>CM016618.1:87496824-88096824 GCA_005393395.2 Gossypium australe | reverse complement strand
ATAAGCGGGTTGCTTTTGCATATTTCATGAACCAATCATTCTTGTACGAGATACTCAAGATTACGTCTTTATTACTACTAACTGTTCTATAATTAGTGGTGGAAAAAAAAGAAAATATACTATTTCTCCCCCCCCCCCAAAAAAAAAAATGCAGAATTTCACTTTCCTACCCCTATCAAAATTTGATTTTTTTTCCAGGTTTCAGGTGAATACTCCATGATCAAAGCCGGTGGTGTTCTCAAAATGATTGATGAAGAAAGGGTCATGATGGAATCATTGATGTGCCTCCGCCGGGCTGGTGCCGACATTATCCTTACATATTTTGCTCTACAAGCTGCAAGGTCTTTATGTGGTGAGAAGAGGTGAACTTGGTCTGATTTTCCTTCTATGAAGCTTTGGTTGATTCTGCAAAAAAGGCTTGAGACACTAAATCTTCCATTCGAGAGTGCTAGTTGTTAGAACGATGAGGAGTCCTTTAGAATGCTTGAGTTAGCTGTTCGTAGTCTGCATCTTCATAAGCCTCAAGTACATAAAAATAAAACTAAAATGCTGTCAATGTATGCCAGATCTGAATGAAACTAGAAGTGACTTGATCGTAGTTGTGATGGTGTGGTTAGGTATTGACAATGTTAATCCAACACTGTATTGAGGTACTTAATAATACGCATTGCTTTGTTACTTTTCAGACTCGGGTGTGATTGTCAAATAGGATCATATGTATATGTTTGATGCAAGTATGTTTAAAAATTTGAAGTCTTCTCATGTATTTGGTTATTAAATCAAAGGAAATGGTACACAAGGGTGTGGGAGAGATGATGGGAACAATTCTCTAGCAGATTTGAGTGACAACAATAAATCCAACTGGTTACTGGAACTTTTAAAGATTTTGGTACAACTTGTGAAAAGCCCCCTAATTGGTGGAATATTTTGCTATGAAGGGTTAAATTGTTCTCAAAAAAAAAAAAAAGGTTTTCTTTTAAGAGGAAAGAAGGTGATTTTATTGCTTGTATGATTTTGTATATATATATTTTGCGTTTAGTTATTTTTTAAAAATTCTGAATTGATATAAAAATGGATGGTTAAAATAGTAATTTGGTAAATTTTAAAATATAGTCTGTTTTTAAAATGTTAAAAAAATAAAAATATTAGTCTAATCATTAATATTATTAGCTTTATTTTGTCAAAATTTACCAATTTAGTAAGTTGATATATGATGCAGAAAACAAACATATCAAGTTTTAATGCTTGGATTAAGGGTTTGACATTTACATGAGCAGTTTCTGTTGAAAGTCATTGTTGCAGCATTAGTTCTCAAAATTTCTTCAAGCTCTCTCTGTTTGTTAGTTGTCCAAATGTTGAATGTATGGACCGTTCATAACGTTTCACCGTAAACATGAACAAAATTGGGCTTCCCACTGTCTGTCCAACAGCTCCTCAATGTACCCGTAAAGATTTAAGGCATTCCTGTCCAATGCCTTCATCGTCAGTACTGGAAGAACAACCATTGCATTGCATTGCATTGCATTGCATTGTCCACTTCAAGTATCATTTTTTTTTTCCTTTGGTCCAGGCAAGTTTTAAGCCTTCATACACCTCCACAAAGTTCCGCTTAGATGGTTATGCAAGCTCCAATGTAACCCGTAAACCCTGCGATCCAAGCTCCATCGTGGTCTTGGAGTAGGCCTTCAGCTGCAGCTATGTTCTTCGAGTCCTATTCCATCCGTATTAAGCTTGATCCATCCTTTAGGGAGGGGCGTACCTGTAATAAAGAGTAAAGTAGATGAGTGTAGGCATTGTTTAGTGTGACCCCAGTCCCAGTTACCATCGGTTTTAACCATATATTTGGCAAGGGTTCTGTTGCAAGCTATATTATTATGTCAGAATTATATAGATTTGCTATTCTTGATGGATCAAGCTATATTATCTTTAGGAGTACTTCAGACGGTCGATAAAGACTTCCACAAAAAGGAGCATTTTTGTCGAGATATACTCATACGGAGGTCCTCCTTGACTTAATATTTGCTTCTTAAGACTTGGTAATAATTTGGGATCTTAGTTTGAGCAAGAAAAAGATTTGTAAGCTTTAATTCTCTCTCTCACTCCAAAACCACTATGAGATAAAGGTTTGCTGCATGAATTCCAACGAACTAAAGCATTCTTGCGGACACTACTGGTGGTCCCTCAAAGGAAACTCCTAGCAATCTTCTCTACTTTTTTTTTGCAAACGGATGTTGGGATTAAGGCAGTCTGCTGTCTGCATGAAGTAGTTAAGAATTACTCAAAGTATAGATTTAAGAAAAGTCACTCTCCTTGCCATTTAATTGTGTTGCAACTTTTTCCACAATGAATGGAAAAACTTTTTCGTTACTCTCTTGTGAAATAAGGTGCTTTCTTCTTTAAAAACCCAATCTTGCACAAATGGAATTAGCTAACTCATCAACTGAATTGTGAGAGACTTGTGCGTGTTGATAAGAAGTAGCAGAATCTATCTAGAATAACGCCATCATCTGCAAAAATAACAGGTGAGAAAGACATAAACCTTTCCTTGAAACTTGCATTGGGCACCAATATGTGTTGGAAATAGATTTATTTATAATGACTCTACTGAGTGTTTCTGTGTGTTCTTGGAAGCTAATTTTTCATTTATATGGCATGGCTCTATGATTTGATGTAATAGGATTAGATAAGTCTCCATGCAAGTTAACATATATTCTATTATATGGTGAACACATATTTCCTGAATAGGGATTCGCCTTATGTGAACCCATGTAGGCAATCTGCATGGTGGTGAACTATATATCAGCAAGTTGGACATGCTGGTCAGATTGTGAGTTGGTATGGAAACCGGATCAGTCTAACTCAAACATTTTATACATAAAACAGAAATAAGAGATTTCTCTATTTCACTCTCCCCACAAATTTAAAATCCTAAATAAAATATTCGTATTCATGACAACAGCAAAGAGAGGGTTGAAGCTCCTACACTTCTCTTTCTTCTTGGCTTTCATTCATAATAAAATCCACTAACAAATGATCCAATCTCGATATCAAATTTTCATTAAAACCAAATTATCGACTTAACGCCCTTGGCAGTTATGACTTTTGTCCCTAGTTAACATAAAATGAACACTAGGTCATTTTCATATTTCTATGGTGTAAGTATTACATTTTAATGATATTAGCTTTTACAACATATGTGATTTTAGGTATTGAATATTTAATTAAGTTTTTAATTAATAATTTTAAATTAAATATTATTATTATTTTGAAATAAAAAAATATTATCACCTGTCGAAAAGATTTTCTAAAATCATGGGTTTATATATATTATAAATAAATTTGTGAACATCCATTTTTGGAGGAAAATGTTCATCTGCTGTTATAAATTCAAGACTTATGGTTTAGTTAGTGTATTTCAATAAATGGTGTTAGCAGAAAAGAGTAGAGTCACTTGAAAACATTGAATGTTGTTTACAATTTACATTCTAAGAAACAGAGCAAAATCGTCTGCTTAATCTTTACACACTGCCAATCGTCCCTTTTTCCACCAACCCTAACTTACATCAAAATTACATATACCACATCACACATTACAAATTACTCTGAATTAATCCCTGCCTCGGTTGAGCCACAATTTAGAGGGCTGACGCTTTTAACCACGTTCGTTGAGGTATCTTTCGGCAATACTTGCATGAACGACAGCACCTATAGGAAGAACATCTTCGTCGATCATAAAATACGGCGAGTGACCCGTGTGTATCGACCCCAACGTCTCGTTCCTTACGCCGATGTAGTAGAAAGCCGCCGGAACGATCTCGGTATAAAACGAGAAGTCCTCCGCGCCCATCATCGGCGGAACCACCCTGAAATTTGTTGGTCCTAGTAAATCAGTGGCCACTTTTTTCACATGTTCATACATATGATCGTCATTCACTGTTGGGGGATAGATTGTTGAGTCCTTTTCGAAGAAATCCACCGTCGCGGAGCATCGGAAAACACTGGCCTGCTCCACCACAACCTCTTGGATTCTTTGAAGAAGGTTGTAAAAGCTGGCATTGGAAAAAGCCCTGAAAGTGCCTCCGATAACAACAGTGTCAGGGATCATATTCAGATTATTGCCGCCGTTGAAGGAGGTGACAGACACGACCTGCATTATAATTTTAAAATCTCACTACGTTGTTCACAGGTTGAAATACTGATGAAATTTACGGGAAAAACAAAAGATTTTCAAAGACGAAACCTGGGAGTCCAATGGGTTTGATTCTCGAGAAACGATTCCCTGTAAGCTAATTACGGCAGCTGAAGCAGCTAAGATGGGGTCAACCGAGTTGTGAGGGTCGCCGGCTAGGCCTTTTCTTCCACTGATAACGGCTCTAAAGAAGCCACAACCGGCAAGCAGTGGACCAGGCCTCGAGCCAATAATAGCCGTGGGGTGTTCGTGAGAGACATGGACTGCAAATATGGCCTCGACGTCTTCCAATGCACCGTCGCCGATCATACGTTTAGCACCGTTTCCGGCTTCCTCAGCTGGCTGAAACAGCAGTATAACAGTTCCCTGTAACACCCAAAATTTATTTATCTTTATCATTGCTTGAAGGTTAATATTGCAAATAATTATAACAACTATCAATTATAGAAAATAGTAATATCACGTTGTGATTTTAATATTATTATCAAAATTTAATCTTAATAAAAAATTTCTGTAAGAATCCGCTCTCTTCTTAGAAAAAAATTTGAGATATCAACTCGAACTTCAAACATTTATATCATTTTCAAGATGTTTATCCTTAATTTTAGTCTTGAACTTTTGTCACCCGACTTTAAAAGAAGTCCAAACGGTTCATGCAATTTATCATAAAGTCCTTAAAGTCCACCCATATCCTCAAAAGGTCTTAAAAGCTAAAAAACACTAACATACTAGGTATACCAAAGTAAAGCATATAAGACCTTAGGTGATGGTTCAATTTTCACAGGTGCACTTTGCATAATTAATATTTCTAGTAAAATTAACGCCCTTTTCATAAGCTTACAAGTTATATCTACATCAACCAAAATATTCCTTAAAAAAAATAAAACCCCAAAATAAAACAATACCTTCAGTGAAGCACATCTAACTCCTCTCAACAATATTTTTTTCAACAAATTAGCCATGATTTAAGGGAAAATTATTCTTCTGCAACATCCACACAACTTTTTAAGGTTTTTTTTTTTTTTTTGAAGATTCTTACATTAAACAAATGGGAAATTAACCTTATCCCCTTCATTATTAAAAACAAAATATTTTAACACTTTTTTTTTTTCATTTCTTTAAGCAAGGGATTATTCTTAATCCAAGGCTTTTCAAACAAGACACAATATTCCAAGCTAGGGCCATGCACCCATATTACAATCATTATGTTTATATATATATGTAGGATATTGATTATATGAACCAACTAATATGGCTCATATTCTACTCTTATGCAATTATATGCACATATACATATATTATTTAAGCAACAAATGTTTTAGCACTTCAATTGTTTCCTTTTCTTAAAAAAAAATATTAATCTAATCATTAAAATTCATAATAGTTTCCATTTTTAGCTTAATTTTTATATTAATATTTTCTTCATTCTCATTTCTTTTCATCTTTTTTTACTAAGTAAATCGTCATCACTTCGAATGTATTATTCAAATTAATAATTTTATACGAAATTCAATATTTAAAATCTATAATTTATTTTTATTATTATAAAAGAAAAAACAACACATATTCGAACTCATATTATAAAATTTTAGAAATAGTATTTAGTTTCTTGAAATACTTACACAAATCCTTATTTCTCCACATTTACCAAAAAAACCCCAAGTGCATGACAACCCATGAACATGGTGTGTTCATGCATGGTTTGCTCATCATCATTCGTGTTTTGAACCCAAAGAAAAAAAAAAAAAAGGAATGTGGGTCATTCTCAAGATTTAATAACATCAATAGGTTGAAATGAGAATTGGATGCTAATCATAGTATACCTATGGCTTCACTATTCCTTTTCACCTTTCCTTTTACATGTATATATGTGTGTATATATATATATATATATATATAATTGGACAACTTTATTTAGTTGATTGTAGAGGTATCTAACGAATTTAAAATTTCAACCACCAACTCATGCGATATGTTTTTTTTCCTTATATTAAGCAAGAAATGGATTGTGAATCAGCAAAATGACAATAGGCAAGAGATGAGTGGAAGAAGAAGTAAAAAAAAATGTACAAATTAAGGTATAACATCAAATATAGCCCCTAACATTTATATCTTGTGACAAATTAGTTTTTTTTAGTTAAATTTGACCATTAACCTTTTAAAAAAAGTTAAATAACTTTTTTAATTAAAATATTGACAGAAACATGATTTTTTTTTAATGATATTGGCATGACAACCCACATGGTAGTCCATGTATATTTGACACTAATATAACATTATTTATCTTATATGTCACGCGAACAAACAAATATAAAAAATTGATAAAAATTTTAAAAATTCACATGAAGTATATGTAAATTGTCGTGCGGGCTACAATGTTTTAAGTTTTTACACTTTAGTCAGTATTTTTATTAAAAAATAATAATTCAATTCTTTTTAAAAGATTGATGGTAAAAAAATTAGCTAAAAGACAGGGGCGAAGCTAGGACAATTTTGTAGGGGGCGGATGAAATTTTAATTTTTTATAGTTTATATCTTTCTAATTTATAAATGAGTAAATCAAATTTTTATAATTTTAAGGGGACCAAAGTATAATTTTATTTTTATTAATTTAAAATTTTTAAAAAATTTAAAGGGCCTAAATAAAAATTTTACCTTTTAGGCCAGCCCATGCCAACCCCTTCGGCTTCCCATGTTAAAAGGATAAGGATAATATTGAGAGTTAAAATTCACATTATAAATATATTTAATTAGCACGTGTGAAATTCATTCTACAAAGCGGCAGAACCGTCATTAATTGCCTGCACATGGCCCAGGTAGAGGGAGCTATGAACCAATTCCTTCACTCTCTCTGACCCAATCTTGTCCACAAAAATCAAACCCTCAAAAAAAATAAATTTTTTGTTCAAAAAACAATTTGAAAATACAAAATTACAGATATTGAAGTTTAAATTTTATATATGCTTATTATCATTTTTTTTAAAATCACGCGACGGCTAAAAATTAGAAATCCATATTTCCATTGCGTTAGGGTTAATAAAATGATTCACTTATGAAGAGTTTAATTTAGTAAAGGAGTTAATTGGATGGATAATTAAGATAAAAGATTTTTGGATGGGCAATTAGACGTGGTACAGTGCGTTTAATTTACTTTTTATCTTACGTTATAATATTATTACAGTATTTAGTCTCATCGCCACAATTATTTTTACACTAATCTTAAGTAAATACCGTCCATCCAAACTCACTCTAAAAGATAAAATTGTAGGGTAATAAAAAGAAAGGACAAACCTTCAAATGGTGTTCTCGGTTCTTCAATATTTTAGCAGCACCAACTAGCATTGCCACATGTGCATCATGCCCACAAGCATGCATTTTCCCTGCAACTTTGCTCTTATGCTCCCATTCTACACCTTCCTAAAGTAAAAATCACCCAACCATAAGGTGAAAGATTACATATTCTATGCAACTTTTTAAGATAAAGAATTAGAAATTTAATTTAGTTGTGGTTCGAAAATTTATATAAAGTTGAATTTATTCTAAAATCTGTTATCGTTATGTCAGGACAATCTTTATTTTAAAGTACAATCTAGAAAAGTATATCTTGTGGTTCGAAAATTTATATAAAGTTGAATTTATTCTAAAATCTTTTATCGTTATGTTAGGATAATCTTTATTTTGAAGTACTATCTAGTACATCTTGTCTGACAATTTGTCCTTGGTCTATCCATAATACAAACAAAATTGAATGTACTGAATCTTAAATTAAATCCATGTCTGACATTCTAATCTCCCACATGAACAAAGTATAAGAAAATCATAGGTGAAAAATTTTCATTTCTTCCCTTAATAAAAACCCTGATTTTCTTATCTTAATTCCAAAACATTTCTTTCATATCTAGTCCATTAAATTCCCTTTGATGCGTTGTTTGATTCCGTATTTGCAATATAAATCAAAGCCCTCAATGTTTGTCATCGTTAAAAATCCAAAACATTGTCAACAAAATGAAACCTAATGTTCATGAACCACCTAACCCATTTCTTACCTTACCAACTACCTAGTACCTTAACACACATGTGTACATATGTATATGTATATGTATATGTATATGTATATGTATATATACACGTGCGTAGTTATTTAGTAAATATACGTATATGTATACATATATAGTGGCAAAAGAGTGAATGAAAAAAAAAAGGGGAACCAAAGAGGGAAAAAAAGAAGCAGCTAGACCTGTATGGGCAGAGCATCCATGTCAGCTCGGATGGCTACAAAGGGCGGGCTACCGGTTCCAATCCAAGCCCGAATACCCGTTTTGGCCAAAGGGTATCTATATTCAATTTCCATACGATCCAACTCAGTTCGAACCAGCTTACTGGTTTCGTATTCTTCAAAAGCAAGCTCAGGGTTCTCGTGTATCTTCCTCCTCAACCCTTTAATCCACTCCACGTTCTCGGGTTTCCGGGCCAGGCTCAAAACCGCTTCGGAGCAGGCTACGTCCCATACCTTGCAGCTGGTTGAGGAACCACGTGAACCGGATGGCGATGTATGGTTCTTACCGGAGTTTAAAGGAGCCTTTGGGTTGACGGAAGCTATGGCGTCGAATAAAGTGGAATAATCATTATTATCCGAAGAAGAAGAAGAAGTTATGGAGTAAACAAAAAGGAGAAAATTATTAACAAAAAAGGGCGTGAAGATTAAGCTTAAAACTAAAACATACAGGTATAGAGAATTCATGTTTGGAGAGCAAGAAAATAAAGGAATTATGAGAGGAAAAATGAAACGCAAGAGGAAGAGTTCTTTTTTTGCTTTTAAGAAAATGAAGAAGGGAGAAATTTAAAGCACGTGGTGACAAGGACAGGGAATTCGTCACGTGGGAGAATATGAATGCAAAATATAAATAAACACACCATTGTGGGTCCCACCATTTTGGATGAGATGGATTAACGCACCGCCTGAATTCCCTGTATACCCAAAATCTTTCATTTTATTCCATTAGTGATAATGTTCAGTTAAAACCTTCTTACATAAATATTTTTAAATTTTTAAATTCAGTCCAAATATTTTATTTTTTTTTAATTTGTGAAACCTATTTACTGATAGCCAATTTAATTTAGCTGGTAGATTGGTTCAACCAATAAAAATTAGTTTAATAGTAAAATTGAAGTACACGCTTAAATATTATTTATATAGTGACGGAGTCAAAAAAAAATTTTAAGGGGAACGGAAATAAAATTGTACATTTTTATGATAGTAAAAATAATTTTTTTTCATTCTAAGAGTAAAGTGTAATTTTATTATATACTAATTTAAATTTTTAAAATTATAAAAGAACTAAATGTGAAAATTTCTATTTTAAGGGGACCAGGGTCGTTGTCAGCTCCGCCCCTGTATATATAGATCTTGGATTCCCAATCTATATTTTATTATAATTTATTATTTGTAGTTTAAATTAAATATTTTTCTTAGTAATTTAATTTAATATTAATTGTTTGGCCAAAAAGAATAATGATTAAATGTTTTGAGAAAAGTATGTTTTAAGGATTTTAAAGTGGGTAATCTTTAAAAAGAATTTGGGTGGTTTCATTATTGTTGCTTTCTTTATTGTTTAATTTCATTTAATTTGAAAACAAACAAGTGGTTGCTTTCTTTATCCTTTCGGTTGTTTATTTTTAACTCTGGCCTGACACATAACCAGCATTAGGTATTTCACTAATTTATTTATTTATTTTGGATAAGTTATCTTTGATGATTTAGAAATCTAATAAGATAGATTGAGCCTCAATTCGATTAGTATGTGTATTATTGTCAATGTAACACCCCAAACCCGGCCCACGAGTCTTGACCGGATCTGGTTTGTCACTGCGGAAAAACGTTTGAAAAAAATTTTGACTTAAAGTAAAAATATAAAAAAAAAATTTGCTTGTTTGTAAAATCTTGGTATTTTAAAATTCCAAATAAAACTAAGTTATTACAAAATATCCGGGTTGAAACTTTAATACATATTTTTAAAATTTAAGTTGCTAAAAATAAACATTTCCAGATGATAATATAATTGACAATCCAACTTAAAACATAATAATAATCCGTAAATACTTTAAAAGGCCATTATTACAATAAATAACCTTTCATAAATAAAATCTGTAAAACAAATAAATTTATCATCTGCATGGGCCACCTCGTATTCACTCCAACCCGGTCCGATCACCTAAAATCATCTGCGATGTTTGATAAAAATTGGGTGAGTCATACAGACTCAGTGTGTAATTAGACCACTGAATTCCATCCACATGTCAAACCATATAATAACCCATATAACAGATATTAAGATAATTTAATCACATGCTTTCACTTATTGGGCTTGGCCCACAACCACATCACATTCTTATAATAGTGTAATCAACCACATGTTTCCACATACTGGGCTTGGCCCATTTCCACATTAATTCACATAGCAGACAGATTTATGCAAAATGCACCCAACCTAGCCTAGGGTCCATCCTTTACACCTACCTTGGCAGACCCCCTGCCCAAGGCCGTGGCTAATCCACCGATCACATAGTGATCCACATATCTTACCTTGGCAGACTTGCTGCTCAAGGCCGTGGCTAGGCCACCGATCACATAAGTGATCCCACATATCAATCAATCTACGGTGATGCACACAGCTACCAACCGCCGAGATGTGGCACCTAGCCAACACCTCCCTTGATGAAGCACATAGCTAACATCAAGCGCTAATGTAGCACAAGGCTAACATTAGACCACGTACATGATGTACACCCTTTCTTCTTTCACATTCAGATCCCATCCCATGCACATGCAACTTATGATAATGTCATAACATAATAAAATGATGCATGCACATGCTATTCGGCATACAAACATATTCTCATTGGCATATTCACATTCTTAATATTTAACACTGACCTGATTTTCGATATACCCCTTAAGGTTATCCATTCATAATTGTCACTGCACACATTAGCATTTACACCACACATAAAATATAACATAAACCCGGAAAACAGTGGGTTAATCACACACCTTACTATTTAGCGAAATCCTTAGCTACTTGAATTTAACACGATCCCGGAACTTCCTTATGCCTGTCGATTTACCCTTAAAAACCAAAATACACAATCGATCACCACTTATACCAAATATGGCCTATGTAGCAAATATAACATTTGGCCCATATAGCAATTATAACATTTTGGCCCATAAAGGGTATTTTCGTAGTTTGGCCCATAGGGACATTTCGTAATTCGGCCCATTAGGGCATTTTCGTAATTCAGTAATCGTACCCACTAAGGGTAATTCGATAATTTACTCTCTAAGGGTAATTCGGTAATTTACCCTACAAGGGTAATTCGGTAATTTCATATTTAACGGTGTTTTCGAAGATTCACTATCGCCTAGAGTGGTACAGAACTCTATTTGGGTCTCTACGGAACTATTGGGTCAAAAATCCATTTTAAGCCCAAACGGGGTAATTTCGCAACTAAAACTTAACTAGTAATTTGGGACATACAAATTTAAACTGTCCATTTGTGTCATACTGACTAAATTGCATATAACTCGAGTTAGAAAACTCGAAATCTAGATCCGTAAAATTTCCTTGAAACTAGACTCATGTATCTTCTTACTGAAATTTTTCCAGAATTTTTTTGGCCTAGCCATTTAGTACAGTTTATTCCTTAAAGTTTCCCTTGTTTCACTGTCCAATGATTCTGACCTCTCTTGACTTAATTTCAAATATCTCATTGTACGGTTTTCATATACTGTTCCAACTTATTTCTCTTGAAAATAGACTCACCCTAGAAATCCATACATGTAAATTATAACCCATAATTAATTTTGTACAATTTTATATGATTTTTCAAAAACAGATCAGTGAACCCTAAAGTTAATCAGAACCAGTCTCACTAAAATCAAGATATATCAGAATATAAAATTCCTTTTCCTTCTTCGTTTCTTCCATATTAAAATAGACACAGTAAGCTTTAATTTGGTATCTTATTCACTTTCTAATTCCTTTTCTCCTATTTTTAGTGATTTTTCAAAAACACATCACTGCTTCTAACCGAAACTGTTTTATTACAAAACATGATTATCACTACCATCAAACGCACGTCCGACTGATCACGGATACCGGTTATCAATTTTCTTCGATATTTCTACCGAATCACAGAATATTTCATGTAAAATTTCAGAGAGATGTGAGATTTTCTCACCATTTCAAACATATATTTGGAAGAGTATGAGATTACACACCTTATTCGGAATCCGTAACGGGATGCTCTCTGCGGCACCAAAAATCCGAGTCACTTATAACGAGGGATAGGTTTTCAATTGAACCTTTGATAAAGTACTTCGAGACCTTGCAACCAGCATAAACTCTCTCATGGCAAGTCCCTAGACTCTCAACCATATTACAAATTAGTCCCCTCATTAGCTAGCTTAAGCTTTGGGGCTCCAAAAATACAAAAATTATCAACTAAAGTCATCAAAATCACTTACTTGCTAAAGAATTTGTTTGCTGAAATTTTTGAGCTCTCCAACCCTTGTTTGCTACCAATTTTAGGTGGTGATGAAGAGAAGAAAAGATGATACTTCTCTTTTCTTTATTTTCATAACCCCCTTTTTTTTATCTCTTCTTTCTTTCTTTCTTTCTTTTTATCTCTCTTTTTTTTTTATCCACCTACTCCACTCCACAAATTCTTTTATTCCTTTTTCATCCGCCTACTCCACTCCTCAAATTCTTTTATTTCTTTTTCATCCACCTACTCCACTCTCCAAATTCTTTTATTTCTTTTATTTCCTTTTTTTTTTCTTTTTCCTTATTTTCCTCCTTACCATACTTTTCCACAATTTAATAAGTCCACCTTACCATAATTTAAAAATCCAATTTTGCCATATTTACAAGCTTGGCCGAAATTTAGGGAAATAGTACAAAAATAATAGTCAAAATTTGCACACAATGGGATTTGAACCTCTTCCCTCAAGGTACTTCACTTGATGCCATAACCTCCTTGCCATATGCTCATTTATGCTAGCAATTTACTCTTTTATTTCCATAAGCCTTGATGCCACTTACTATCTCTCCTTATTAGGCTTAAACACAAAATTTTACTAAGGCCCAACTTGAACTCGAAACTTCATAGAATCCGGTAACTTTCTAAAATCATCTTCTTAATAAGTCCAACTTGAAATAATGTCATTCTCTTGTTCTCAAAAATTTTAAACACTCCTATGCCCAAGGCCCATTGGGCCCATTCCTACTAGGCCCAATTTCGGGACGTTACAATTCTACCCTCCTTAAAGAAAATTTCGTCCTCACAATTTCCAATCAACTATTAAACGCACTGCTGAGATCACATCACTATGCTTTCGCTGCGCACTCTGATCTTAAAGAACTATCATACTTTCTAGGTACATTTTCAAGGTTCACAATCAAGGTTACATACACTTTACTAGCAACATAAGAACAAACTGACCTTATAGCAAGCAAAGCAACAAGGGATATTCCAGAAATAAGAACTTACCCATTGCCACCTCTGGCACATCACTATCCTCGCGACGGCCGACTGCATAAACCAACCTTGGTTGCCTCGCATCTGCACCTTCAGCATCTTTGCTTGGTGCTCCACGACCTCGACCTGAACCATTTCCTCCATGGTTCGGACCACGACCCCTTGTCGCTTGCTGACCATCTCTACCTGGCTGCACATAGCCTTGGCCTGCTGTCCGAGCCCTATTCAGATCCTGAGTACAATCTTTAATCAAATGAGACTTGGACTTACACCTAAAACATTCCCGTTCCCGGTTCCAGCACTCGCCAACATGATACCTTCCACACTGAGCACACGGACGGTCCGGATTTCCAGCAGTTGGCTTAGAAACACGAGCAGGATTCTCAATCCTAGGTCTTTTCTGAAGACTCTCAGACAATTCTGACGGTCCAAAACTCCTCTTTTCCAGGTTCCTATCCTTATCTCTGTTCTGTCTCACAGAGTCCTTAATCCCCTCGGCTACCTTAGCCTTCTCTACTAACACAGCGAACTCCCGCTCCTGATGTGGAGCTATCAACAATCTCAGGTCGTCCCTTAATCCGTCCTCAAACCGGACACATCGTTCATGCTCCGTAGCCACCACTCCTCGAGCATATCGGCTCAACCTTAAGAATTCAGCCTCGTACTCCGCTACGGACTTGTTCCCTTGAACTAGCCCCAGAAATGCCTTTCTCTGCGCATCAATATAATGAGTCCCCACATACTTCTTCTGGTATGCTGCCTTAACATAATCCCAAGTGAGTTCTTCAGCTGAGGCACCATCCCGTATTGTGAGCCACCATTGATACGCCTCGTCGCGAAGTAGCGCCACCATTCCTTTCACTTTCTCTTCACTGGTTAAATCTAGCTCATCCATAATTCGCTCGGTCGCCTCCAACCAATACTCAGCCGTATTGGGTGCCATACCTGATACACCTCGAAACACCTCAGCTCCATTGGCTCGGAGTCGCTCGGGTACGGACTTCCTAGCTCTCATATTTCCACCTGCTCCAGCCACCATCTCAAGAACTCGCAGCACAGCCTGCGATACAGCATCATCCCCCGTTTGATCTTGCTGCTCATTACCAAAAGCTGGTGGTGGAGGTGGTACCTCATTCTCGGACCCTTGACCCGATCCAACGGGTTCCGATACGGCCATTCTACCTCGACCACGTCCACGACGACCACGTCCTCTAGAACTCATTTCTAACGTCGCTATTATTCTGATTAAAAAGTTTTATGTATCAGAATTTTGTTCCACTTATTCTCCCCGAACAGTTTTATGACATAAAGTATTTAGAAGTAGTTCTTTCGATCAAACAAAATTTCAGTTCAAGTTCACTACTCTAATTCAGAGAATCACATTCTCATTCACAAATAAAGACACCTTCATTTCTCAATGAAGCCACATTCATTCACAACATTCACCATGCTACCATGGTCGTCTTCTCCTTTCTCAACCTAGGGGGTAATTTCGTCATTTGTCCTATAAGGGTATTTTGGTAATAAATCAGGGTCAATTCCAAAAATCCTTATAAATCAAAGGTATTTCGAAATTTGAAAAAACTTGGGGTATTTTTGAGAATTTGTTTTCCAAATCGGTGATGTTACAGAAATTTCAGAAATCGGGATCATTTTGGTAATTTTGTATGTCAGGGGTATTTTAGTAAATTTCCAAATCTGGGTATCTTGCTATTTCACAAAATAGAGGTTTTTGGTATTTTTGTAAAGTAAGAATATTTTAAAAGTCGAGGGTAATATTGGAATTTTAGAAACTAAGAGCATTTTAGTAATTTTACAACCAGGGGTATTTTCGTAATTTTTTGTAAATCGGAAAATAAACGTCTTTCAAAATCTAATTTAGGGTTTACAAACCAAAGGGATAATTTGATAATTTAAAAACTAAGGTTTTTATAAAAATATGGCTAGCCCCTTTCGGGTTTTAATTATCGAGTTTAGTCGATGACTAAGTCCTCTTGGTTAGGGTGAACGGTTACTACGCACCAGGTAGGATTCGAGTAAAGAGGTGGTGAGTCGATAGGACTGCTTAAGTACCAAGCTCTTACTGAATCCACTCCTAGACATGCGCACAACGGTTGCCACACCCTAGCTCGGCGACTTAATCACAGGTTTGTTTAATGGCCCTTAAGTCTTATGCACTTGTGTTTGAGTAGACTAGTCCTAGGGTTCAATAGGTACTAGTTCACTAATCTACGTTCCCTTCATGCTTATAGAATTCACATTCACAATTCACTTCAATAGTTGGAAGTACTTACCTGGTGGACTTCGGGCCGGAGATACAGGTGCCATGCCAGATAACCTGAAAATTCCTTGAAAATCCATATTTTTGAAAAGCCCATCAAAAAAAATGTTTTTGGGTCCAAAACCCTCAAAGCCGAGTTTTGAACCGAGCTCTGATACCAAACTGTAACACCCCAAACCCGGCCCACGAGTCTTGACCGGATCTGGTTTGTCACTGCGGAAAAACGTTTGAAAAATATTTTGACTTAAAGTAAAAACATAAAAAAAAATTTTGCTTGTTTGTAAAATCTTGGTATTTTAAAATTCCAAATAAAACTAAGTTATTACAAAATATCCGGGTTGAAACTTTAATACATATTTTTAAAATTTAAGTTGCTAAAAATAAACATTTCCAAATGATAATATAATTGACAATCCAACTTAAAACATAATAATAATCCGTAAATACTTTAAAAGGCCATTATTACAATAAATAACCTTTCATAAATAAAATCTGTAAAACAAATAAATTTATCATCTGCATGGGCCACCTCGTATTCACTCCAACCCGGTCCGATCACCTAAGATCATCTGCGATGTTTGATAAAAATTGGGTGAGTCATACAGACTCAGTATGTAATTAGACCACTGAATTCCATCCACATGTCAAACCATATAATAACCCATATAACAGATATTAAGATAATTTAATCACATGCTTTCACTTATTGGGCTTGGCCCACAACCACATCACATTCTTATAATAGTGTAATCAACCACATGTTTCCACATACTGGGCTTGGCCCATTTCCACATTAATTCACATAGCAGACAGATTTATGCAAAATGCACCCAACCTAGCCTAGGGTCCATCCTTTACACCTACCTTGGCAGACCCCCTGCCCAAGGCCGTGGCTAATCCACCGATCACATAGTGATCCACATATCTTACCTTGGCAGACTTGCTGCTCAAGGCCGTGGCTAGGCCACCGATCACACAAGTGATCCCACATATCAATCAATATACGGTGATACACACAGCTATCAACCGCCGAGATGTGGCACCTAGCCAACACCTCCCTTGATGAAGCACATAGCTAACATCAAGCGCTAATGTAGCACAAGGCTAACATTAGACCACGTACATGATGTACACCCTTTCTTCTTTCACATTCAGATCTCATCCCATGCACATGCAACATATGATAATGTCATAACATAATAAAATGATGCATGCACATGCTATTCGGCATACAAACATATTCTCATTGGCATATTCACATTCTTAATATTTAACACTGACCTGATTTTCGATATACCCCTTAAGGTTATCCATTCATAATTGTCACTGCACACATTAGCATTTACACCACACATAAAATATAACATAAACCCGGAAAACAGTGGGTTAATCACACACCTTACTATTTAGCGAAATCCTTAGCTACTTGAATTTAACACGATCCCGGAACTTCCTTATGCCTCACTAAAATCAAGATATCTCAGAATATAAAATTCATTTTCCTTCTTTGTTTCTTCCATATTAAAATAGACACAGTAAGCTTTAATTTTGTATCTTATTCACTTTCTAATTCCTTTTCTCCTATTTTTAGTGATTTTTCAAAAACACATAACTGCTTCTAACCGAAACTGTTTTATTACAAAACATGATTATCACTACCATCAAACGCACGTCCGACTGATCACGGATACCGGTTATCAATTTTCTTCTATATTTCTACCGAATCACAGAATATTTCATGTAAACTTTCAGAGAGATGTGAGATTTTCTCACCATTTCAAACATATATTTGGAAGAGTATGAGATTACACACCTTATTCGGAATCCGTAACGGGATGCTCTCCGCGGCACCAAAAATCCGAGTCACTTATAACGAGGGATAGGTTTTCGATTGAACCTTTGATAAAGTACTTCGAGACCTTGCAACCAGCATAAACTCTCTCATGGCAAGTCCCTAGACTCTCAACCATATTACAAATTAGTCCCCTCATTAGCTAGCTTAAGCTTTGGGGCTCCAAAAATACAAAAATTATCAACTAAAGTCATCAAAATCACTTACTTGCTAAAGGATTTGTTTGCTGAAATTTTTGAGCTCTCCAACCCTTGTTTGCTACCAATTTTAGGTGGTGATGAAGAGAAGAAAAGATGATACTTCTCTTTTCTTTATTTTCATAACCCCTTTTTTTTTTATCTCTTCTTTCTTTCTTTCTTTCTTTTTATCTCTCTTTTTTTTTATCCACCTACTCCACTCCACAAATTCTTTTATTCCTTTTTCATCCACCTACTCCACTCCTCAAATTCTTTTATTTCTTTTTCATCCACCTACTCCACTCTCCAAATTCTTTTATTTCTTTTATTTCCTTTTTTTTTTCTTTTTCCTTATTTTCCTCCTTACCATACTTTTTCCACAATTTAATAAGTCCACCTTACCATAATTTAAAAATCCAATTTTGCCATATTTACAAGCTTGGCCGAAATTTAGGGAAATAGTACAAAAATAATAGTCAAAATTTGCACACAATGGGATTTGAACCTCTTCCCTCAAGGTACTTCACTTGATGCCATAACCTCCTTGCCATATGCTCATTTATGCTAGCAATTTACTCTTTTATTTCCATAAGCCTTGATGCCACTTACTATCTCTCCTTATTAGGCTTAAACACAAAATTTTACTAAGGCCCAACTTGAACTCGAAACTTCATAGAATCCGGTAACTTTCTAAAATCATCTTCTTAATAAGTCCAACTTGAAATAGTGTCATTCTCTTGTTCTCAAAAATTTTAAACACTCCTATGCCCAAGGCCCATTGGGCCCATTCCTACTAGGCCCAATTTCGGGATGTTACAGTCAATACACGAGAATGTGAATTCGAATGCCTTGAAGCGCATTATCTTTTGTATTTACGGGTTAGAGAGAGACTATAAGTAATTCTAGACATTGTGCTAAAAAAAGAGTATATATGATCCGAATCTATAACGAGACATTTAGTTAATGACTCACCTATTATATTTTAAAAATTTTATTAAATTATGTAAATAAGCATGTATTGTCTGAAGCATCTTTATAAGATTTTTAATATCTCTTCAATTAAATGATTCGGTCACCATGTTACGTTAATAACCATTTAAAAAAGTATATTTAACAATTGAACTATAAATAAATTGGTTCATAATTTTTTATTAATATTGGATTTAATTTCTAGATTTTTTTTTATTTTTTAAATTTGCGATTTTAATTATTTTATTTAAATATTTCATATAAAAGTAGGAAAAAAACCAAAAATACTATTATGATAATTTTAATTTCTTTAAAAAATTAAATAATTTCTTTGATCAAATTATTGGATAGTTGACTCGTAATAGTAAACATACATTATAATATAGACATAGATGCTTGTATAAAAAAATTGCACACTTAAATATTTCTAAACCCATAATCTTTTGGAGGCATTAACTTAATCAAAAATCAATAAAAAATATTCTTATTTAAGGTTACTTTTAATTATTTTGTAGTATTTTTAGTTTTTGGTAAGTTTAACTCTTCAATTATATTTTGAGAAAAGATAAAAAAAAATAAAGAATTATTATTTACTAGTATGGTTTCGCGTTAGGTTAATTATTTTTAGATTAAATAGTTAAAATTTAAAGGTTAAAATATTCGTCAAGTTTTTGTACTCCTTGTATATTTGGAATTTAATCTCTTATTTTTTATGCTTAAGAATTTAATTTCTTTATTTTTCGAATATAAAATTTTGGTCTAATTATTAACACCGTCAAAATTCTTATGTTAAATTTATTGGTGTGACATTCTAAAAATTTTTTTTAAAAAAAAGATACTCACTCGATAATCATGTCACAAAAAATAGCATTATAATGAACTTGAATTTAACAAAAAGTTCAATGATGTTAACGATTCTTTAAATTTACATTAGCATTTTAATTATAATAAATTATTTAGATTAACTAATGACATTATAAATGTTGAGGTACTAAGTTATATAAAAAATTTCAAGTACAAAGATAAAATACCAAATTTTAACATGGTATAGGGACCGGGATTAAAATTTGACTATTTTTATATATTTAAAGAGTAGAGGAACCAAAATTAAAAATTAACCATTTTTGTTAAGAATGTAAAAAAAGGAAAAAAGGAAAGCAAGCCAAGTAAGTAGAGGGATCAAAATTAAAAATTAACCATTGTTGTTAAGAATTGAAGCACAAAAACAAGCCAGATGTAAAAATCCTTTCTCACTCTTAAATAGAATAATAAACGTGCATGTTTTCCTACTCTAACAACAATACTAATGTCAACCAAGATTCCGTGAACAAATATATAGTACTATAGATTACATGAATAATATTTTTTTTCCCATTTCTTATTTTATTATTTCTTATTTTATAAATAAAAATAGGATATAGGCCAGTTTAAAAAAAATAAAATTAGTAGGGTTTTTCAACTCATTACCAATATAATATACATGATACAAATAATAATAATAATAATAAGAAAATAACAAATTAATATTTAAAATGTAACAAGTAAACGGACCTTAGCTCACGGATTCATATAGCAATTTTAATAGTTGACATTAAATTCATTGATGAGAATAGACCCCTAAGCCCTTACTCCTTTGAATAATGGGTGAAAATTATAATTTCCTCGTTCTTTACTTTTATAATTGAATCCGAATGGTTACTGTACATTTGAATGGATAGTCGAATAAAATTTACTCATTTTTTGGGAGCCAATATGATTTAATTATTTTGGTTAAAATATGCTATTAGTCCCTGTATTATTATAGAATTTGAGATTTAATCCGTGTACTTAAAAAGTTAAAATCAAGTCTTCTTACTTTTCTAATTTAAAATTTCTAGTCCAATCATCATTGACGTTGGTAGTTTTCGTCAATTTTTGTCAACTTAATATGTTTATTTTCTGTTAATCATATATTAGATCATATGAAGACAACCTAACTATCGTGCCAATTTGGTAAATTTTGATAGGAAATATTAATAATGCGCGCGTACTGAAAATTTTAAATTAAAAAAGTAAAATGCCTTAAATTTTAACTATTTAAGTATCTCTTTCTTTTTTTCAAAGCATAGAAACTTAACAGCATAAATAAATTTAGACAATTGACGTGGAAAATTAAAATTACTGCTAAATTGAGTATGATATAGGAATCATAATTAAATTAAAAATTGTGTTAAAAACTGAAATAAAATAATATATTTTTGGATAAATTAATAAATCTCATATTAACAAGATCTACATTAAATTAAATTTGGAAGAGACCGATATATATTTTTCATTTTAATCAAAGAAATGGATAGAAACAAGATTTTATGAGATAACTTCAATCACTAATTGACATATTAAGATTGATTTATATATTTTTTAGGGTTAAATTACTATTTGAAATCCGTGGCAATTTTTTTTCATTTTAAGGTCTGAATATTTTTGGGTTTAAATTAGTCCTGAACTTGATAATTATTTTCACATTGAAACTTAAATTTGACAACTTTTTTCGTATTAAAGTCTGATTTTGATAATTATTCTCGGATTAAAACTTAAATTTTAAAATTTTTAAAAACTAATTTAAATAAAAAAAAATCATACTCTAATATAAAAGAATATCTAATTCAAGTCTGAACCTACTTTTTATCAGTTTCTTCCAATCGATCTTGGCCTACATCTAATCAAATAGGATTCATGTTTTGTCTTTTATTTCCAATATGAAATTAATCAAATCAGTCTTGTAGCACCAAGTAGAACTTGTCCGCCAGAAGAAGAAAAATCACTTCGAAAGCGATTAAAAACTTGAGAGGAAAAGGACCCAAAAAAGACTGCTAGAGAGAAAATACAGAGAAAGTAACATTAGCCCAATGTACTAGATTTTTTTATTGATGATATTTTTTTTATATTCTCCATGTCGGTTTTATGATTTATGTTCAATATCTGTGATTACTTTTTCTAATAATATCATCTCTAATGTTTAAACCTACATTCTTTCATTGAAAAAATAATATATCTTACTACTACACTCAATACTTGTTCGTTATTATCCTCGTCATATGTAGTAAACTCTTTCACCTCTAGCCCACAACATTTTTTAGGTGAATGGTATCGAGCTCCACACCTAGTAAAATGTATTTATTAGGGTTAGGTCTTGTCAAACTTAACAACATCAAGTGTTGAGCTCCATATGACATTTTATTAGGGTTAGGCTTAGGAGACAGTTAAGATATTGTCAAGGTTCTTTTGTATTTATTTAACTCCCATTGGGAAATAATTAATTGCATGTAACTCAAAACCCACAAGTGATAATATACTTGTATATCAAATTTTGTAATGAATATTTTATTTTTTAATTGAATTTTTCTATGCAATTTTAATTAATTAAATTAAATTGAGACAAGATTTAATTTTTAAAAAAACTATTCTTAATATTTTTTTTGGTGAAATATAAGAGGCCTGAACAATAATATCAAATTCAAACCACATCTCAGGCAGTGAAAACCCTAGCTATTAGGCCAACACACAAGATTCTAATATTTTATGAGTTAACAATAATAAGTTAATCAAAATATTGTTATATATATATATAATTTTTTTGAACAATTTCACTATAAGTTTTGATCATATTTATTTTTTTATATAATGTCTATAACTATTCATAACACTTCCTCAACCCATAAATAAGAGGATAATACGCTTGAGCACACTCAAATCTACGTCATCCTGTATTAACAATATTTATACCAACCGAATTAAAACTTAATAGATATATATTATATAAAGAAATATATAGAGGAAATTTTCAAAAATTGAGGGCAGAGACGTCTTAAAACCGCTTTCAACAGTATCACATCATTCTACCGAAAAACAGTATCACTTCAATTCAGCTTGAATTTTGAACAAATGAATGGCCAATAATTTTGATTAGACCTTAAATTTTGGATAAGATCATATAATTTTTTCCCTTTTCTAGGATTTTTGATCCATTAATTTTTTATTTTAATTTTGGAAAACTAAACTGAACGTAAAAAGAGCTTTTCTTTGTTCTTTGGCGAAATTCATTGACGTAAACACCAATAGAATATACATATACGGGATCCGAGGATGATTCAATAAACTATTTAATTAAATTTATATAAATTATTAAATTTATATAAAATATGTCGGTTAAGTCTTAGTATCAATATTATTATCTGTTATTTAAGAGTTAGGGAAAAATTATAATCTTTAAAGCATTTTATTGTATCTGGGAGTATTTAATAATTTTAAAAATTAAAGTTATGTTTAATAAATTGAAAAATTAAATATTAAAAAAAAATATCTGTTGAAAAAATAAACATTGAGAGTGTTAGTAACAGACAATATAATCTTAAATGGAATAGAATAAAAAACAATTGAATTTTATTTTTTATTAAGTGATAAGTAGTTTCGTATCTATTAATCATTTTCCGCACTTTTTTTTGTTGAAAAAAATTCTATCTAATAGTTTTCATTGCGGGTTATCAAACGTGTTTAGAAAAAATAAGTTACTGAAAATATTAATTTTTAGATGATTGATTTATTTTCAACACCATCAAACAAGGCCTAAGTGCTGAAAAATTAAGTATTAAATTTTTAGTATTGAAATTTATAAGCAATATTAAATTTATATTATAAAACTATTTGGCATATTAGTAAAAACGAAGTACGAAATATAATTATTTTGTTTGATAATAATAAATCTTAAATTTTGAAAATTCATTATGTTATTTTGAGGGTATTTATATTGTTTTACATTTTGATAAATCTAGAAAAATGCATAGTAATAATGAAAATCATGAGATTACAACCCAAGCTAATATAATCTTCACTCTCGCAATTTTACCATTTCAACTAAAAATATATTAACTTTTATTCTTTTTTAAATAAATTTGTTATATAATTTTTTTTTCATTTATATCATGGGCGTGCCTTAATCTAGTTATGTATAATGTATTTGATCGAATTTATGTCATGAGTCAACTCGACATCAATTTAATTAAGAATATTACTTAATTTTTTTAATAAAGTAATGAATATTTAATTAAAACAACTAAAAATGAAATGTCTTAGTACTAAACTTGAACCTAAATAAACTTTATTCCTAAATTCTTTACTACTCAGCCTATAATTCAGTTTTTGAATAATACTATATTGTTAATATTTTATTTTGCTCACATCGTGAGTGTGACAAAATCTAATTATATATAATATGCCTGATTGAGTTAGTATTATGAGTCAGTTTGACATCAATTCGATCAGGAATATTACTTAAAAACTTTTTTGATAAAGTACTAACTTTTTTTTTGAAAAAATAATGAATATTAATATAATGGTGTTTTAGTCTTTTATTATTTTTATGTGAAATGTTTAAATAAAATAAATAAAATAAAATATTTAATAATTGAACTTTAACCCTATGGAGTATTTAATTATAGGCATTTTACTATTTTACTTATAGCACAATTGTTGTTGATTATTTTTTTTTATAAATATAATTCTAATATTACCTTTTCTTTTTCTCTCACCCATATTGTGAATGTAATAAAATATAGAGAAATTATTTTATGGATTATTCCCACTACAGCATTTATGGTTCCTTCCTAATTATTTAATGATACTTCATCAATTTTTTTCATGTTATTGACACATAATTTGGGTAATTTTTTTACCTTTAACCTTGAACCCTGGCCCTCGAATCTTGAACCCTAAACCTCAAACTCAAACCAAAATATGAGCATCAAACCCCCAAACACTAAACCCTTACCCCTAAACTTTAAACCTCGAATCTTAAATGGGTTAGAGGTTGAGGTTGGGGATGGGGTTCAAGATTCGGGTTCAATGTTAGGAGTTTGGGGTCTGGTGTTTGATGTTTGAGTTTAGGGTTTAAGTTTGGGAGTTCAAGATTCGAAGTTTAAGGTTTGAGTTTGAGATCAAGTTTAGGGTTCGAAGTTTGAGATTTTGAGTTTGAGGTTCAAGATAAAAATTATCAAAATTATGTGTTAATGATAAAAAAAAATAATTGAAATATCATTAAATAATTGAAAAGGGATTATCAATAATGTGATGGGAAATGTCTATAAAATAATTTTTTTAAATATAATATTTATTATACCAATCTAGAGAACCTCAAACTTGAAGGAATTCCCAAAAGAAGAAAAGCAAAAGATAAACTCACCCAACTTGTAATATTTATCAACAATTGACAAGCGCATTTGTCATGGGACAAGAGCAAGGGCATGATCAACAAAAAGAATTGTCAAGCCTGAGTATTCCATCATAGCCAATCACGGGCAAATAATTGTTACCAAGATTTAGGATCATGTGAACTCTAAGAGAGATTTTTGGTGTAAACCCGAAGGTATGGCCACAGAAGAGGGAAGCCTAAAAGGGAAAGGAAAGTAAACCTTGTTGCTTTTTTTCTTCCATCAAGAGCCATCATCACCTATATTTCCTTTCGTTTAAGCATCGGAAAGCATCTTAAAACACAACTTCTAACGTCTTCATAATTTTCTCTATTGTATTTTCCTACCTTCAATAGTCTAAACCCTCCATAGTAGTTCCTACCCTTCATCCTTAGTAAGTAATTGAAACAATATTCACAAAATGTGGATTTTATTACTTTTAGTTACGTAAATTTTGATATTATTACATGTTCATATTTTATTAATTTTTCATTTTAATGTCATATCGTACATATATATTATGTAATCATATCATGTTCAGCATTGTTAGATTTAAAATAAATATTTTAAATAAATAAAATGTGATAATTAATAATACAAACAAAAAAGAATAGAAAATTATGTAGAATATGAAGTCTACAAGAAAATACCAATTAAATTGATCATAAAAATAAAAAATATGGTACCTAAAAAATTAAATACATTTCATCTTTTAATTTTCCTTTTTTGCTTTTCCAAACCAAAGAAATGGAATAAAGTGATAAAATTTAAATTAAAATGGGTAAACCCAATGTCCATTTCAAAGCCCAAACAATATCAATTTTTAATACATATCCTAAAATAACTAAATCTAATACCTATATCCAACCCAATCCAAATAAACCATTTATTCCCAATATTTACAGATTAAACCAATCAAACTAATGTCCCACCCTTACTAGAAAGGTAATTAGTTGTAAATATGGGTAAGCAAAACTCGATTCAATTCGATTTTTTTTTTAAATTTCGAGCTAATCAAATCAACTCGAATAACTCAATTCGAGTTTCGAGTTTGAGTCGAGTTGAATTTCACAATTCGAATAACTCGAATAATTCGAATAACAGATTGGTATAAATACTCTTTTGGTTCCTGTCAACTTTGAAAAGAAGTAAATTGGTCTCTCTCTCAAAAAAATTACAAAAAAAAGTTCAAAATTTATGTTTAAAAAAAGTAAAAAAAACTATAAACTTTGGAGACCTAATTAATGATCCAAATTATCATACTCAAGTATCTTATTTTTTATTATTAATTTGCTTTGAAATTTTTTTTCAAATATATATGGTTTTAAATTAATGTGCTTTAACATGAAATTAGTTATATTGTGACAATATTTTTATTTGACATGTTTGATTTTTTTAATTTAACTCGAACAATTTCACTTGATTAGACTCGACTCAATTCAAAAAAAATTTCAAATTAAGTTAAGATGATAAAATAGGACTCGTAAACTCAAAAATTTTTCACTTGATTCGATTGAACAGTCACCCCTAATTATAAATGATAATGAGAAAAAAAAATGTATTAGACTAGAACTTGAACCTTCTGTGCATATAAATATATCATACATGATTTTTCCTCTAATAATTTAATTAACACATCCATATGTTCATAAGATTATAAATAATTTGTTCGAAATTAGAGGTGTTCATGGGTGAAGCCGGGTTCTAATAAAATTTTACTTAAGCTGCGCATGGATAAAAATGTTAAAACCTGAGCCTAGCCCGGTCTGCCCGTGTTAAAATTTTTTATATTATTTTTTATACAAAATGTTGAAAAAAAAAACATAATACATTAAAAACACTAAAAAAAATGTTTCCCAACAAATTGAAAATAAATTTAAAAAAAAACCTTTATACTTGGAAATAACAACAAAAAAGTGGTAAAATAGTAAATAATAACAACAAAACAATAGTAATATAATAGTGAAATGGCAACAAAAGAGTAACAAAATAGTTGGAAAGCAATAACAAAACAACAATTTTTTTTTTTTGCTAATTCGTGCCAAAAAATCATACTCAAAGCCCAACTTATTTTCTAAACGGGCCTTATATTTTCTCAAACTCATTTATTAAAAAAAAATATGCAATACTTATAGGTTGAATAGAATAATAAATTTAAAATGTCATATTATATTTTGATATAATATTATATCATTTTAATATGAAAATATTGTAATTTTTAATATATTATTTTTAAAAAAATAATCTTTTTAATAATCTTTAGGAATTCTTAAAGTTTTTAATATTTTTATAATAATTTTATTAAATTAAATTTTTATAACTAAAATATTGTTTTATAATAAAAGGTAATTTTTTTATTCCTTAATATATTCAAATAAATCAAACAATGTATTGTATTGTTATTCACTTATTACATTCCAACCAACCAATCAAACTACATGATGCCTATTATATGTCTATTTCATTCCTACGTAATATTGTTCCATTCACCTTGTATTGTATTACAGCGAATCAAATATATTGTTAAACATTTATTGGTGCACTATAAATAGATGTTTGGGTTAGAGTTTGATGACTTAATATTCATTTTAACCAATTCCGAGTAAAAAATATTTTTACTCAAATACCACCTCAGATTCCTCAATCCACTATTTTTAGTGTCTCTCCCTACCACTTATATTGTGAACTACTCTCATTTTAGCGGCTCTCTACACCCTTATACTATGAGCCACTCCTATTGTATTATTCAACATCTTTTAACTTTCTTTTAAAAAAAATTGTATAACTTTAATGTTATGAGAATTGATACCATCTATAAGAACTTAGACGAGAATGATCGAGGTAAACTACAAGTAGAGTCACTGATACTATCAAAATTAATACTACAACCCGTATGAGTATGAATATTACTAATGTTATCAACAATAACCAGAAATAGAACACCAAAATTACCTAAATTTCAATTGACATGACTAACCACGTGGCAACCATCACCAACAATACTATCAATTACCAATAATAGAACATCAGGGCTACCCATATTTCAATCAACATGGCCGTCTAGATGGCCAAGGAAACCATTACCAACAGCCTCAACGTGAGCAACCACCTAGTCACTACCAAGAGTACACAAACCAACCAAAGCCTACAAAAGGCAACCATCAATCGCTATGTCAAGGGGTTGAAAACTTGTCTGTGCAAAATATACTCCAACAACATAACAATATATAAAGTTCGAAGAAAAATCTAGTAAAAATAAATGAGATTAGATTTTCCAACAAAGATGAAGTTATTCAAGTATTTATAGTCTTTATTTTAATTTATTATGATTTTGTTGATGATTTTCTTTTACGATTAATTCTTGAAATTATCAAAATTTTTATTAATGTATTGTTCGATAAATTGAAAAATTAAGTGTTAAATAATTAAGAGTTGAGTTTTTAATACTAATTTATATTAGAAAGTTGTTTTGTATATTAATAAAATTAAGTACTGAATGTAATTATGTTGTTTGAAAAAAATTAATATTGTTTTTAAAAATGATTTATTTCTTTTTTTGTATTCTTCATGTCTATTTTACTATTCATGTTTGGTGGTCGTGATTGTCCCTCCTAACAATGTCCTTTCCGAAGTTTGAACCTGTATCTGTCGTTAGCATTCAATGTGCATTATCATTTCACCCAATACTTGTTGACAAAATTATTTATTTCATAGTTTTAATATTATGATTACTAATATATTATTTTATTTTGTATAATTTTCATAGAAATTAAATATAATAATTTAAATACATCACTTTTTAATCCAAAAAAAAAATTAAGAGATGGTTTGTTTAAAAAAAAAAAATCAACTTCACCTTTTCAACCTTGAGACATAAGTAGCATATCTATTTACTTATTTTATTCAACATTTTTTAGTTGAAAATTTTGAATTAGTTAAAGAATTAATAAAATTATCGAACACATTAGAAAAATAAATATTGAATCAATGAAATGAATTTTTTCAATGGTTTATAAAACACATCCTAAATATAATAGTTATTTATTTATTATAATGCATTGGATATTAATTTTTATTTTTATTTTTCAAAATTTTCATTATAATAATAAATAAAGTTTAATTTAATAAGTAAAAGTTATTTTGGAGGTTTATATTAAGAGTGAGATTGTATTTTATCTCTTTTACTTAAAAAAATTGGTATCAAAGAGTAAATTAATTATTTATGTCAAAAATTTTATCTATTTCTATTGTTAAAAATTGGTGTAGATAATGAATTAATTAGACAGATACATGTAGCATGTCACGTGCATCTCATGGTAACCTATAGAAATTAATTTTCTAATTGATTTATAGTATAAAGGCTTCTATCATATGATACTCTTATCAAATTAATATAGCTTAATTAACATTATTACCAATAATAAAAAATTATTTAAATTCGTTTTAACAGATATTATCATCCGATTTAAGGGTTTAACATTTTACGGTTATAGTAGAAATTGTATGAAAAATAAAACAACAAATATGCCGTATTATGGTTACAATGTTAGTAAAAAGAAAAAGAAAACAAACCATTAATTGGAAAAAAATGGTAAATGTAACAACTCTAACTGTATCAAGGGGAGCATGATCAATGAATGTTGCTTTTTCTTTGTTTTGAACGTCAAAAATATAATACCCGCCCCATTTTGTATCGGTTTCCTTTCTCCCTTCCTTCACCAAATCCCAATCTGCCTGTCAATCCTCCTAAATAAACCCTAATTTCTCCGTTCTCTCTTTCTAAAACCCTACTCCTTAATTCACATCATTCAGATCTTAGCTAATTGTTTCCTTCGTTATACAGATCCGACGCAAATTTCTTCGATCACGGGTACTTTATGTAATTATGTATTCGCAATTTTATATCATTTTGCGTTATTTCATTCGATCTTATTGCTTTTGTTATTACTCTGGGATCATGATTGCTGTAGATTTATTATTTTCTTAGAGTTGTTAAAAGAATTATTGGTTTTTTGGGTTTCTGTAGATTTTGATCGTGTTGTAAAAAATATATAAAGAAGAGGGATATTGAAGGAGGGGATTGGAATCTGTTTTGATTAAATTATGGCAGCTCCTGTGCCTCCAGGGGCACCTAGACCCGGCGCCAATGCACGGCAGCAATCACCACATCCTAATTTTAATCCTAATTTTCAAACCAATCCCAATTCCTTAGCCGATAACATGCAGAATATGAACCTAAATCGGCCACACTCTATGCCCAATTCTGGTCCTAGGCCTTCCCCTTTTGGTCAACCACCACCCTTTCCTCAATCGTCAGTCACTGCTGGATTCCCAGTTGCTTCCCTGCCAATGTCACGGCCTGGACCACCACCTGGTATGGTGGGAAGACCTGCAGTGATTCCTGCTGGACCACCGCAATCCACATTACCTGCAAATGTACCCCCAGGAAGACCGGTTGGTTTGCCTGTTAGTCACCCACCCCCTTTTGGCTCTAGACCTCCTCCTGCTTCATTGTCTTCATCTACAGGTGGCGCAGTTCTACCTTCTAGTGCTTTCCCATCTTCAGGTGTATCTAGTGCCTCAGCTGCACCACCACCACCAGGTACTCGCCCTAGTTCTTTTGTGTCATCTTCACCTTTGACTGGTGGTCCTGCTGGGCCAATGTCAAGTGCAACCGCTGGTCCTTCGAGTAATGGGCCACCAGCAGTTGGCACAGGAGCTTTGCCTGGTGCACCCCGATTTCCTCCTGCTGCAATTGTTTCACAACCTCCGGTTGGACCTCCACCATCTATGATGTCAGCTAGGGCACCTGCTCAGGCTCCAACTATGCATTCTGTTTTGGGAAGTTCAGCTGTTAGTTCCCCACAAACTCCTCCTCTGCCTTCAGTATCATCACCATTTCCAGCCACGACGCAGGCTAGACCACCTCCTCCAGGTTCTCCTTATGGACCACAGACATGGTCGATGCAACCCCAGCAGGTTAGCACTCAAACTTTATGATATTATGCTTTCAAGAATAACGAATGTAATCGGTTGGAATTAATCATAGATTATTTTGTTGTTGAGCTGGTCTATTAGCAACCTGCTTTGGGCATAAAAGTCATTGTTTCCTTTAATTTATGCAGTTCAATAACTGGAACTTTTAGGTGCACTTGTTTGATGTTGATTCGAAATTTTGGCATTTTTTTAACTGTGAATGATTGGTGTAGAAATCTTAGCTCTGTGCTTTAGTAATTACATTAAAATTGCATCTAATGACCTGGATCTTTGGTCCAATGGCTGATGAACGTATCTTTTTGCTTGAATCAGTTAGAAGTTGGTTATTGATTCAATAAGGTCAAATTTGATCAATTGGCATATGACATTTTGGTCTAAACCATTTTAAGACGATGCATATGAGGTGCTAAAAATTCTAAGTACAGGGTTGTGTGGTTTGGTATAAGTGGATTTGCATTTTGTTCGTTTCCTTCAATGATTTAGATTCTGAATGTTTCTATTTGCTTTAGGGAACCCAACCTCCTCATATTCCTGGCTCTACTCATGCACAACCTCCAAGAATGTTTGGAATGCCACAACAAGCACTACCAAATCAAGCTATGACTAACATTCCACCTGCAATGGGCCAACCTGGAGCACCTATGTCAGGGTCATCAAAGATTGATCCTAATCAAATTCCAAGACCTATTCCAAATGCAACGCTAATCGTGTATGAAACTCGCCATGGCAACTCAGCAAATCCTCCTCCGGTATTATCTTTGATCATTTCAAAGGCATAGAGAGGAAATTACTTAATTCACCTGGAACTTGCTAATTTGTCTATTCCTTTTGATCTTTATTTAAGCTTAGGTTCATAATTCTTTTTATGGGTTGTTAGTACATGTATGCATACTGCTATAACAACTTCGTATATAGATGCAGTTTGAATTTTGTTACTTATCCTGATGACTTGTAATCTTTTGAAGCCTGCTACAAGTGATTACATTGTCAGAGACACTGGGAATTGTAGTCCACGATATATGAGATGTACCATGAATCAGGTCATGACAAACTATATGAATTTATTGTGGCTTATTTACTCTGTAATTGCATAATATTTTAATGAGGTTTGTGCTGCAATTTCCCAACCAGTACTCATTGTTATGTTTTATGTACTTGTTTATTTTCTTTTCATATAATAGATCCCTTGCACGGCAGACCTTTTGACAACCTCTGCAATGCAGCTGGCTTTGTTAGTACAACCTATGGCCCTCCCTCATCCATCGGAGGATCCTATTCAGGTAACGTTATAGGCAACTTGCACTTCTAGTTCGCTATCCAAATTGTCAAGACCACCATGAATTTTGAAAATTCCCTTTACTCATCATATTTCGAAAATTTCTCCTATAGGTCGTGGATTTTGGGGAAAGTGGTCCAGTTCGATGTTCTCGCTGTAAAGGTTACATAAATCCTTTCATGAAGTTCATAGACCAGGGAAGGAAGTTTATCTGCAATTTGTGTGGTCAGTATTATTTATCTTTATCTGTTGCTTGTGTTTCATTGCTGTATTACACTTTGGGAATTAAACAGTGTATTAGTACTAATTATTATTTGAGAAATTTTATTTGGAAGCTGTTTGAAGTGCCATTTATGATTCAAATGTAATAGTATTCTCCAAGTATCTTAGTTGTTGGCTATATGTTTCTTGGATTGCATAGTGATCTGTACTTCTATTCTTAGTATATTGGATTTTATCAATTTTGCATTTACTATTTTACACATAAATACCATGACCGCAGACATTGAACTTGTCTATTTCCGATCTCTGGTTGTGTTGCTGTAATGTAGTAAGGTGGCAATGTCACTGATTATGTTATTTTCTTTCAGGGTTTACTGATGATACTCCCCGTGACTACCATTGCAACCTTGGTCCTGATGGCCGGCGTAGAGATGCTGATGAGAGGCCTGAGCTTTGTAGAGGAACAGTTGAATTTGTTGCTTCAAAAGAGTACATGGTTTGTTAAAATTTATAAGTTTGTAAATTTAAATTGATTTTTTTTGGTAAATTTCATGTTTGTTTTACGATCCATGTTCAGGGTTTGTGGCTACCCCTTCCAACAATGTTGTCTCCCAACACTTGGTGTAAATTTTAAGTTGATAAACATGTCTATTTCTACTTTATTTAACTGTAGCCACATCTCTTCCTCATTTGTTTCTTAAATGCTTAAGTAGCAATGACTTAAGACAGTGAATCTTTCCTTTTACAACTTTGACTGATCTGGCATTCCAGGGGTAGTGTCCAAAAGATTAAGATGAACTAAAAAATGTCAAATGAGGGGGAAAAACAATTTAAACAATTCCAAATTATGCTAACATTTGGTAGTATTTAGTTGTATGAAACTATTCTGTCCAGGGGTTTACCAGGGCCTTTTTCCTTTTCTTCTTTCATCTGTTTTTTTCTTTTTGTTAATTCTTTAATTGGATGAGATCATCAGAGCATAGTTCATTCTTTTGATTGAATTTATATTCAGGTCCGTGATCCAATGCCAGCCGTGTATTTTTTCCTAATTGATGTGTCCATGAATGCCGTACAAACTGGTGCCACTGCTGCAGCTTGCAGTGCGATTAATCAAGTTATTTCTGATCTTCCTGTGAGTTCCATATCAATTTCTAGAAGTTCTTTCTAGTTGTAATTTATCAATCTAGTTGTTCATTCCCCCCTCCCCCCTAAAACAAGTTCTCTTTGCTGCATTATATCAGTAGATGAGGAAACTGTTCTGAGATCATAGATTGTGTTTTGATCTATCTTTTATCATTAATCACTGTGTCAAATTTATTTGTCGAATTTTGCACTGTCAAATTCTCAAGAATGGGGTTCTTTACTGTTTGTGTTCATTGTTAGAACAGATCATGGAGCCATTTTCTTTTCTTTTTTGTTCCCCCTTGAGTAATGTATCATACGTTTTATCTTTGTGTATGTATTTTCATAGACATTATTGTATCTTGAGGCTTAGTTCTTTATCAGAACTCTTCCTAGATAAATTAGCACTGAAGCGTTTCTTTCCTCAGTTTCAAGTTAGTCACAAGATGCACATCTACCACAGATCCCCTTTTTATTTTTTCTTAGTTCCAACAGGAGGTACAAGAGGTACTGTTGTTGATGCAATATTGCCGTATTTTGTTGTATTTCTTTGTTCTCTTGAAAGTGAGTTGTTTGTGCGTTAAAGAAAAAAATTGAAATGTAAATTCTTGTTTTAGTGACAAAATAGGGGTTGTGAAATGGGAATGGCTCCACATGAACCTTTGAGTCAGTTTGTTGATATAACATTGTGTGATTATTGCATTTCCTTTTTCTCTTGATGGTATGCTGTTTGTGCATTAAACAAAAAAAGTTAAAATTTAAAGTGTTGAGTTTGTTGATGTAACATCTGGTGATTATTGCAATTCTTTGTTGTCTTTAAAGTATTCTGTTTGTGCATTAAAGAAACAAGTTGAAATTTAAATTTTTGTTATAATAGCAAAATAGAGGTTGTGAAGTGCCAATGGCTCCACATGAACCTTTGAGTCAGTTTCAGAGTTCACAGTTGAGGGTTTAATGCTTTATTCTAAGTGCATTTTTTAGTTGAGAAATCTAATATGGATTATTAATTTGGCTCAATTTTATTTCTTGTATTCAAATGATTATCCTTTTTTTTTTTTCGATGGCTTTAGGAGAAAAGTTTATAAGAAAATAACAAAAAATGGCTTTGCCATGTGCTTAGTTTTGGTCATGATAGACCAATTTGTTTCAATTGTTTGTCTTTGTTAAAATTGGATTTGGGATTATGGTAGAGTATTTCCGTTGAGTGTGTTGGTAAATCATGACATTGTGTGATTTTAGCCAAGACAACTTATGATGGTTGCATATCTGGCATGGCTAATGTCCTTTGCAATGCTTTCTAAAGATAATGCAGTTCTACTTCTTTGTCTGCAATAATTGATGCCTGATACTGTTAGTTGAGTTGGAGGTTGCTACATGGGCTTGCATCTTTCCTTTTCCATTCTGTCCATTGGTTTCTTCTCAACATATACAAGGCAATGGAAGTTCAGTTGCTTGATGTGCTAATTGCTTATTGCAGGAAGGTACTCGTACGCTGGTCGGAATAGCAACATTTGACTCAACAATCCATTTTTATAATTTAAAACGGGCACTGCAACAGGTCAGTATTAGTTGCTTTCCTTCATTTAACATTCCCTCTTTCCGGCAACTATTATACTGGGTAGAAGATTTTTCATGGTTTCATCATGTGGGATGCTTTCTGTTTAAGAAAGGAAGCCAATTTGGCCATAAAAACATATAAAGTATTCTAATATTTTAAAGAAGTTTTAAGAATTTATTTCAAGTAGTGTCATTGATGACTTTACTGTGTATTAAGCATATTCTGGGTTGTGTTACATGCTTTAAACTAGAATTTGTCAACATAGGATCACATAATTATGATTTTGGTGCTGCAGCCTTGCATTTTGGATGATTCTATTATGTGTCTAAGTGAGATTTTATCATGAGTAATCAATGGAGGATCAATATAACAGTGATTTAAGTGGTATATACACCCACATATGTGGGATCCATTTAAACTAGAGTAAATGAAATTACTTTTACGCACTCGCATAACTTTTTATACAATTTATACTTCTTTAATCCGTCTTTCATATTTCGTCAATTAAATATACATTAAAAAGACGGTATTCGCCATTGATATGATAGAAATGTTTGATCGATTTGAAACTTTACATGCACGATTAGTACAATTATATTGCTATGTGCTGTAGTCAGTTTTAAATAGTGTAAGTGGATTCTCTCTCTCTCTCTCTCTCTCTCTCTCTCTCTATATATATATATATATATATATAACAAAGATGTTTAAATTGTGGAAATCATCTTTACTCATTTTAGTATAAAAGACATGAAAGTAGTAGTCAGTAACTTTGCTTGTAAATCATCGCAAGAAAAAACAGGGAGGGGGGTAAAAAGAAACATGCTGTTAATAATGTGTTTGTGTGTCCAAATAGCATTACAAGAGGTATTGTTTTGAGGACATCTACCTTAGTCTCTTTGTCTCTTAAAATTGAGATTTTGTTTGGAATATGGCATGAATGTTTCAAGTTTCATATTTTATAGATCAGTGAAAACTCGTTCGAATTTATTTTATATGATATTTTTTTCTCTGATATAATATACCACAGAACATCTTGAAATTGTTCTTTAGCTGATTTGCTATCTTAAATTTGTAGCCGTTGATGCTTATCGTTCCTGACATACAAGATGTCTATACCCCTCTTGAAACAGATGTCATTGTTCCGCTTTCTGAGGTTAGTTCTTAATTTATGGGATTTTTTCTTGTATTTGTTGAAGTTTACGAGTTGTAAATTTAACAGTGGCTGATGCTATCGTGTCATACTTGAGATTTATCTAATACTTTCTGATGACTTTGGTTTTTTCTTCCGAGTATTCAGTGCCGCCAGCATTTAGAGCTATTGCTTGAAAACATCCCAACAATGTTTCAGACTAGTACAACTGCTGAGTCATGTTTTGGTGCTGCAATTAAGGTAAGCCATTTCAAGGTGATATTATAAATTAACAGATAAAATTCTTGTGCTTTACAGATTTCGATCATTAATTGGATACTGTTGTCTTTTTCTAATACAAGTAGAGACCAGTAGGATCAAACTTATGAGTTATGGACCCCACTCAGTCCCACTGATCCTACCACCAGAGCAATCCTAGGTGGCAATGGGATATTCATTAACTTGCCAAATTGTATAGCAAGTTAATGAGTTTTGTTATTTTATAGTGTCCAGAACCAGAGGATTTTGTCGTAGATTAAACTGTTTACTAGACCCTAGTTAAGGAAATGCATTGTTGTTATAATCACAAATATCAAACAAAGTGGGAATTTTTCGACGTTTGAAAGGCTAGAAACTTAACCCCTGCTTCTTAAACAAATCATGTTTGAAAACTTTAGCTCTCCTTGAGGTTTTTTGGCTGCTGGTTGGCATTTGATGGAGAAAGGTGCCTGATTGATCAAGGTTAAGAGGTTTACAGATTCCTGGAAAGTTAATAACGCCTGGTCATAATTTAGGGTGTGCAGCAATTCTTGTACATTTAAAGTGTAGATGTTGATATCTTGGTGTTCTTTTTATATTTCAGGCTGCATTCTTGGCCATGAAAAGTACTGGAGGGAAGCTTCTAGTATTTCAGTCAGGCAAGTTCTCATGACTCTATTCGACATTTTCATGTTCTGGAATGTGTATCATACAGCTTATTTAGACAGAATTTATTATATTATTTTCCACATTTCTCTAATGAACATATGTTTTGTGACAGTCTTGCCATCTGTTGGCATTGGTGCCCTATCTTCTAGGGAGGCTGAAGGGAGAACTAACATTTCTGCTAGCGAAAAGGTTTGCTAATGTTGTTCAATTGTTTCCTCTCCATTTTCTTTTCATATTATGGTTGTTCTTTTAGATGGAGATGTTATCCCTCCAGAATTAAAAACCAAAAAAAGGTGGAATCTTCTGTTTGTTTGTCCAACTTCAGTGTTATAGCTGCTACATCTCTTCTCTGAAACCTGCTTTATCTGTTTAACATTTGCAAATTGATTCTTTCAGCTATTCAGAGTATTGGGATAGTTAGTGCATAAGAATTTGATTTATTATGACCCTGGTGAATCTGTTTTCTAATTTATTAGTAGAAATTCTTCTTTGATTTTCTAGATGTAGATATTGATAATCTTCTTTCAAATATCATGTTTGCCATAGACTCTTTTCCTAACCAAAAAGTGATATTGTTACGAAGTTATTGACTAGGCTTTTAATTCCTGTATTATGTTTTAGTTGATAGGCATTCAATGGTTTGGTCCTTTTTGGATGGTTATGGTTATACTTATCATCTTTGTAGTGCATGGTGATTTTCACTTGATAGTGGATGCGTGTGAGTCCCCTTCTGAGAGGAAGAAGGAAAACAAATCATCCATAAATTCATAAAAGAATTTGCCAACTATTAATCAGATTTCCAGATACGAATATCTTATTTTTCAGCACTTTCATATTGAATCTCCTTTGATGTTATGTTTATTATAAATTCAGAATATTTCTAATTGAAGCAGGAACTATCTTTTATTCAATGCAAGATAGAATTCTTCTTCATTTTTGATTTTTCCCCCATTTCTAATTGATTAGGAGGCTCATAAATTACTGCAACCAGCTGACAAAATTCTCAAGACAATGGCAATTGAATTTGCTGAGTATCAGGTAAACTTAAAGTAGATTTTTTCTACTTGATACCATTATGATGTGAAAAATCTGCCTGATGAATGCTGGTTAGATAAATCCATGTTATGACCCAATTTTTTCAGCATGGTCTTGTATTGCATTTCATGGCAGGTCTGTGTTGATGTTTTTGTAACTACTCAGACTTACGTAGATATTGCTTCCATCTCTGTCATCCCAAGAACAACTGGAGGCCAGGTATTAACCTTGTATTTTCTGTTGCAAACCTTGCGTGTGGCTATGCTTAAAATTTTCTGTCGCATAGTACTTCAAAATCTTTGTATTTCAGTATTTATTGGGACATCTTTGTGCTTAAGTCAGGTTATAAAATGCAAGTTACTACTAAAATCGGGAAATGGTAGCTTTTCTTATTTTTCTGACTCTCTGTTTATGGAATCTTCAAAACCACATCCAAATAATTTATATACGGGGCCTGCTGAGTCTCCATTACATGCATTAATTTCCCTGGTTAAACAGTATAAAACTATGGATGAAGTGCATCTCAAGTTTAAAGGGAGCAGTAAAAACATTCCCCCTTTTTTTTTTTTTTTGTTAGAAAAGAAGAAGTCTTTACGTCTTTTTGCGATAAACTACATTACTCCCTTGTCATTGTTAGTGAACTTGCTGGTGTCATCCTCCTCCTACTTGTTTATTGGTCCGAGCAGAGTACTAATAAATAAAAAAACTTTTAGCCTGTCGCATGCTTTGGTGAAACTTTAGAACCTGACTACATATTGATGTATATATTACTCACCTCCAAATCTCTACATGTTGAACTTCTATGTATGAGAACTTCAGTATCAGATCACAGAGTTATTTTTTGAGTGGAAGACTCACTTTTCAACGCGTTTCTCCTGACTCCAGGTTTATTATTATTACCCCTTCTCTGCTGTATCTGATCCTGCAAAGCTCTACAATGACCTTAGATGGAACATCACTAGGCCCCAAGGTTTTGAGGCTGTCATGCGCGTAAGATGCAGCCAGGTAACATTTCTGTTTTGCTCTGCTTCTTAAGTGACATATTGATACATGACTTATCGCATTATGATGATAATAACCATGTTGTTATATGTTTTCCCCTCGAATGCTTGTAGGGTATTCAAGTTCAAGATTACTCTGGAAACTTCTGCAAACGCATTCCAACTGATGTTGACCTAGCTGGGGTTTGTGCTCTTTTTGATAAATACTGGGTCTTATATTTCTCATTAATGTGTTTTAGCTTCTTAACCGCAGTTGTTTTAATTATTTTATTACTTAAGCATGATTCAAAAATCTGATCATAATTGCTGTCACTGTTTGGTTAACCTAAGAAATATAAAATTATTTTTGTGCAAAATGTTTAGCTTTGAACTCAAGTTGGATGATTAGCTAATCCTTGCTGAAAGGGGAAAAAAAGAGTTAGAAAATATGCTTCGATCAAATATGTAGGATATAATGCTTCTAGCTGGGTTCCAAAATGAGATATTCCTTATTCAATGTTTGTCCCTTGCCACGTGTATTTTTGTGCTTTCATGAGCCATAAGTTTTGTAGCTCATGAATTGGCAATTTTGCTTCTTATATATATAAAGTTTTTATAAAAAGAAGTTGTACACATTTTTCTACTAAAGGATTTTGACATGGTTAAACTCTGCTTGAGCAGATATTTTTAGTGTTTTATCTATATCAGTCTGTCTCAATCATGACCTGTTCTTGTTATCCAGATTGACTGTGACAAATGCATATTGGTAACATTAAAGCATGATGACAAATTACAAGATGGTTCTGAATGTGGCTTTCAGGTACTAATTAATGGTGTCTGAATTTTTAATCTCCATGTTTCTTACATTATTTGTTAGCATTGACAAGTTGAAAAATTTTATGCATCTATAATATTCTGGCTTTAACTTTCCAGTGTGCCCTTCTCTATACCACTGTTTATGGACAAAGAAGAATTCGAGTCACAAACTTATCCTTGCCGTGCACAAATATGCTAAGTAATTTGTTTCGCTCTGCTGACTTGGATACTCAATTCACATGTTTCTTAAAGCAAGGTATTTGAATCTGCATTGTACGTCTTTCTTTATCTTCTTTTCCCTTTTTGGTGAATTGATTGTGCAAGTTTACTGGTTTTGTTCTTTATCTTGGCCTGTTTGCTCTGCTTCAAACTGTGATTTGAAGATGCTCTGCATTTCCATTATTTGTCCAATTACGGATTGGTCCTACATGGATGAGATACTTGGTTATTTTATCCAAAGAGTTTTGGCGCAGTTTTTTTCATGGTATCATTCTGCACAAATACTGACTCAATTGCATTTCACTAATTTACCTTGAATGCAGCTGCAATTGAAATTCCTACATGCCCGCTTCTTCAAGTGAGGGACCATGTTACAAATCTTTGCACCAACATTCTGCTTTCATATCGTAAATTTTGCGCCACAGTATCATCAACTGGACAGCTTATTCTTCCCGAGGCTCTTAAGCTTCTTCCTCTATATACTCTTGGTATAAATATTTCCTTTTGTTAATTTATCTACTTGATCCGTATCTCATTCATTTCCATTATTATTATTTTAGTTAATCTTCATCTTCAAACTTTCTCTTCCATTTTGGCAAATCCTGTGACAGAAACTCAGACATCTTGTCAAGGAAAAATTGAAGTATTTTTCATCTGCTGATAAATATTGTCTTTTCTTTTCTTCAGCATTAATCAAGAGTAGAGGGTTGCGAAATGATGGCAGAATAGATGACCGTTCCTTCTGGTTCAATTATGTTTCCTCCCTTTCTACTCCTTTGGCAATCCCATTGGTTTATCCCAGGATGTTTGCCATCCACAATGTTGATTCAAAGGTAATAAAATTTCTAGTTGGCTTATGGTCCAAAGTGTTTTAACCATGCCAACAGACAAATTATGCTTGCTGGACAGGATGGGGATGAATCTGTTCTTCCTCCTACAATCCCACTTTCTAGTGAACATGTCTGTGATGATGGAATCTATCTTCTTGAGAATGGTGAGGATGCTTTAATATATTTTGGAAGCACAGTGGATTCAAGTATCTTGCAACAACTTTTTGGCTTTACCTCAGTTGACGAAGTACCCACTCAGGTACTTTGTTTTACTTCCGTTTTTTTTTAAATCCTCATTAATTCGTTAATTTACTAGATACAACTTGTTAAGCACCTGAAATTGTATTTCCTGATTTTTCAGGTTTTTGTCTTCTGAAAATAAGCTTAGGATATTTTTTTACACTTTTTTTTTATTTAAAAATAAATTAAATATTTAAATACTAAACTCAAATGGTCCATTGTATATTGAATTGACCTCATCCGGGTTATGATTTGAAATTGCTATTAAACTACCTGTATGATGAATTTTGTGTGCCACACTGCATGCTGTTTCATTTTCCTTCCATTAATAGTGAGACTTTCTTTGTTGTTTATGGAGTATTTGATTTTTAGATTGGATGAGTAGAGTCTTGAAAACTGTTTTGCTTGATGACTGACTAGTATGGCACTCAAATGAGTGACCCTGGATTCAAATGTTAGGATTACCGGGTTAGGTTATCCCCTGTAAATATGGTTCACTTTTAAGCTTTATTCTGTGTCTAGACCCTTTCACTTACCCTGTACAGACATTAACGCTCTTTTGTCAACATTGTATGTTCAGTTTGTGATGCAGCAATTTTCCAATCCTTTATCAAAGAACTTCAATGATGTAGTCAATGCGATTCGCCAACAAAGATGCTCCTACCTTCGGTATGATTAATGGTGGTTTCTTTAGTGTTATTTTACTCCAAAAAGAACAGTTTCTGTTCCATTTCCTTCATAGCCAAATTGAACACCATTTCTCTGTTTAATACAATTTTATCTTTACATTCTTTCATTTTCTGTTGCAGCTTCACATTGTGCAAGAAGGGGGATCCGTCAGGTAAGTGCATTGAACTTCCTTCTCGCGCAAAACTATGATATGGTTAAATAAATTATCCTAGTCAGCTGAGCCACTGGTGTAGTGGCAAAAAATCCAGGGTTCAAATCCTGGACACCATTCCCCCACGACCTCCTTACAAAAGTATTAAATATATCCTATGTAGAATATTTTGACCAAAATAGCCATGGATTCTTCCAACATGCATCATATAAACTTTTCTCAACTATGTAATTGAGAGCAGAGACTTGGTTGTTTAATTCTTGTCCGAGAGTTTTTGCCTTGGTTTTTTTACGACAATGAGGCAAATTGCTTCTATGGTTGCAGGTTTCTTGTAATCATTTCTATTTTAGAAGAAAAGAAAAGCAAATATATTAGGGGATTCTCATGATTGAATTACTACATTTTCAGGAATGTTGTTCGTATCTTGCATGGTGGAAGACAAGAATGCAAATGGGCCATCTTATGGGGAGTTTCTTGTACATATTCATCGGCAAATCCAAATGAAAATGTCTTGATAAGTTTCAAGCTTCCTCAACAACAGGTATTCAATTTTGATTTGGGATTTTGCATGAAGAAAGAATCCGAGTGGCCTCCTACTCGTAGTTTCTTGTACATATTTTGTGCGGCGATTGGAGTGAAAGTTTTACAGAATGTTTTATGCTTTTTACAGTTGGCTTCACAAGTAGTGATGGCACTTGGAGTTCAAAAGCTGCACACAAACATTGTAATTTCATATCTTATATCAATTATTTATTTCCTGAAACCCCAATTTTGAGCTAAACAAACGTTCTTAATTGTACCCAACTTTGGCGGTGAGGTATTTGAATTACTAATAATGCAATTATTTTCGGCTTTTGTTACCTACTTCTCCTAGTCTTTCCGATAATGAATTATCCAAAATTCAAATTGACTTTGGATAATGAATCAGGATACCTAAATTTCAACCCATTTTTTGATTTATGTTTTAAAAAATTAACTTACTAAATTTAAATATTTAATCAATTCGAATATTTATTAATTTCAAGCTTGATTAGAATTTTTTAAATTTGAAATAGATAATAATAAATAAATGAAATCTGATACTGCAAATATTAAGTCATATTTTATCCTATCTTACGGTCCTTAATATTTCTACATTTGTTTATATTTTAAAATTTTAACTAGGAATTTATCCATAAATAAGTATAAGAGTTTGAGTAGGATTATAATGTAATAAGTAAACATGCAATTTACCTATTTGGTATAGAATTGTAGAAGAAATAGGAAAAAATTAAGCCCCTATAAAAAATTAATCCCCTAACTTTATATCATTTGTATTTACACTCTCAACATCAACTGTGATTCTGAGAAACTCCTCAACGATCGAAAAGGTTGCAAGATAGTAGCAATGGCGGCTTTCATTTACCGTATCAAGCTAAGGGAAGTAACCAATAATCTTGAAGTACAACAACGTTATAGTCATATCCCATATGACTTTTTCAACATAGTTGTGGGTATTCGTTTCGTTTCATCTCTTAACAGGGGAACAATGTTAGGAAGTTTCAATGAGTCTGTCACATATCGTCGAGACACCATTTTATCCGACAAAGACGGTCCCAACATCGTACTCTCCTTGTTAGAAAGAACGGGTGCACCTCTAGACTACATTCGGACCCTCGTCGTTCCTGGTATCTTGTCTTATGCACGGCAGATACATAGTAACCCCCTTAACTTTGCACGTAAACTCATTTCCTTCGAAGTGGAAGTAATCATCAAGGTGCCGGTTGATAATGTTGATGATGAGGCCGATGATGATGATAATGAGGTTGATGAGCCGAATGACGACGACGATGATGATGGTGATGGTGATGATGAGGACACGTTGAATTTCAAGCCTGCTACATGTTTGTCGGTTCAAGCTTTGAGAAGCTATAAATGGGGTGATGATGAAGAACAAGATCGTCTGCCTTTGAAGAAGAGGAGGAGATTACGTGAGGGTTTGAGCTCAACGAACAAAGAATGTGCCATTTGTCTCGACGAGTTTTCGGAGGGTGAGAAGGTTGTCTCGATGCCATGCACACATGTGTTCCATGATGGTTGCATCGTTAAGTGGTTGAAGACCAGTCACCTATGCCCGTTGTGCCGATTCCAGATGCCAACTTGATTCCATTTTCTTCTTCTACTATCTCGACGAAGGATGTAAATTTTTGCATCTTAATTAGTATCTAATACTATCTAATTGTAAGTTTCATGAATGGATTTAAATAACAAGTTTGCGACAACGGAGCAAATATGACTCCTATGCTTGCAGGTATCTTACTGTCGGAATAATTGGTATATAAAAAAATTGCAATTATTTTTAGTCATTGTTACTAATGATATGGTTTATTACAAAAATAGGTTAATCAAATAAATTATTTGCAAATTCACGAGAACGGCAGAACATAATTACATTTTGTTTATCCCTGCACTATTCTAAAGCTATCTGCACACATTTAAATGCCAAAATCTCAGCATATCAATGCCACTCTGCTTCACAATTACAATTATAAGCTTTTTAATATCGTATCTTACTTTTTTAGAAAAAAAATTAAAAGCTTTCAAGATTTGTTGATGAGGTGTTCGCAAGGTTGAGATTTTCGATTTTAAATGTCTGGATTCGAATTTTATCATATAAAAATTTATGTATAGCCTAATTAATTATTTGAGTTGAATTTAAGTAGTATTAGATTATACAGTATTTATAATGGTGGATTCAGATTAAAACTGATGTTGATATAATAGTTGCATGAAACAGTTGACTGTATTTCCTACCATCACAACCACCTCATATTCAAAATTTAATTTTGGGTTTTAAGTAATGAAGAATGGGAAATCAATAGTAATAAAAATTCCTAATATATTAATGATTTGTAGTTGTAATTATATATACAAACTCTCTTTAAAAAATAAAAATTAAATCAAACATTTATTTCATTAGACATCAATTTTGGCAGTACGAGGATGGCAGCTACTGCTGGACTACTGATTAAAATGGGCATCTCAGACTAATTAGTTCTAAAGCCTAAACACAAAATTTGCATTCATTTATGAGGTTATAGACAGAACACGAAAATGGGGATTTGACTACACACAAAAAAAAAGAAAAACCTATAAAAGCTTAATAATTATTAATATTTTTATAATTTTGTATTAATCCAAAATTAATTTGGATTCATTTGAATTTAAAAATTTTGACACACTATTAAATTAGTGAAATCTAAAGACCCTAAATTTTAGGGTTGAATTGGATTTGGTTTGATAAATCTTTCATAATAAATTATTTAATTTTATTCTTAATTTTTTAATACTAATTTTTAGTTGTAGTGTTTTTTTTTTAATTTGTGTTGATAATGTAACATCCCGAAATAGGGCCTAAACGGAACAGTGGTTGCGAAACCATAAATCCGAGTCAGTAAAATATTTTAATATTATTTTCTGTGCCGTTGTTATATGATTGAGCATGTGTTGAAGTTTCGTGAGCTAATTTATCTGTCTGTGTGTTTAATTTGATAAAAGGATTGAATTGCATCAAATGCAAAATTAGTGTGCTTTATGAAAAGATGTCTATTTGTTATGAGTTTTTAAATTGGAAGTCCTTATGAGATAATTAGCCCATTAATAAGTTAGTAGGAGATATTTGTTTGGTATTTTTGAAATTTGGTTGAAATGAAAAGGGTAATTTTGTAATCAAGCTAAAATGGCCTAATAAGACAAAATGATAAAAGCTATCATCTTTTTTTTTGCCTTTCTTCTTCTTCAACCGATTGTAAAAACAAAAATGGCAGTCATGGTTGAGGTTTGGTCCAAGCTTTCCAAGCTCATAGTAAGTGCATCCAAGCCCCGTTTTTATTGATTTTTATATTTTTGAAATCCTTGTACCATGATCTACCTATTTCTACCCATATTTTGAGATATAGTTAAAGTCAAAAATTTTACCCATGATGGATAATTGTGTATTTTGATGTTTGATGGTAGATTATGCATGTTTATGAGTAGAGAAACTATTTTTACTAAGTGATTTTCGGTGAAAACGAGTAAAACGAATAAATTAGTAAAAGTTGTTATTATTCATAAGTATATTGAGTTAAAAGCTTAAGTGATCTTGATAAGAAAAGCATAAGATAATTCATTAAGAATGTTGTCATCTATTTACATGTAAACTTACTAAGTTTTATGCTTATTCCCATTCTTTATTTTTTTTTATAGTATTACAAGTCAACTCGGGGATCGAAAGGACGTCGAAGATCATTACACACTATCAAAGGATTATATTGGTATTTTGTGACTCGAACGTTTTAAGTTATGGCATGTATAGAGACTTAGCCATTTTGTGTGTATGGCCTTATGATATGGCTTAATATTGGCTTGTAAATGCTTGGTAATGATTAGCCATTAAAATGGTTAATTAAGAACATGTTTTGGATGTTATTAAATGCCTAGTTGATAGTTATTTTAAAGAAATTATGTAATTATATGCAGGGGAATAGTTGGACAGCAGCAGTGACGTAGTTTTGAAAAATCACCAAAAATAGTAGAAATGGAATTAGGTTGTGCATGAGATATAGAATTAAAGCTTATTGAGTCTATTTTTATATAAAAAAAACAGTGTAGGAAAAAGAGTTGTATATTATGAGAAATTGATTTTTAGTGAAGAGAGGTCAGAACTGTCAAACTGTGTAATAGGGGAGACTTTAACTAATAAACTGTACTAATTGGCTACACCAAGAATTCTGGAAAAATTACAGTAATAAGATATATGAGTCTAGTTTCAAGGAAAATTTAAGGATCTAAATTTCGAGTTTCATAACTCAAGTTATAATTAATTTAGTGAACATGACGCAGATGGACAGTTTCAATTTTTATGCCCCGAACTAGTAAGTTGAGTTTAGTAATACCTCGTGCTCGACTCCAGCAACGGTCTCAGGTAATGGGTGTTACAGATAAAATGGATATTGTTGTATGATTTTTAGATATTATTTAGTGAAGTTTTAAAGTATTTTTCATAAATATTTTTTTTAAATTAACTTTTCAAGTAAAAAAAAACTTTTATGTATTATTTTTTAAATTATTCTTATATATTATATTTTAAGTTATATTTCCTATTTTAAATATGAAATATTTATATTACTTTATAAAAACTTAAAATTAATTATAGATTAAATAAAAAATAAAATCCAATTCAATTTCAAAAACTTATTATAAAATTTAGAACTTTACTAATATTTTAAATAAATTTATATTTTTATTGAAACTAATTATTGAAACTATATTTATGGGCGACGTTAACAGTTTAAATAATTAATGTTACATTGATGAGTGAAGAATTTATTTGTAGCGTTGAAATTGCTATATGAGTTTATACCTACCGTCACCCTTCTAACCCCAAACCAAACCCAACCCCTTTTTTATGCCTAAAAACACAACCAACATAGTAAATAATTTTCGAGTCAATTAAAAAAACAGAAGAAGAAATGATGATGATGATGTGATCGGATGGTTCATATGTTCCCGCATCATTTTCCCTCTCTAAGCAACACGCGGCGGACAACCAATTGGACCCCGCACTCTCAAAATTTTCCCATAAATTTCCCAAAAATAAATAAATAAAAAGGGTTAAAAAGGATTAAAAAGAAAAGTAACTTTCTTACTATTGACACCATGGAGGTAAAGATTGCAATATTAGAAGACCCCATACAATGTATGATATCAATACGGTGAAAATGTGAATTATACAAACATAGATAGGATATAGAATCCGTTGATGAATCCTCTTGTTTCTAATGTATTTATTCTTTTTTTTATTATTATAATATTTTATTTTGATTGTATCGCACTATGTATCATCTATTAATCGAATAGATTTTTTATCCCCAGTTCAAAACGAATGTGAAATAGAAGAATTGCAAGTATATTTAGAACTAAATAGATCCTGCCCACACGATTTCTTATATCCACTTATTTTTCAGGAGTATATTTATGCACTTGCTCATGAGCATGGTTTAAATAAATCGATGATTTTTTTAAAAAAAATCAGGGTTTAAAATTTATTTATTTTTAACAATTTCATTATAAATTTTAACTATTTTTTTATACAATCTCCTCCCTAACTTATAAATATGAGAATAATGCGGTTTAACACACTCAAACTCACGTATTCTTACATTAACAACAATATTCATATGAATTTCAACGGGCATATATAAAAATTATTAATGAAATATAAATATAGTAAATATATGTTGCATATTCTAAGTATACCGTTCACGAGATTGACATTAGGGGAGTGGTAAAAATGTGGGTCCCATCATATTTTGAGAAGGCCCCACACCAAAGATCACATACTAAATTAAGTAATTGTTTTGTGGGACCCTTTTTAATCCTACTTTTCTTTAGGGATTTGAATTTTATGATCAATACTTTCTTCTATTTTCCATTTTTACTTTTCTTGCCTTGTTATGCAAATTTTATTATTTATGGAAAGCATTTTAGTTTTTTATTTTTAAAAGTTTTAATATATTATTTTTAAATCAATAAATGTTGAAACTTGTGTAAAACTTTTGTTAATTTAAAATTTTGGTTGATATTAAGTCCAAATTTTGAATCTAAACAACTCATTACCTCTCTCTATTTACTAAAAAAAATAATGCATTCATAATATATATATATATATATATGTAAAGGTTTTAAATACAAATTACAAATAATATATGTTTAACCAATTAGAAGTGAAATCAACTGTAATACGAAGCAAGTCTATTCTTGACATTTGTGAGGCTCTAGGCAACACAATAAAAAAGAATACTAAATATTTTTGGGGCCCTTAAAAATTAGAAAATAATATTTCTAGACTCCTTTTAGCCTTGGGCCCTGAGCGGCTGCACCTCCAGACAACCCCCAAAGCCGGGCTTAATACAAAATATAACATATTGAAAATTTAAGGGTTAATATATTAAGAAATCCCTTACATTACTATACTTTGTTTACACTAACCCTTAAACTATTTTTACCTATATTTACCAAGTAAAAGTATTTTGAATTTCGAGCTTTTATATATACACCTTCACATTGACATAAAATTCAAAATAGTGATTAAGGGTTATGTATGTAAGTACTTTCAATAAATTTTAAAATATTATTTTGTTTCACTTTCAAAAACTATTACGTTATTTTCTATTAATAAACTATTTTCATCATATTTACATAGGCAAATTTAGTTTAAAAATTAAAAAAATTACTTTAATATTAAAATGGAGGACTTTCATGGATAAAAATTATAGATTATTGGCTTATTTAGACAAGGTATAATAATTGGGGTTTTTTAGTATATTGGCCAAATTTAAATATATCTGAACTCAAATTAAAATAAATTTGAGAATTAAATATTGATAAACATTTTTCTTTGAAAAAATAAAGAATCTTTTCTATTTTCTATTTTCTAGTTTGTTTCTTATATCAATTTTTTGGGGGATAAATATCAAAATTATGTATGAACTTTGATTCAATGTACAATGTCATACATGAACTTTGATTTTGAGGGCTTCTATGCATGAAATTTTTATTTAATTCAAATTTCACAAGTCACTAACAATATTATCGAATTAGCATCATTTCACATTGATATATTGCATATGTAAAGAATTATATTAATTAAATATGAAAATGATTGTATGTATTCATTTTTTTAAATATGTACAATTGAATCAAAATCAAAGTTTCATATATACATATGCACCATGATTCAAGCTTTATGTGTATAATTGCATGAAATCAAAATTCATGTATCAAATTACATATTAGACAAAAATTTATGTATAAAATTGATATTTACCCAATTTTTTTAGGGAATCTTTTATGAAAATGAAGCATAGGAATTTTATTATTTCCTTTTGTTATGGATGGGTTTGCTTTGAATACATTAAAATTTTGTCTTTTATTTGATGGGCGATTCAAAATTATGTGTTAACTAAGGTAGAAATTTTGACCTACAAATCATGTCTAATATTAGTAGAAAGATCTTAATGGGATTTTCTTTATTGATTTTGTCTTTAATTAACTAAACAATTGAAGATTGCTAAATGTACTCTTCTCTTTTCATTGTTGTCTAGTTTAAGCAACTTGGCATGTGGGTTTCCATTAACCTTTCATTTCTTGCAATTTCTATTTCTATTTATATTTGATGCATATAAGTTGTATAAATTGTCACCATTAGTAGCTAATTTTTTTATTAATTTTATTTTTTTTGTCATCAGTTAATTTACGGTGACAGTTTGTAACAGCTTGAAAGCAATTTTAATTTTTGATATTTTTATATTATGTCAATTTAGTATTAATTTTAAAAAAATTTAACGCTAGACATTTATATATTATGTAATTTTTGTTTTTTTCGAAGTTCTGTTTTTCTTTATATCCCTTTCATCTAAAAAGCTATAAAATCAAATTTATCAACTAAATTTGATTGAAAATATATAAAAAAAAATGGAAACACCAAAAAGATTTAAGATAATATTATTTCATCTTTTCTCATTCTTTTAAAATTAATCCTCAAGGTAAAAAAAAAGATTAATTTCCATTATGTGTAAACGTTGAGAGTTAAATTCTTTTAATTAACTAAATTGACATAATTTATAATGTTGAGGGTTAAAATTATTATTATGCCAATTTTAAAAGCTATAATCGTTAAATGCAAGATATAACTTTTCATAATTGAGTAATAGAAAAAATTACTAATAATTGGGTTACTATATTATAATTTACTCAATTATTAAATTGCAAGATATAATAAATAATTAATTTATTAAAATATATAAATTACGTTACATCATTTAAATGTAATATATATATATATATTTATATATATATTCAAACAACCTATTCGTGCAATCGTTTTCGTACAAAACAACACCTTCCTCGAAAAAGAATTGGAAATTTCGATATATGTAAATTACTTTTGGAATTTGTTTTCTTTTCCGGTAAAACATTTTAACTTTGTTTTCTTTTACCAAAAAACTTGTTAAAGAAAATGCTTGATTGCCGCTGTCGGTTGGTATTAATGGGTTGAAAGTTAAATTAGGATTTATTTAAATTTTATTTTATACTTTTAAAGATTTGGATAAAAATATTAAGTTTAAAAATGATTTTGGATAAAAAAATTAAATTTATTTAAAATATGAATTAAATTTGAATAAAAAAATTAAGCTTGTTTAATATATAAATCGCTTGTACTTTTAAAAAAATCGAATAAAATTTATACATGACACAAATGCAAGATAAAATGAAGGTTCACACGTTACAATTACTCGTAATAAGATTCAAATTTCGATATTAATGACTGTTTCTATATATTTATCTGTGTTTTTCTAAAACTTAGGATATGAAAATTAATCGACTCTTTCTATTTTTAGTTTGGGCATTTTATAGTTGTACCGAGTTTTAACAAAAAGTTTCCATTTCAAAATGAAATTTCAACACCAGAATATAAAATGATAAGTTTGATTACTAGTTTTTATACTACGCTTTAATATTCTAATTTGATATTATTTTAAAATAATTTTATTAATTTTATTTTTATATATTTTTAATCTTAAAAATTTCAATCCCTATCCCTAATTTCGAGTAACTAAAAAGATTTTAGGAGTGGTTAAGCTCAATGGTGGAGCTTAGTATAGGCGCGGGAGCCATCGCCTCTTAAAATGGAAAATTTTTAATTTAGGTTTTTTATAATTTTTAAAATTTTAAATTAGTAATGGTAAATTTTTATTTTGTCCCTTAAAAATGATAAAAGTTTGATTTAACCCTTTAAAAACTATAAAGATATAGACTATTAAAATGATGAAATTACATTTTTACCATCGTAAAAATATACAATTTAATTTTGTCCAGAAAAAATTTTTGACTCCATTAATTAGGCTTTAGAAATTTGTGTCGTCCAAGTGATTTATTGCTCTAAATAAAAAATAGGGTAAAGTACAAAAATAGTCATTTTTGTTTGTTTCAGATTACATTTTAGTCATTTATGTTTGAAATATTACGTTTTAGTTACTTACGTTATCATTTTGTTATGAAGTGGTCACTCTACCTTAAGCTCCGTTACCTCCCTAACGACTGTTCTACGTGGCAGTCCAAATGGGTTCTAAATGCCAACTTGAATGTCCTACGTGGCAGTCCAAATTAAATTTATTTAATTAAAAACAAATTTTCATCTCAATAACTGGATATCTAAGTTGGCATTTAATGCCACGTAGGACTACCGTTAGGGAGGTAACGAAGTTTAACGGTAGAGTGACCACTTTATAACAAAATGATAACATAAGTGACTTAAAATGTAATCTAAGACAAACAAAAGTGATTATTTTTATAGTTTACCCTAAAAAATATCAAAATTATTGCCTGGTTTAAATGGCTAATTTAAGCTAGTAATTTGTTGGGTGCTTAAACCATGTTTATAGTACTTATGATAGTGAAAGAATACCTAATCATCAATAGTTTTCTATAATTACTTCTTTTAATGGATCCATGGAATCGTTTTTCCTTTTTACATATATAGTTTTACATCTTTTATTTAAAAAAAAAATTAAAGCAAATCGTTTAATTTTTAAATAAAAACTAGAATTTCCTTTTTAAATAAATATTTACCGGTAAATACTTTTTGAAAAAAAAACCTTTTAAAAATATAAAAAAGTTGGCAGATTTATAACAACATTTTTATAACAATTAAGTTTGTTGTAGAACCAACTTTTTTTTATATTTTCTTTTATTTTATAATAACTTTTTATAAATAACGACAACAGCCGTAAGATATGAAGTATAAATTTTACTAAATTAATTCTCTATAACAACCTTTTCTCTCAATTTCTGATAAAATCAATTTTATTCTTAAGTAAAATAAAAATAAAATATTTTAGTTAAGATATTATTTTTACATAAAAATTATTAATCATGTGTTATTAAATAAAAATAATATTTAATAAATGGATTTACTTTTCTAAAATTTATTAAAGATGTGATTTAAATCACATTAACTAATAACAATATTGATATATTACAGTTTTGCAATTTGTAAATTAAAAAAAAATCAAATGTGATTTAAATCTCAAATGTTGTTATATATGTTAATAACAGTTAACAACCACCTCTTTAAAACATTTAAAATTGAAATAAGAAAGGGTGGAAAGAATCAAAAGATGTTATTATTTAATTTTAATACTTTATATTGATTTTTTTTCTATCATAGATTGACAATGTAACAAATTAAACAAAAAGTTTTCTACATAAGTCATAAAGTGTTCTATGTAAAAAAAAAAAAAAAGTTAAGGATGTTCATGGTTAAGTTATATCTTGATTTTAAAAATGTTGATTAAAAGTTAAAATTTTCGATCAATAAATGTTGGCTTTGTAGGTACGAATTTTAGAGAGAACATTATTGGAAGGGACAGTCACGGACCCTTAGTATGAACAATAAAATGGACATAAATAATATCAAAAAAGTCAAAATTTTCCATTTATAAATAATTTTCTATTAATATATTTTATAATAAAATTTAAATAAAAAATTAAAAATATTTAATTTGAACTTAGATAAGTAAGATTGGTTCAAAGTGAGTCGGACAAGTTTTTCATATTGTTTAGTTTATTTTCAATTCTTTAGGATTTTTAAAATATTTTTTGTTGACGTAGTAACATGAAATAAGAGAAAGGTGGTTAAAGAAATCATAACCTCTCATCAACCTATAAATAGGAAGATAATAATACACTTCAACGCACTCGAACTTACGTCCTCCTGCATTGATAACAATATTCATACCAATCGAACTAAAATTCAATTACAAATATTTTTTTAAAAAAAATTGGAAAAGACATAAATTACAATTTATGGTAAAAGACAGGAAATCAAGATTTTGATGAGGTAGAAATAAATACCCGTGATAAGTTGAGCATGGACCAACAACTTTTTGATGTGTTTTATTTTATGTATTTAAATTAAATTGAAATTGGTTACATGTTTCAATCTATTACTGTTATACCTCGAAAATATTAGACTAAAATCAGAGGTCACATCCCACAATCTGTTAATTCAAACAAATTCATCCCACCAAGCTTTAACCCTCAAACCAACTTTCTTCTATTTACTTTTTTTTAAGTCATATTTAACTTTTTTTTAAATATACAAATTAATCTGTAATTTTTTTCTATATTTTTATTTTTTTGTTTATTAATATAATTACAAGACAAATGGGTTTAGGCAAAAAAAAAAATAGGCCTGTTTAAAGTATGGACTAGGCTCGGGCTTGAATATTCAAGGCCCGAGGCTAGTCTGGTTCGTTTTTAAGTTTATAATACTTTATATTATGTAATTTATAACATATTAAAAAGATAAATATATACTAAATATAATACTACTTTAATTAAACATTAAAATAATGTTAAGATATCTATATAAAAATATATTAAATTAAAACAATACAAAATATTTTTTAAAAAAATTAAAAATAATACGGACGAGCTTAAAATGGGTTTTGGTTAATCTTTTAAAAATATAGGTGAAGTTAGAGAAAATTTTAAACCTATATTTCAGGTCGACCCAATCCATGAGTACCTCTAATCAGGGGCGAATCTAGGGGGGCTGGCATGGGCCCCGGCCCCCATAAAATGTAAAATTATATTTAGGCCCTTATAATTTTTTAAAAATTTTAAATTAGCAAAGGTAAAATTACACTTTAGCCCCCCTTAAAATTATAAAAATTCGATTTAATCTTTTACAAATTATAAAGATATAAACTATAAAAAATTAAAATTTCATCCGGCCCCCCTAAAAAATTTTCCTGAGTTCGCCCCTGCTTCTAATCGTGTACTCACGTATAATATTTAAATTACACGAAATCCAAGTCTTGACTTAATTAACTAATATATATATATATATATATATAAATAAAGAAAGAGTGGTAATTATAAAATAATGTAACTTCTTAAAATAAAACAATAAGTAAATAGAATTCAAAGTGTTTGAATTGGAAGGGCAGATAATTAGTAAAAAATAAGAGAAACCTCCCATATGATATCATGACCAAACGGCAACAAAGATCTTGGCCGGATTTTCCTTTGGAAATCCAAAGCAAAATAAAAGATAAATTAAAATGAGAAAATGACTGAAACAGGAACAGATAGGCACTAACACATGTTATACAGAATCTATGGAGAGATCGCATTTTGTTTCAATTTCTATTTTTTTATTATTTTTAGTTCTTAAATTACACCCCTATTATTTAAAATATTTCATAATATTTTTATTATATATTTTTTTTATTCATCAACTTAACAATTTTGATTTTTTTATATATTAATTTTATTCGATACACTTGAGATTTAGGAAATATTTAATGTTGAAATTAAGAGGTAGAAACAAATCATAACTATATTGCAGATAACATGACTCTTTCATAGTATTAATAAACAAACACAAAATTTTCCACCAAATCATGCTTCTAATATTAAACAGATCAGATAAACACTCGAACTCACGTCATTCCGTGTATATAATAAAATAAAAATTAAGTGTTGTGGTTTCTGTTAGCGGCAAAATACGTATAGTTGGGGTTCTCAGAATTTCTCTCTCTCACACACACACACTCTTTATTCATCCATTCATTCAGATTACACCGAAAGCAGCATTTAAATTCTCCCCTTATATATCCTTCTTCCCTTTCTTCTTCTTTTCTTCCTCGAAGAAAAAAAGAGAGAGAGTTTTTTATTTAAATTTTGACAAGTTTCAGGATCAGGTGGATCGGCCTAGGAATAATTAGCAAACCATATATATAATCAATTACAAGCTTTGATTTAACATTAATGGAGTTGATGAATTCAGAGAATATCGTTCAAGACAGGCAACCAGCTCAGCCTCAAGAAGAAGAAGAAATCATGCAGCAAGAGGAGGAAGAAGAAGAACAGCGGTTTCACGTATTGGCAGTTGATGACAGTGTGATTGACAGGAAATTATTGGAGAAGCTTCTCAAAGCTTCTTCATACCAAGGTATAATCTCAGCCTTTTTGTTAATTAATTAAGCTTAACAAATAATAAGATGGGGGTGTTGTTTTTTTGAAATGAAAGTTGGATAAAATTGCAGTGACGTGTGTGGAGTCTGGGGAAAAAGCGTTGGAGTATCTGGGTTTGCTTCATCACTCATCTCCTGCTTCTTCTTCTTCCCAACATCATCATCAGGTCTCTATCATAACCCTTTTTTATGCTAAATTAATTATTAAAAAAATACCGACTCAATCTTACACCATTTAGAGATGGTGAACTTCAATATATTTAAATACAAAATATTCTCTGCTTTAAAAAGATTTAAAAATGGGGTTTTTCTTGTTTTAATTATTTTTTTTTTATTTTTGAAGTATTTTTTATATTAAAAAACGGCCAGCGGGATTAAATTTGAAAATAGGTTATTTAACATAAATCATTTGTTGTTGTATCAAATTAATATAATATCTTTATTTTTTAATATATATAGTCAATCATGATTAATTGTTTTTTAGAACTACCCATAACTCCTCGCAACTCTTAAATTAGAAGATAATATGCTTCAGCGCATTCAAACTCAAGTCCTTCTATATTGACGATAATGTCGATGTCAATCGACAATATATATATATTTTCAATATGATAGAAGAGAGGATAACCAAAAAAAAATTGTACTTAACTACTATATTGAAAAAGGGTTTTTTCCCCTAAGCAACCATAGTAGTTTATTTGATAATATAATTAAAATTAGAATAAATTACATTAACAGTACAATCACTCTGATTTTAATTCAATTATTCAACTTTCAAAAAATAATAAATTAATCATTTTAACTATTTTCCATAAAAAATGTAACGTAAAAGGGACATGACATTTAACGGAATAGTTAGAGTGCTTGCTATCATTTAAACAGTCCCAAATTAAAAACCCTAACTGGGCGGTAGAAGAAGAGGAGCAAAAGAAGAAGAGAAAAAAAAGAAATGGAGATGTCGTCCTTTTTCTTTCACGTTGCTCCATTTTATTTAACAGTTCTCCAAAACCCATTCATGTAAATCAAGTTCTTTCTCTTCTTCCGTCCATTCAACCAACCATAGAGATTTGAACAAAAAACCTATTCAACCAGCCATAGAGATTTGGGAATTCTATGGGACAAATTTGAAAGCATTTCTAAGAGAGCTCATCAAATATGAAACAATTATCGATTGATGTCGGAGAAATTGGAAATTAAGGTCGGAGAAATTGGAAATTAAGGTTTGAGATTTGAGATTTTTGAAGGTGAAGACATTTTTTTAACCTCAAAATTTTGAAGATGAACCCTTTTCTGAACCTCAACTAATTGTTATGGCTGACACACTTCTTCTTCTTACATCTCTGATCTTATTCTTCTTTTAATTAAATATCCATCACTTTCTGCGCTCTTCTTTCTATACTTGAAAATAGTTGTATGTTGTAACTCCACTTTTAACCATCAAAGATTTCAGATGGTGGAGGAAGCAATTAACCCTCTCCCTCTCCCTCTCCCTCTCCCTCTCCCTCTCCGATTTTTTCAAGGTCTTGCTTTAGGTTCTAGTTTTTATATAAATGAAAAAGAAATTAGATTGTTGGTTTCTCGGGGAAAATGAGAAGAATTGCAAGAAGAGGAGGAAGAATAAAAGAACACAAAGGCGGCAGATAGAGCAGAGGTAACAGTAGCGACTATGGCAGTGGCAAGGGACAACAACCTTAAAAATGTCATAGGTTTTGTTTGGCAAATTTTACTTTTGTTGGTTAGCTGAAGAAGAAGAAGAGGCGAAGAAGAAGACCCTTCAGCTCCTTATGTCCAATTCATGTCCAATGTGGCAAGTAATTGGCCACGTTAATTGTCCCAGTAACGGAAAATTATGAATAGTGACTGATTTATTACTTTTTAATAGTGTTAATAACCGATTTATTATTTTTTGAAAGTTAAATAACTGAATTTAAATCAAAATTATTATTTTGTCAAATGCATCACTCTTAAAATTACTTACTAGTTTTGATATATATTTTTCTGAAATTTATTGTGCTATTGGAGGAAACGCAGGGACATAAAGTCAACTTAATAATGACAGACTTTTCTATGCCAGGAACGAGCGGCTATGATTTACTCAAACGTATCAAGGTCAACTCAATCCCCCTTAATGATATTATTATTATATAATGATCACTTTCTATGTTTATTTTTCATTTATAAATATTGGAACTTGGGTGCTCTCTCAAGTCTTAGAAAATCAGATCAAAAATCAAAATCCACGGTTTCTTTTTTTGAATCTTTAATTTAATCGATTGTGTCATGTTTATCTAAATATCATTTTAAATAATTTTAATGGTAAAAATACTTTAAATGTATACTTGTTTTATTTGCCAATAAATGTGTATTTAGTTTAGTGGTATTGATTTTATTTTTATTTTTGATATAATAACGATTTAAATTTAGATTATTTTTAAAGAAGGTGAATATTCAAATGCTCGATTAATAAGTTACAATTTGAATTCACCTTTATCATATTCTTATAATTTTAAAAGGCTATGGATTAAGAATTTATCAGATGTAAATTTTTTTGAAAATTAATATTTTATTTTAAGAAATATTGATTGAATCTATTGTAATTGGAGATATAACATTGGGACTAAAAACTTATCGATTTTCAATTATACCAATCCAATGGTCGAGTTTTTCAGACCAATCACCAAATCCAAAACAAAAACTGAATGAAAGAGTCCAAATTTCTAAGATTAATATATATATTTCAAATTCATAATTTCAAGGTGATAATAACTTAGTATTAGTATTTACTTACAACTGCAGGGATCTTCTTGGAAAGACGTACCGGTGGTGGTGATGTCATCAGAAAATGTACCTTCAAGAATAAGCATGTAAGTTCATGATCATGTTCATCTCTTTCTTTTTTTTAAGAGAAAAAAAAAGGTCAAAAAATGGAATTAATTAAAGAAAGAAAATGAAAGCAGGTGCCTAGAAGGAGGAGCAGAAGAATTCATGTTAAAGCCTCTTCAATTATCAGACCTACACAAAATTCAAGCTCACCTTCTCAAATCCCTTCCTCACTCTTAGCTCTACTACGTACCATCATTACTTTCAGCAAGAGATACTACCCTAATATTTTATCTTCTCACGTTAAACCCTAAACAAATGAAACGACCAGCACTACTAGCATGAAAACTAGTGTATAATGTATTTTGTTACATATATTAGAAGCACTGCCTACTTGGTTAATGCTATTGTGCTAATCTAAAATTTTCTGGATTTTATTTTCATTAATCTGTGTAATTAAATATCTATATTCGAATATTAATATTTTTATATATACGTAATTAGTCGAGTATTTTCGATAACATGAAAACCATACTTTCTTCATATTTGGTAATTAATATCACTAAATTAAAACTTATAAATATAACAATCTGTATATTTACAGAGTGTTTGTATTATTTTATTATGTTATGACCAATATTATACATTTATATGAATGTTGATAATGATAATTCATATATTTACGTCAGATTCATATTTTATTTTTCGGATTATACCTAGTTGTTTCAATAATCTTTCTTATGTTGGAAACTGTAAAAAACCTTAAAACATTTCGATTAAAATCTCAACTACGATTATCATCCAAGTCCCAAGTCCCAAGTCCGAGGGAATGTCAACATCTGAGACATATTTTGCTTGCTGGCTGAGGCTGGGTTCCTACAGGTGGGCCTGAAGTTAGATACATTATAATCACCATTTTTCATGTTTGCTGAATTTATAATCTACACGGTAAGACCAATTTCAGGGTTCTGGCTTTAAATTAAGCTGTTCAGGGGAGGAAAAGGAAGAGAGACTTTGGTTTGTTTTACTTGCTCCAACTTTTTTTCCCCCAAGTAACTGCATTCACTTGTGCAATAAGCAATACATATATCCAACATTATACCCCTGATGAATATATATATATGATTTCGGAGTTACATAGACGTTGCCTCTTCAAAATCTTGACCGGAAAGAAAGCGTCTATCAGACAAACAGCTATTCCCTAGGCAACTTAAATTAGCTTCCTAACCAACTATTTACACACTGTAAAAACCCATTAAAGCAAAGCAGCAGCGACTGAACATTAGGAAAAGAAAGGGGGGACAAAGGAGAATAAATGCAAAGTATCCTCTCTATATTTAACTTGCTCGGAAGTTTCCTGCCGACAAGGTAACTGTCACAACTAACGGTATACTGAAAACTACAATGAATTACAACACGAAAAGCCCAAAAAACACGTCTGCATTATTTCATAGATTTTTTTAATATTAAAAGAGATTCATTGAACTAAAAGGGAAGGAGGTGAGGGAAGAAGTTCCACCACCTTTCAGTCGATAGCAGTTTCCGTATAAAACTGCAAATGCACATACCAAATATGTGGTATAGTTATGTTGTTGAGCTCCTACAAAGAAAAAAACAGATTAAATAATTTCAGCAGGTTTGAGTGCTAAAATAAGATTATACTATTAGATTAAAAAGGACAGCAGTACTTGTAAGAAACCTACCCTGCCTGTTCAGAGCTCATCCTTTGCTGACTCTTGTTGGGCAATTTTATCCCTGTTCTTTTCAATGAAGTTGATGATGTCTTCCTTGGTCCTATTGCCCTCATAAGGAGTTATGTTTCCACTAGTTGATCTAAAGTAAATGGTTGGGTAACCTCTAACATCAAAGTTCTCACCCACAATATCATTTGCAGTGGCATCCTACAAAGAATAATGGAGAAGCCTATAGGTCAAATAATCTTCCCCAAAAGGTAATAGGTAATTTGAACATTATGTTACTTGGATTTAGGAGGTGTGTATGTTGCATATATGTCCACCATTGGTTTGTTTATTTTTTTCCAGTATTTTTTTTCTATATAATTGGAAGGTCCCTAAAAGGTTGTATCTATCTCCAGATATGCATTTGATACGGGTACTAAACATAGGTACTTCAATAAAAATGAGGAGCCAGAGCAACATGAATTTAACATACACGATATCAACAGAACTAATAGGAGATGCGGATCCCTGCAACAATTAATATCTCTAAAGTACCATTCTATCTATTGAAAAAGAAATATTCCTAATAATCTGTCTAAAATCAGTGCAAATGCTGCCACCAACTAAAGGAAAAAAAAATTCATCATGGTGTTCTCGGAGACTATTCTACCAACAATAACCCACCAAAACCTTTCGTTTTAAAGTTTCTAGCATTATTGCTAAAAACTTCATTGGACCAAACATGGAAAATATTCAATATGCAGTACGATCACCTATTAAAACCAACAGAGGTTATAGAAACTTACAAGTTTTGCAATCAAAACATTATCATCTTTTTCATAATGAACAGCAACTTCATCCAAGATTGGGGCCAATTTCTTGCAATGTCCACACCAAGGGGCATAAAACTCAAGCAGAACTGCAGAAAGAAAACCTTAATATCATTTTATCATGGATGGTGATTTCAGAAAATCTTGATCTCACTCCAACAGCTGCAAATTGCTTGAAAGCTCTATCAAATTCTTTTGAAATTTGAAACATAATTCAAGTCCCCAACTTAAAGACCCGAAAAATATTGACTAGATGGCTCCCCAAATGAAAAAAAGAATAAGCCATCAACTTCTAACAAATTAAAATTTTAGCTTCACACAACTATCTCTGATCTTCGCACCAACATGAAGTAACCCATCTACTCATCATGTTCTGAGACCCTTTTTATTTTGGAAAAAGAAGGAAAGCAAGAGACCTTGTACTAAATATCCTTCCAGACAGTTCATTACAATGATTTGCTGATTCTAGAGGTACCAACAGATTTTCAATAGAAGGGGTACACTGACAATTGGACTGTGAAGAAGCTATACACGAATATGAACTCATTCCAAATTCAAGATTCCGCACTGTCAGATAAAAACAATGCCTGCAATTCTAAGCATCCATCATGCCCTCTACATGATAAAGCCTTCTAATGCCAAGTCTAACAAAAAGAAAGAAACACAGGCAAGTAAACCATGACTAAATGGTAATGGGAAAAACACACCATTTTTGCCTGATTTGAAAACCGTGTCTTCAAGGGTGTCAGCAACCACCACTTTTACAGGTTCCTTATTCTCCTCAGGAATAGGTTCAGACTTGAGATATGGTGGAACTTTTCCTTCCTGCAGAAGAGTACTTTAGGCAAACAGCAAATAGAGGACAAACCGCAAATATGTCTTTAACTCACAGCTACATCTCCTATCAATAACTCATGACCTTAACCAGTGCAAGTTACAGAAAGTTGCAATTATACCAAAATTTTGATAAGAAAGTATAAGGTTTATCATATTTCGAACCAGTACATTAAATCTAGTGAAGAAATTACCTTGTAATCCTTCACAAAAGGTGCAATGTCATTAGCCTGCAAATTTGGTTTCAAATACTTCTTCCCATCATTATTCTGAATGATGATTAGAGGTACTTGGCTTTCTTGAACTCCAAAATACTGCTTTCCAACCAAAAAAAGAATTAGACTACTGTAGCAAATGCAATGAGCATACTGCCATATTTGAGTAGATACTAACCTGGAAGGCAGCTTGACTAGCCTCAAGATCTCCCAAAAGGAAACCAATTCCCTGTCCTTTGTATTGCTCAGCAACTTCACGATATTTTGAAGTTAAAGAATCAATACCTTCAACACTCAAGTTTGCAAACAACATAGCCTAACAGATTCAGAAGTTTTATTAGTAGATGAACTTAAAGGATGTACCAAACAAGTTATGACAATCAAACCAAAATAATATAGAAGGAAGACCAAGCTGATAAAGAACACAATATCACAGTCCAAAGTGCATGACGAAAGTAGAAAACATGACAAAAATAAGAATTCCAATATAACGCTTGTTATCAAACAAATGCCAGCCACACTGTCTTACTTCACTGTGTATAAGAACTAGGTGATAAAGGAATGAAATTTCAGATGTGTAAATTTACCTTAGCATTGGGACTGTTATAGAACTTGATAACAAATGGGTGATTGCTTGGGTCCTTGTTAAAGAGGGTAACAAGAGGCATGCTAGATTCTGCAACAAACTTCTCTAGAGCTTCCACATTAAAGTCCTGAAAGAAAAATGCTTCAGTAATAGCAAATTGCAAAGAGTACAAAGGTAGCTAACAACAGTAATGAATTTGTATATCAATGATGATCTAGAATATAGTTGATGCTCCAAATAGATTTGGCAATTTGTGTCTTCATGTCAAGTTCATGTACTTTACGTCAATATTATGTTTGAGGATCATATATTTACATAGATTTTGATCACTTAACAATTTGTGCTGTAAAGATTTTGACACGGTCTTGTTTTTGTGAACGGTCCTGTTCTAGTTATTCTCCCCATGTTATGTAATTGTATTGTCCAAACTTTCTAGGTCTAGCTCAAGATTACCTTGAAGTCAACAAAGAGTTCATCAAAAGGCTTGAAAAGTCTGACCACAGGGCCGGTCACCGACGATTCGCCACGGGGAAGGTGCTTAGCATCCAAAGTATGACCAAATTCATAATCAGAACGCAATTTCTCAGCAAGTGCCATATAACTCTCAAACTCTTCGCCAGAGAATTTTGGGAACACCCCAACCTGGAATTAGAACATATATCTACATATCAGCTAAACTTCGTCACCAAAAACAAATGGAAACAGAAGAGAAAACAATTCTAAGAGAGCTTACAACTACTATCTTCTTGCCATCAATAAGATTACTGGCATCTTCTGCTGAATTTAGTTCAGCAGAAGCAGGACCGCTTTGTTTCTTCAAATACTCCACAATACCATCAGCTTCACGTGGACCTTTGTATTCCTGAACATTCTTTCCTCCATTTCTCAAAATTTTAAGTGTAGGGTAACCCCTGACTTCATATTCATTTGCTAGATATTTGTTTGCTTCCTCATTGGCGTCAACTTTGGCAAGAATGACTGGAGGGTCGTGTTTACTCAATATAGATGCTGCTTTCTCATACTACACCGCAAACAAAAAGGCTTATTGTTATTAGCCAACTAAGAAAATTATCAACAAAATTTGACTAATTTGGGGAAATTTAAATTTTTTTACCTCTGGAGCAAGATTCTTACAGTGCCCACACCTAGAGTAGAGAAAAAAGAATTTAGTGCCAAGAAGGAAGACAAGACTAACAAGGCATGTTAAGAAAATGAAACAAAATAAGTTAAATCTCTCCAGAACGAAGACTCATGTTTGCATTGTTTATATAAATTATTTTAAGTATCCAAAAAATCATATTTCAGCAAGCCAAAATGATCTACATGTAGACCACTCTTGCAAGATTTATTTACCATGAAATTTCATGTTATCACAACATAATACGACACATTGCACCTTACATTTTAATTTTTTTAAAAAAAGGTCAAACTTAAACTACTTACCAGATCGAAACCAATACTTAATAACAAGAAAAGACAAGGATTCTTCACAATAACCTCAAATTGCGAAAACATTATATCATTACTTGTGAGAATATCTCTGCTTCCAAAAGCAAATGATTCCTTCGAGAACTCGATAAGCAATCAATTAACCGATCATTTCAAGATAAGCAATCAATTTTCGTATTAATAGCTAACTTCAATCAAGCACTCCTACAATCGGTCACTAATCTCAAATCTTAACTACTCGAATTGAAAACTTCTCAAGAAAAATAAGATCGGGTAATAAACTGTAAAATGCACTAAAAAAATCTTTCAAAAAGCAACTATCACGAATTTAGACTCCTTATTTTCTAAATCAACAACTAAACTCATAGCATGCACTTGAAGCCTCTGTTATTTTCAGGAAACTAAGATCCAAAAAAATAAGAAGAAGAAAAATTAGGCGAAGAATGAAAAAAATATATATGAAAGGCTTACCAAGGAGCGTAAAACTCGACGACGATAAATTGGTGCTTACTAACAGTGTCGGTGAAGTTGGAATGATCCAAAGTCAAAACAAAGTCATTCGTTTCACTGCTCTGTTCAGCTGAGATCGCCGTTACAGACCATAAGATTGCGGACAAAGCAAACCAAACTGAAACACTTCTCGCCATTATCGAAGCTCTCTATCTCTCCTCACTTTTTCGCTATCTTTCTTTTTTTCAGTGACTAGATTTATAGGGTTTTAATGGAATGACATCAAAGACTTTGGAAACGGAAGGAAGCCAAAACCATGGTATTGATAGTTTGGTACGTCACGCTCTGGAGTACGCGGTGATGAGAATGAGGCTTAAAAACCCAATTTACATTTGATTCTATTATTTTCTTTTTATTTTAATAAATCTAAAAACTACATAAAGTTTAATTTTGTATTAAATTTTATAAATATGTGTTATAATCTAAATATCTATTAAATAATTATATTTATATCTTTACGAGTGTACACGAAAATTTTTATAAATAGAACTTCTATTATGTTTTTATTTTTCAAAAGTCGATCTAGAGACCTCCAAGTGATGATTCGACGCTTAATATGGTGGATCAGTATCTATAGATAAGTAGAAGATCATACTTTTAAATCCAAGTTGATCTGATAGTCTATGTTGGAGATCGGAGAAGAAATTTCTTTGGATTTTGATTCGCAAATTCGTGAAGTTAAAAGCATTTTCATGAAAAATAAAAAGCTTAACTATAAAAGAGAATAAGAAAGAAAACTTTCGACCGGTATAGATAGTGCAAACACAAAAGGGTATACAACAATGATTTTTAACAGCTCGACGATTTAAGTAAAAACCTTTAAATAATTTAGTGACCATTTTATAACTTGACTCTTTATATAAATTGACTCTTTATATGCTCTCTGCTCAATACTTAGTAAACTGTTTTCGTCAGTATAAAATGTCGATAGTCATTGGGCTCTATTGTATTCTCGAAGTTAATTTATAATTAACTCTTTTGCACGGTAAAATATAGGTGGAGATGAATAGAACCTTAAAGAAATCAGCACTGATACATGCTTTGAAGCCTTCATTAATTTCTCAAAAATTTATTTTTATCCCTACACAATTTTATGTTCGTAATTTATGAGAAATTAAACACAACGTGTTTATGTACCACACTTCCACATGTCACGACAAGAATGGTACCATGAGGATGGCTATCGAGAAATGTGGTTGCATCGAGGTTAGTGATCTTATCAAATTTTGATTTAGAAGAAATATTTATCGCGATGAAATGTAAGTCATGTTGCATAATTAGATCTCATTAGTTAAGTTAATTAATATGTTTATCATATGCATGATATTTTTAACATGCATAATTATGATTGATATAAACAAATTATATAATATATGTCATATATCGTGTAAGAAAAAAAAAAGAATGAAATAAAATGGATAGAATGAAAATACACAATAGGGAAAGGATATATTAATGGATCAGAGCAATACATTTGTTTTGAATAGTGATGACAGTATTCAAACATAATTAAATAGACTGCTATCCAATAGAAAAAAGTTGTGTAATTGAACTCAACAATTACTTTCAAAATGTTGGATTGAAATGATCTCTTGAAACCAAAAAGTTTAACTTGAAAACTGATGTTTTAAATAGTCACTTAGGCACCTATTGGTGCATTATAAATAGATGATAAGTTTGTAGAGTTGAAATTTAATTCTTTTCGTCCAATTTGAGAGTGAAACTTTATAGTATAAAAATATTTTTTTTCATTATATATATTTAATTTGAGATACAAAATAATTTATTTATTTGAATCACGTTATTAGTAACTAGCATTTGGATATTATCGATGAGACATATTTTAAGTTATTAATTACTAAAATTAAAAATTTGTAGATGATCGTATAATATGAATAATCTTGGTTGATTTAAAATAATCATAAGTTAAATGTGTTTTATATATGATTACACATTTTTTAGTCTATGTTATAAAGGTCGAAGTAGGAGTGGTTTTGACGAGAAATAAAATAAGTTACTTGAAAATTGGATAGCTAATTTTTCTTGTTAAGTAGAATAGTGGAAATTTTGGCTTATATAAAGACAACTTCTGGTATAAAATATTCTAGTGAGAATGTGAACGTGATAATTATATATTTAAAATCAGTGTCATGCTTAATGATGGTGCATGTGGTTTTATATATGACTTAGATATGATCTATAATCTCATGGTTCGTTTTGAGATGTTGTAAATTTTGAAACTTACTTTGGAAGTCATAACCAAAAGATCTCGTGAGTGTAAAAATAACAATATGAATGTTATTTGACCCATTTTAGGTGATGAATATGATTTTGATCATAGTCAGAAAATGACTAATAATATCATTGATAAAGAGTGTATAAATGTATAATGTTGTAGTCCAAAAATTGGACAATCGGTGGTCCTCTAATATGACTATGTACTAAAATATATGAAATACCCTTATGTGTATATGGTTTGTTATAGAAAATATGTTATACTGACGTGATAAGAAGCTATGAAAATAGCAAATATTTTGTCTTGTTTTACCAAGGGATTTGAAGTCTCTTTACAACAACTTATTTGATGAAAAGTATATGATATATGGTTTTTTATATTTAGTAATTATAAAATTAATTTCAATGGTACTAAGAAATAAATAAAGTAACCAAATATGAAACTGTCATTATAAGAAAAATAATGATAGGGGATGATAATTTGGGTGAAAATATTTATGTAAAATACCAGTAAGTAGTTAGGTGTAATGGTAAGGTACATTGTATTCTAAAGAGGAGAACACGAGTTCAAATCTTAGAAACAATATTGTTAAGAGAGATAATTATGAACTTAGAATATGAACCATAAAAGAAACATAAATAATCTTGTTATTTATTAATAATAATCTTGTTACAATAGTTAATTTTTGAACAAAAGAAATTCAACAATGAAGACGATTAGTGATACACTGAAGTCTTCCCCCGGGGGTGGGGGGACCCAAAAAAGCCACCTCCAGAAGGGATTGTTCAAAACCAACATAAATGGCAGAATCATGGTTTTGGAGCTCAAATTCCTAATAATGGCAGAATCATAGCAAACAAAGATGGTTTTAACAAGAACAAAAATAACTATTTCTATATATCTAACCAGTCAAAAAATATATAATTTTTGAAGTTACTGATCTACAATATATGTCTACTTCTAACTACAATCTTCCTCTCATACAGTTTAACTTACAACCAATCAATCAATAAATGAATATTTTCCTGTACAAAACCTACTACCTAACTATATATCATTCAGGAGGTTAATTCTAATCAACATTGGGGGATTTAAGGTTTTCAAGTTAAGGATCTTCTGGGATACAACTTCTTTCTGCGAACTTTCAGTTCTATATCAATAATTCTACAACACCCCTACCCCAAACAAGTTCATTTAAGGTCATTTTCTGTTGTCTCCGCACCCATATTGATGATATCTGTGTTTGATGTAGTATGGAGATATGACTTCCGTGAACTCTTCAAGAAAAACTTGGGAAAAAATGTATGTGCCCCACACGGAGTACATAGCCATATCCATCACTCTTCCATGGCAAGTGATGTACATAAACAAGGGCAAGCTTTCTTCCATGGGAGATATCATCAAAGCTAGGAGTCTGCAGTATTTTCAAGTCTGACCTGCTCGTGTGCTTTCAAAACCTCCGAGGAAAAGTTGCCCAAGGCTTCAAAGATTGGGACCAAACCGGCTTGTAAGCTACTTGAAGCAGCATCGTCAACCAATTTGATGGCATCCTTATGCCTGGTTCTCTCTTCCTCTAATTTCTTCCTCATAGAATCCAAATCCACCTTTAGGTCATCCAGTGGCGAAACTCCACTTCCGGAAGGAACCTTGGAAACTGCAGTTTTATCCAATGAGTCTTGCTCCTGCTCCATCCTCTGCCTCTGTAACTGTAATTCCCTAAGTCGTTTCTCGAAATCCTTCGAGAGATATTGTGCTCTGGTCCTCCGTCGTTGCTCCTCGTCTTGCCTTTCCCATAACTGGTGTAGGCTGGAAGCAAAATTCTGCATGGCATTTGCTACACCTCTTTCTGAAATTCTATCCATCGCTTGGTACCAATCGTTGCAAATTACAAAAATCGGCGGTGCCCCAACTCGGCCTGGAGAGAAAGGAGCAACTCCATCAGCAGTTACTTCCTGTTCGCGTTGAATGCATCTCATGAGCCACTCGTACAAGGACCCAACATATGCCTTTTGGGTGTTAATCCAATTATTAAAGCGAGTGCACCAGTCCAAAAGCTCCATCTCAAGCTCAATAGTAGCTTTCAAACCCGAATCTCTTTCAAAACCGGTATTTGCTCTTAAAGATCGAACTTTGGTCTCCATTATGGCCTGGAACTGTTTCTGATGACAGCTAAGCATGGACTTCCACATTCTTATCAACCTGCAAAATAAAAGGCCACGTATCATTGCATAAGAACCCCGAGAAGTAAAATGTTGCACTCAGTTGTCATGAAAGATAACCCTAAAAACATTGACTACCTCCAAACACACTGACTAAATCATCTCCCCCGCAAGAAGTTGCACGATGATATAAGGAAAGAACCGCGTAGTTCCAATACATACAGGTATCATCATGTAGATGTATGATTCAACATCACTACAGAATAAAATTGAATTCATCTAAAACTAGAAGCTAAAACTGTTATGCATGCACTGTAGTAGAACCATATTAATTGTGATTCAATGAAAACCACAAGCAAAGCACTATGATTCATGAAGATAACTACTTGGTAAGCACAAGAATGATCAATTTTAACTAGGAAAATAACAGAAGTCAATACCCATAAACCAAGTCGGTAAGCTGAGGCTGCAGTTCTTCATCCCTTAGCTTATGTATCCTAGTTGATATAGCTTCAACAGCCTTTATACAAACATTAATTTTTGTCAACAACTTTCTTATTGAAGCCCGTGTTGCATCAATCTTGCTGGACTCTGCTCCTTGGTTATCTAACATAATAAGTCTCTTACACTTCTTCTCATAAATAACCCGTAGCCTTTCTTCATCCTAAATTTGGGGCAAAAACAAACATTCAATAAGCATACCAGAGTATTTTCGAAACATCTTTGAATGAAAATTAGTTAATACATCCAAGCAATTGGTTACATGGGATTAATATTTGATTCAATGTGCAAGAAAATAGTGCAGGGCTAGAATCACATCGAAGGATTCCAGATTATATAGAATTACTAAATGACTACTAACGCACTGAAACGTATCTTAATGCCCGAAAATTGGATAGGTTGGCCTTTATGAAAGCGTTACATTGCCCCGATTTTTATGAAATACAAGGCACTCATTGAATGATAAGAAACTAATTACAACTTAGAATATTCAAGGAATATTTGTACACATTCTCTTCTAGCTCAAACAGAGGAATTGAGGTTTCATTCGTAATCTTATGGATAGGCTAATATATAAAAAGAAATAAAAGACAATAAATCATTGAGATTCTCAATTTTTGAAGAGACCCTTTTATTTTATTTTGGACAAACAGAGACAATAGGATGATCACGGGTTCTAAGTTCTAAAATCCAATAATTACCAATCGCTTTTTGTTTACTCGGGAAGAAAGAGTTGACATAACAAAAACTGGTAAAAAGTTCATTAAAATAATAATAACAAAAACAGAAGAAATAGCAGATGAACCTCAAACAACCCAATGAACATCACATTTTGAGTACACCAAAAAAATGAATAACTAAAATACGATAGCTTATGGAATAATAACTATTATGCTATACGATTACAGCCTTTTCACTCCTATAATATATAAATTGATTCAGCAATAGATACAAAGGAGAAAAACTATCATCATATTGGTAAATAAAGAAGCAAAAAGTTTCTCAGTATTGATATATTATGCGTACCTTGACTTCTTTATATAATTTCTTTTCCCATTCATAAAGCTCTTCCAAAGTTGATGAAAGATTTCTATGCTTTTCATCCTGTTCTACAACCTGACAGTATTCTTTTGCCATTTCCATTGTCCTAGAAGTTATTCGTATTGATGGTCCGGGTGGAGGAGGTGATGATAACATGTTAGGTGCCACCAGGTACAGGATCCGGGAAAAGATCACTGCACAAAAGAGATGTAAGCTTCAATACAGCACCATAGTAAATGAATTACAAATTATGCACCCAAAGATTGAACAGTTGCAATCATGAAAGATACAAAGGGTATGTATAAAGAAACCTATCGTTCAGTTGCAACTAATGCTGAATGTTTTCAGACCATACCAATATAGTAAAAATCTCTAAACATCTCTATCTCAAAAGTCTAACCAAGCATATTCAATGGGTTAACTTCAAAAAACACTAAAAACCCACCTCTAAACCCTGTTCCTTTACGTTGCTGGTAAGGCAACTTGCCAACCTCAAGCAAAACAGCAACTTCTTTCCCATAACTAGAGGCAGTCTCAAACTCATCCTTAATCTCTTTCACAACCTCCGGGAGATCCCTCGTGCCGTGGACGGACAATGTGGTCAAACTACTAGGCTTTGAAGAGTCAACATCCAAATTTGGTGCCTCTTCTACCTCAAAACTCACCCTTTTGCTCTTTGGAAAATCTTCCTCGGAACTCTTTGTAACAATGGTATCACTTCCACTACTTGTATTGATATTAATATGATCACCAGGCTCCAAGCTCTCACTTTTGCTTGATGAGACTGCTTTAGAAGTTGAAGTTGATCCTTCAGCAGTACTATTAACCTTTTGAACTTGAACTGACTTTGAAGTTCCCTCACCAAAGTTCCCAATTTTATGATTACTATCATTATAATTATGATCCATTTCCTCCTTCACCATTTTCCTCTTCTCTTTGTGAGCAGCTCTTAGCATTTCAGGCTCTGTTTCATCTTCCAAATCAGGGATCCCTTCTCTCTCCCTCACCTCCTTCGAGTCCGGACTACTCGTAGTCGACCCATAACCATATCTAGACACCGGATAGTAACTGGGATACCCACTGTTATCGAAAGTATCGAACACATTAAGAAAATCCCACGTCGAATTTCTCGGCGGAGACGGCGGCGCCGGCGGTGGTTGTGGTGGACCGGGAGGAGAATTCCTCTGCCCGTATCCATATTCTTGAGACCCAATAGGGTATCCAAAATAGCCTCCATTTGGATAACTTGAGTAGCCATAATGTCCTTCAGGCTCCTGATAAACAAAAGATTGAGAAGGTGTTGCAGATTTCTTCATGTAATACATATAAGAGGAAGAATTACCATTAGTTCCCCAGTTTTCTTGAGGGGGAGGGTAAGGATATCCATAGCCATAACCACCATACCCACCAGCACCATAGCCGTAGTTGTAACCATAAGGAGCTGGCCCTGGCCCTTCTTGGTCTGGGCTATGGCTATGACCATGGTGCATTTCAACATGACCCGAAGGTGAACCGGAACCTGACCCGGAAATTGAAGGTGAGGCAGATGACAAATCTAAATGAGAACCCTCTCCATCACTTTCTTCTTTGTGTTTTGCCGCGTTTTTACCGTGTTCTTCAATGGAATGGGGCAGTGAAGTTGAAGGAGAGGAGACAACATCGTCGTCTTTTTTCTTTTTCTTTTTCGAGGATTTGAATTCATCAGAAGGCAATGTGAGGACAGGGGAATCAGCTGAAGAGGAGGATCCGACGACTAGCTCTTCGTCGACGAACCTACGGATTGCTTCACCAACATCACGCAAGGAGTGAAAGTACGTCACATGAGCGGCCGCCAAAGCCGAGCGGTGAATCGACGCCGCTTTGATCAGCTCTTTGCGTTCTTTACAAAGAGTTACCAAAGGTAAGTCATCGACCTTGGAAGGTCCGCAGCCCATAATAACACTATTAGCAACGAAAACCGTAGCCAAAACTGAAGAAGAACAACAATAAGAACAAGGAGAAGAACAAAAACCCAGATTGAAACTTGATCCAGTAATTCCATTCATGGTTCCTGCCCATAAAACAATCCCAGAAAAACAACCATTTTTTTTTATCAACAAAAGATCCAAGAGCGTGTTTAACGAATACTACTAAAAATCCACAACGACAAATGAATGAAGTGATGAAACAGAGAGTGAAAAAAAAAAGAGGGGACTTAAAGGGAGGATATAAATCTGACCGTTGAGATTGGTGAGAGCAAGAAATGACCGTCCATGCAGAGAAAACAGACAGAATAGTTTGAGATTGATGAAACTGAGATATGGGTATTTTTTTCTCGTTTGGATTGTAGCAATTGAATTCAGAATCAGTACACCAAAGAAAAAATAATAATAATGATTTTTATAGAGATGCGTGAAGGGTATATGTGGAGATGCCAATTTTTCTTTTCAATGAAGGGTTTGATAGAAAAGGACAGTATTGTTTTTAGATTTACAGAGAAAGGGGGCTCGGAGTTGCAGAAAGAGAAGAAGTCGAAGAAGAAGGCTCGTGGAACCCGACATTGGTCATTATTACTCCCCATTTACCATTTTTCATTTTATTTTTCCTTCAGATTATACGTTTTATGATTCTTCCAGTACCATCACTGTTTAAAAGAAATCCAACCCATCAAATTGATGGTTTTTTTCTTTTTTATTTTTTTTAAACTATATATGTTTTATAATGTATTTTATGTTAATTGAGATAAAACTAAATGGGACTAAATTAATTTTTTAATAAAAATATTTAAGAATCATCAACATTAATATTTAAAATATTTTATTATATTTTTAATAATTTTATTATAAGTTTTGATTATATTTGCTTTATAATATATTTCATCACAATCGAATCTGTCATCCTGTATTAATAACAATACTCATGCCAATAAATTATATTATAGTTTAAATATTAATATTTTTAAATATTAATTTACATTATCATAGATTTATCCACAGTTTTGTAGTTTTATTATGTCAATATTATTGTGATTTTGTCCACTATTTCGTGCCTCTATTTTGTTCATATTTTTCATGAGTTTTGTTTTGTCTACATTATTTTTTTTTAAAGTAAATGTGTTTTTATTTTTAGTTATCTTTTAGCGATATATGAGATTTACCAATATAATGGTGTAGCCAGATTTATTAGGTTCCGTTATCAAAGGGTTTTATCATGATAGTGATAAATTCAAGAAGATGAGAAAAATAATATGTCATCTAAAACTTGATCTTTTGTGTATGAGTGATGTGGTGGGTCTCATGGGCTTTTGACAATTTTTTCTTTGTTGATCAATGTTCATCATCAGGATGGCAATGCTAAGATGTAAATTTCAGCAATTTAGTCAAGTTGATGTATTTTTGGTTTGTTTTTTTAATTATTCCAATGTTGCATTTATTGTCAATTTGTCTTTCTCTTCTTTTGAGATTACTCTGTAGATACGAAATTTGTGCATTAATTTGTATCGGTTTATTTATCGTTTATACCATAAGTCGTGTCTTTATATTATTATTGTCCACGGTTCTTATTAATAATAGTATGTTCTTCATAAAATAAACTATATATAATTTCTATAGAAAAAAAATGAAATAAAGGGACAAAATGCAAACTATACGTGAAATAAAGGGACAAAATCTAAATTCTCACAAAGTATTAACCTAATTATCGATATAGCATCATTTTATATTTGTATATTCATGCATAAATAATTATATTTATCCAATATAAAATAAATTAATGCATTTATTTCTTTACATGTATAATTGAATCAAAATCAAAGTTTCATGTATACATTTGAAATACAATCAAAATTTCATATATATAATTACACCAAATCAAAATTCACGTATTAAATTTTAACTTAAATCAAAATTAATGTATAATTTTAAAATTTACCCAGACTAATTTAATACTGGAAATCTTAAAACGAGACACCCTACTAGAGCATTCAACCGAATCAAGTGAAAAAAATTCAAGTTAATGGAGTTGACGAGTCATATTTTATCATCCTAACTCAATTTAAAATTTTTATGAATTGAATCAAGTCGAATCGAGGGAAATTATTCGAGTTAAATTAAAAAATTAAACATGTCAAATTAAAATCTTGTTACCGTATAATTAATTTCATGTTAGAGCACGTAAATTTGAAACCATATATATTTGAATTTTTTACAAAGCAAAATAATAATAAAAATACTTTAGTATGATAACATTGACTCATTAATTAACTTATTTAGGCATCCGAAATTATTGTTTTAGAAAATTTTTACTTTTGTTAACTTTCTTTATATATTTTTTAGATTTTTTTTTGAAATTTTTATAATTTTTTAAAAATATAAATATTGGAATTTTTATAAAAATTTTGAAATTATTTTTTTTTGTAATTTTTGTTGAGAGATACCATATTTGCTCATTTTAAAACTTGGCAGGGACTAAAAGGGTATTTACACCAATCTGTTATTCGAGTTTCTCCAATTGTAAAATTTAACTCAATTTGAACTTAAAACTTGAATCACTTATTCTAGTTGACTCGAATAATTTGAATAACTTAATTCGATTAACTTAAAATTTAAATTTATTTTTGATTTTTTCAAATCAAATCAATTTTTACTCACCTCTTAAAAACAAAAACAAAAGAAGATGTGAGAGACAAAATAATTAAATTACCATTTCAAGATTTTGTTGTAAAAAAAAAATCCCGTTTATATAAAATTTGTTACCATTAAAATTAATAAATATTAAATTGGAACTAAATTCATAAAATAGATGTCCAAAGTGCGACCTCGGGAAAGGCGGATGAATTTGTGGAGAGGATAGACATTGATGACGCAACTTTGATAATAGAGTAAATGTATGTTGGTGTTTTTTCATGACATGCATTTACTATGATATGCATTGCTCCTGCCACCCATTTAATGCCTTCTTTTATTTATTTATATTGGATTTAGGACCATCTCTCATTCCTCCTTTAGACCCTAATTTCTTATTCTTCTTTTAAATTTAACATTTCATTTAGGGTGAATTTGGATGAGTGATTGAGTGTGGTGCGGTGCGTTTAGCTTACTTTTTGTCTCGCGTTACAGTATCGTTATAGTATCTAATCTCATCGCCATCGCTGTTTTTACACTAATCGCAGGTAAATACACCGTCCATCTAAACCTACACTTAGACTTGATAATGTCTAGCAGCTTAGAGGTATTTAATCTTAATGGGTTTAAATTCACATTATGGTGAGATTTAAACCAAAAAATCGTACAAATTATATGTATTCTTGTAACAGCCCAATTTCAATAGTGTCGGAGCAGTGATTTGAGATCACTAAATCTGACGAAAAAAAAATGTTAATCGATAATTATAAGTTAAGTGTGATTTTAGAAATATTTTAAAATTAGTGAATTTTGGGAACTAAAAGAATTAATTAGAAAAAATTGGGCCAAAAACGAGGGATTGAGACCTCGAATTCATAAAGTGAGCCATAAATATTTTTAGAAATATTTATGGAGTGTCATTAAGTTATTATTAAAGTTTAGTTGAGGAATTTTAACGTTTGGATATGTAATTAAATGAAAGAGACTAAATTGAAAAAGGTGTAAAAGTTTCATTATAGATTAAAGAGAGTATAAAGGACCAAAATGGCAATTAAGCCATTTTGTTAGTTGAGGCGGTTATTTGTGAAGAAAATCTGAGATTTTTCGGTTTAAGATATATTATTATATTATTATATTATTATATTATTATATTATTATATATATATACAAAAAAAAAAAAAGAGAAAGGGGGGAGAAGAGAAACAGAACAGAAAAAGAAACAGAGAACAAGACGAAAGCAAGGGGAAAGAAAGAAAGAAAGAAAGAAAAAGGAGAAATTGATGATTTAAAGCTTGGATGTTTAATAGGTAAGCTAATTTAGTCCTTTTCTTCTAATTTTGATGTTTTATAAGTTTTAGAACAAAAGTTTTGTTGAATTAAGTTGAAATTCTGGGAATTCTTAGATCTTTGAACATGAGTTATGTGGATCAAATTGATGAATTAGGGGTTTAATTAATGGAATACCTAGTTAGAAATTGATTTTAAGGATTAAATTGTGAAAATGTTTGGAATTAAAGTCTATTACTGGAATTCTGATTCCCAAAGATTATAAAGTAGTTTAAAGTGATAGAATAAGGTGTTTATTGAGAAAAATCAGCTCAATTGAGAAGTTAATTGAGTAGGGACGAAATTATCATTTATTGAAAGCTTAGGGGAAAAATGGTAATAAACAGTTTGCACTAAAACAGTTTGGACAGCAGCAGTAGACTAGTTTTGAAAAATCACTAAAAATCGTATAAGTGGAATTAGAAGCTGAATGAGATATGAAAATTAAAGCTTATTGAGTCTATTTTCATATGAAAGAAACGGGAAAAGCAAAGAAATTCTGTAATTTGAGATATTTATATTTTTGTAAGACTGGTTTAAAGGGATTTCGGGATCCCCTGTTTTGACTTTGAAAAATCATAACAAATTGAAGAAAAATAATTAGGGGCTTAACTTTATATGTTTAGAATCCTGAATGAGTCTATTTTCAAATGAAATAAATAAGAAGGTAATATGAATTCTGTACGAAGAGTAATTTGATTCGTAGTGAAGAGAGGTCAGAACAGTCAAACAGTAAAACAGGGGAAACTTTAAGAATAATCTGGTATTGATTGGCCATACGAAAAATTCTGAAAATTTTATAGGAAGAAGATATGCGAGTCTAGTTTCAGGAAAAATTAACGGTTCTTCATTTGGAGTTTTGTAGCTCTGGAAATAAATAATTTAGTGACTATAACTCAAATGGACAGTTTTGAATATACATATGAGAAATTCAATGAAATTATTGGTAATGTTACTTATAGAATATTATATACAGTAAGGATGTGGAATGGAGAGGAGGAGGAGGAAAATATGTATGAATATTTAAGTAGTATGGCTAAATCGAAATGTTTTAAGCTCAGGGACTAAATTGAATAAAAGTAAATTTTATGATTAATTTTGTAAAAATGTGGAAATGACCAGTTTTCATGAAATGGATTATTTTATTAATTAAAATATCGAAATTGAATGAAATTATGAATTTAGATTAAGATCGATTGAAAAATCGATGAAAATAGAAAATTTCTAAAATGACCCTGAATCTTGATATTTCTACAAATTTAGCCAGATAAGTTCGTGTAACTTAATTATGTGATATAAGAAAATATGAGTTGATGGTACGTGAAATATTGATATGATGAATTAACTGATTTATGTTTATGAAGATGAGATAATTGAATGATATTTTTCATGATATGTAAATATGTGATTATCTTTAATATGTTAATATAAGATAATTAAGTATGTTGAGACGAGAAATAAATTCAAATAAGATATGAAGTGAGAAAAAATAAATATGTTTAAGGGACAATATGTTTGATTTTGATTGGTTTCAAATATAAATGCTAAATTATAATAAAATGTCTGATAAATAAATTTGTAATTCCGGTAATGCCTCGTACCCTATTTCGGTGTCGAATACGGGTAAGGGGTGTTACAATTCTTTTCATATTTTATTTTAATTTAAGTCTCTATATTTAAATATTTTCTGATATTTCGACTATTAATTTAATTATAATTTATAATGTTTGATTGTAATTAAAATTATTTAGATATATTATTTATGATCTTAATTATCATTATAATGGCTAAACTATGAACTACTTATTTATAGTGCATGTTGATGCTGTGAAAAGCAACTAATTCTAGATTTGGAACCATTTAATTAAATCTTACATTCTTCTTTTAGAAAATATGGACGGCTTGGGGACGTTCAAGATCGATGGTCCAAATTGCACGGTCTAAGTATTGTTCATGGTACAATAAATACTTACACGTACAATGTATCTGATCAATTGATGAATATAATATATAGATTTTACACATCTTTAAAAATAATAATATACCATAATATCATATAAATAAAATAATTAATTGCATCAAACATCTCCAAACAATGACCATCATTTTAAATTAGTCCGTAAACTTTAAAACATTTTCATTATATCTTTAAACCATCAATGATATTTTAATTTTTAAATCATTAATTTAACCGTTAAAATATATATTAAATCTTAAGTGTCATAATTTAAAATAAAAATTTTAAAGAAAAATAAATGTTGTAAAAAAAATTATTCCAGTTTATCATTTTTTAAAATTTTCATTTTAAATTATATCATCTAAGATTTTATGTGACTTTTAAAGACTAAATGTTTTTTTAATAATAAAACGCTTTAAGTATATAACATTGACAATTTAATAATGTAATCAAAATATTTTGAATTTAAAATTAATTTAAAATAAGAGTGATGGTTTAGTAGTTGAAGCTATTGGATTAATTATTATTTGAAAATAAAATTATATTTAAATTAAATTCTGCAGAAGATATTTAAAAAAAATACAATTTAGGAATTGTATTTAGCTTGATGTATAAAGGGTTGGGGAAGTTGTGGATTCCACGCTCAAAGGAAGCTTTGAAATTTTCATAAAAGGATTAGGGGCGAAGTTAGAAGGGCTGGCATGGGCTTTGACCCCCTTAAAATATAAAATTATTATTTAGGTCATTAAAAATTTTAAATTAATAAAGGTAAAATTACACTTTAACCTCCTCATATTATAAAAATTGATTTAATCTTTTACAAATTATAAAAATATATACTATAAAAAATTAAAATTTTATCTGACTCCTCTTAAAAAATTATTCTGATTCATAATGAGAATTGGCATCTTAATCAACCTAAAATAAAATAAAGCAGTTAATATTTTCTCTCTCATTTCTGGTAAATGTGAAGTCTATAGAAATGGTGGCAGTCATAGGTTGAATCAACTTTTGTCTACTTTCAATTGGTATGACACGGTAATTTTCAAAAAGAAGATTGCCATATATTTTATTTTATTTTTCTAAAAAATATATTTAAATAAACCCACTTGTTTATTGGAATTCGCTTTACGAGGTTTAATTAAATAAAATTCTTCACAGAAAATAATAAATTCAAATTAATTTTTCAGCATAGAATTCAGAATTTTGGAAAACCTAAGGAAGTCGCTCCACCAAACCAATTTTATAGAGTAATATTAATAAATGAATTCCTAATAATTTTGTCTTTAATTGGAATCAAATACTGGCTTTATTTTCAACACAAATACGCGTAAATTTAATATTAAAAATAAATAAATATTTTTTTTGAAACAGATGCTTTTATTGGAGAATATAAATAATTTCATCAGATGGGGGTCCAAAGAAATACAATAGTTTTTTTAGCTTACTTGCTAATTAAGGAAGCCAATAACATTGGATTACATCTATGTACTTTTTGGACCAATACTTTATCAATTTTTTGTTTCTTTAAAATGCCGCTACATAATAAAAACTTGAGTAATTTCTACGATATTATTAGTGTAGGAGGATGTGGGTTAAGTTTACTGAAACGCATTATCTTTCCATTTAAGAGTTGAGGAGCGATTATGAGTAGAGTTGTTTAAACGGTTAACCGTTTGGTTAATCGAACCAAACTAGTATTTATCGGATTAATTGAACTTTTTAATCCTTTAATCGTTAACCGAATTGAAGTTTAAAAAAAAATGTAACCGAACTAAAATTTATATATTTTTATTTTTATTAAAACAAGTATAAAACATATCAAAAAAATAATTTGATAATATTCATTTAACTGAATTGAAACTATATATAAATTGTATAATTAATTATTAAGTTCGATTAATTACCCGATTTCAAACGAATTAATTGATAATTGAACTTTTAAAATATCATTAACGAACCTCTGACCAATTAACCGAATTAGATCGATTCGGCCGATTAATTCGGTTTTAACCAAAATTTGAACACCCCTAACTATGAGTAGTTCTAGGCATTGTATTAAAAAAGAACAGAGATGATAAGAACATATAATGAAATTAATGTTTAAGAAGAAATTGAGTAATAATTAAACTGGTTTATATTAATCCCTTTAACCAATTTTTTTAATTTTTTATTTGTAGATAATAATATTTAAACTCTTTTTAATTTTTATTATTGTACACCATCTAATTTAATATTTAATAGTTATATTCAAACATTTTATTGAATTAATGTCACCTTTAATTAAATCATCAATTCAATTATAAAATTATAAAAATATTATATTTTTAAAAATTATAATTAATCTCGTTATGATGTTATTTTTATTCTTTTTATATTTTTATATTATTTTTAAATGAAGGAATTAAAAATTTCAAATCTAAAAATCAAATATAGTTCATTACTATTCAAATAAGTTGTTTTAAAACATAAAAATATTTCATTTCACCTATATTGAAGTGTGACGAAATCTAATAAAATAAAATGCATTTTCAATTTATTTAACGAATAAAAAAACATTATGAAATTAGGATATTGAAATTTAAGTGAAAATATTTTAAAGTTATTTTTAAAAGTGCATGCTTTTATACTAGTAATATTGTACTTCTATTGAACCAGAAAAAAAAGAAGTAAATATATGCCTTGGTCAATGACTTTTGCTCTATTTATTTTTTTTTACCGTTTGGGCAAATAAGTTATTCAAATATCAAGTTATTCGAGATAAAATATATATATTTAAAATATAAATTTCGATAAAAAAATTAAGTTCATTTAAAATTGTAAAATACGAGTCATGCTTGAATTTTGATATTCAAAACTCAAAGTTTGATTGTTTTTAATTTTATAATATGTTATTCTTATTTTGTTTTATATATTATGTAAATGGTATAATGTGAAAAAATAGATATATTATATGTTTAAATTTAAATGTATATAAAATTGAGTAAAATTTTGAAATTTGTATTTTGATTCAAGCAGAGTTTATGCAGACATTCATTAGTACAATGTATAGAGTACGTGAGGGCTAGTTTGGCAATTCATTTTAAAAGTGTTTTTAAGATGTGCTTTTGAAAAATTTGATTTAAAATTTGAGTGTTTAGCATTGTTGTCAAAAAGTGCTTTTGAGAAATAAAATGTCCATTTTATACATTTTATTATCAAATATCAATTATGCATTTAAATAATATTTAAATTAGTTAATATTATTATATTTTAGTAAAAATATAAAAAAAATATTATAACGTGTTGTTAATATTTTAATATGTGGAATATAAATTTTAAATATTTTTAAGCAATAAATATTAATTATTTATAAAATTTAATTAGAATATATAAAATATATTTTAAATATTTAAATATAATCATTAAATATTTGTAATTAGTATTTTAAAAAATATTTTTTATTTTTAATTAATGATTTTAACACATTTGTAATTAAGCACCAAGAAAAAAAAAGGAAAGTACTATGTTATTAGAAGGGTGAAAAGCACTAAAAGTGCTTTTGGGAGAGGAAAAGCTAAAACTTTTAGCTTTTCCTTTTCTGCTTTTGAAAAGTAATTCTGAAAAGCTAAAAATTTTAGCCAAAAACAGCTCGTTTAACACAGCTTTTCTTCCAAAAATACTTTTGGAGCCAGAAATACTTTTTTTAAGCACTGCAGAACAGACCCAATGTATGGTTTTGATTTTACTGAAAAATACATTTTAGCTCTTGGACAATAAAATGGAGCAAAATAAAAAAAAAATATTTTGTTAAGCTTGTGTTTATAAAATATGACAAGGATTTAACATAATGACACAAAATGGCCAATTTTTAGAACAAAGTTAGTAGAAAACGTTTTTTAGTAAAATATTTTCTATTAATCACTTGTGTCGCTTTAACAATTAATAAGGGTGGTTGAATTTTAATTTGATTGGTATTATTTTCAGTGTAAGAGGACGTGGGTTCGAGTACACTGAAGTGCATTTATCATTGTATTTAAGGGTTGGGAGGGATTTGGATAGTTCTACATATTGTATAAAAAAATAATTTTAAAAAAACTTATTTTAAACTACCAAATATTCATAATTGGTGAAATTATCTAGGTGAAACTAATTTAGCATACAATTAAAAAAAAACATATGTAATGTTGATTGAATTTTAGTTCAACTGACATTAGCATTGTTACTCATATAGGATGACATAGGTTTGAGTGCATTGAAGTACATTTATCCTCCCATTTAAGGGTTGTAAAGGGACTCTTTAAGTTTTTATTTAAGTCACTGAAACTCCGAGTGTGATTTGATGATCAGTACAATAGATCAATACCCATTGATAAGTAGAAGAGCATACCTTAAATCCAATTTGATCTAATGGTTAGTATTATATATTGAATAAGAAAGGTTTTTGGATTTTGACTTATAGATTTGTGACATTTAAAGTTATTTTTAGAGGTGAAGCCTGAAATTTCGTTTAAAGAAAGCCGAGATAACATTGTAATATGTATTAAAAAAAGCTTAAATTGAATTATCAATTTTTCAAAAGGGTTAAAACTATATATATATAAACATATATATTTAACCTAAGGTTAAAGAGACCAAAACTAAATTTTGTAATTTTAGGAGGGCTTGAAAGGAATTTAACCATTTGGCTAAAGGGTCAAAGCCTCTGCGCTCCCGACTGTTTCATAAAAAAATTTGAATCGGATAAATATAATAATGATTTTAATAGTTCAATGACTTAGATGAAAACTATTAAATAATTCAATAATCATTTTATAACTTTTTTAAAATTGAGTGATTAAACTATAAAATTACTAATAATTTAATTATGTAATTTCCTTTTTTTTTTCAATTTCATATGTGGAACTAAAAATGGCTATATGTTCTCAAATGTTATTTGACAAATCAAAAACCAAATATATATCAAATAATAATCTATATTTTATTCTAACTTTGTTTTTTTTTTAACAAGCATAGGGTGAAGAGTGTATAAAAACAATCAAACAAGCTCACACTAAATAACATAAAGTTTGTCCAAATCACCATGGATGCTTTTAACAAGATGTTTTTAGATTTACGACGAGTTTATTTATAATTAGTATAAAAACAACGTTTACGATAATATCTGATGTTATAACGTAAGATAAAAGGAAAATTAAACGCACCTCACTGAATAATAAATGTCTATTCAAAGAGAACTTAAAAATATTTGAATTCAAATCGAAATACCTTAAATTAAAAAAAGAATTGCCCTAACCAAAATATTCATAGCCAGCTACTTTTGTACTATTTTTTTTTTTTTTGCTTAATATCCATTAAAATTATTTTAATCAAAATTAGATATATGTAGGATCTGTTTTCAACTAATTGTTGCACTGTTCCTTTACTCCATACTCCTTAAAAAAAGAGATTAGCTTTGGATTGCTAAATGTCATCATCATATCAATGCATTAATGACCCTAATTAAAAAAAATGAATTTGTATTTTTCTTTTAAAAAATGAAGGTTTTAGTTATTGATTGAATGAGTTGGTTTTATTTAAATATATAAGATGCATGATCTTAAATTTTAAATAATTTTGAATATACTAAATAATTAATAAAGGATATATTTTATCTAATGAAATGGTTTATAATGTAAATTAAAAATTTTAACTATTTAAATTTAATAATTTATTAAAAATTAAAATACTCTTATAATAATATAATTTATTTTTATAAAAAAGTAGGCGTGAGTAAAATTCAATTCGATTCGAAAAAATAGAAAAAATTTGAATTTCGAGTTAATTGAATCGAGTTATTCAAGTCAACTCGAATAAGTAATTCAAGTTTCGAGTTAAATTTTACAATTCGAATAATTGAAATAATAGATTGGTGTAAATACTCATTTGATCCCTGTCATTTTTGAAAATGATGAACAAATTGGTCTCTCTCAATAAAAATTATAAAAAATATTAAAAAATTTTAAAATTCAAAATATTTATAAAAATTTCAAAACTTATTTATTTTAAAAAATTGTAATAATGTTAAAAAATTCTAAAAAATATATAAAGAGAGTTGAAATTTCAAGATTTTATAAATTAATAATTTGGGGACTTAAATAAGTTAATTAATGATTAAGTTTATCTTTTATTATTATTATATTGATTTGAAAAAAAATCAAATATATATGGTTTTGAATTTATGTGCTCCGATATGGAATTAGTGATATTGTAACAAGATTTTAACTTGATATGTTTAATTTTTTAATTTAATTCAAATAATTTCACTCGATTCAGATTTCATTTTACTCGACTTTATCAGAAAAAATTAAAATCAAGTTATGATAATAAAATAAAACTCATTAATTTGAAATTTTTTTTCTCCATTCGATTGAATGTTAAACTTAATAAAAAGAATACATTCTAATAATTTTCAATGGGATATTTTTCAAAGTTTAAAGATAAGAGAGTTGGAAAAAAAGAAAAAGAGATTTGAAATGAATAAAAAATTATTAATTAATGTTAACGAATATTCTAAAGGTCTAGAAACTGATCAGCAAATAAAATAGAATAAGGTTTTGGTTAGATACGCCATATATACAGAAAGAATTTGTTAATTGGTTAAGTTAGTTAGTATTTTTTTTTTTTTGAAAATTTGGGGAAATAAATTATTTTTGAAAAGAGAATGTGTGTGAAAATTCGTGTAGTTGAGCTAGCTTTTTGTTGATATATCAAGAAAGTGCGTCCAATTGAAAACACATCTAAAGAAAACATGTTTAGCTGAATATGCTTTCCTTAACATATCAGTAGAAAGCTCACCGAGATAGAAGAGTCAACTATGCAAAAAGCACGCCTAGCTGGATGAATTTTTTACATTCTTTTAAAAACGATCTATTTCTCTAAATTTTTTAAAAACCGATTTACTTAGTCAATTAACTTCTTTTTTTTTTCCTGCATATGTGACCTAAGTTTTTTGCAATAAAGAAGGTGAAAAGTGAACAAATAATGTAAAAAAAAGAAAGAAAAGGTGTCCATTAAAGAAAAGCAAAAGGAAGAAGAAGTGGAAATGATGGTAATTGCATGAGAGTGAATTATGAACTGAACAGTCCATGTGCATGCTGAAATGGGGGCACACTGCACTGTAATGTAATCCACCATCTTTTGCTCGCTCTCTCTCTCTCTCTCTTAATCTTTTACAGTGTTTTTTCAATCAATCAATCCCGGGGAAGAGATTAATAGAAAGGAAGTCAGGTCAAAACACGAAAAAGAACAACGTATTTTTCTCTAAAAGCAACAAAAAACTTTTGAAGGATTCTTGTTTCTTTTCTGATGGTCCAAAGAAAAAACAGAGAGGGTGGGGTTGGTGTTGTTGGGTTGGGTCGGGTCGAGTCGGGTCATCTTTATATTTGTCGACTTCTTGAACATGTTTTTTGTCCTAATACTGTTCTATTGTTTTGAATCTTACGTTTGTATCTTTTAGTTTAGTCAATAACGTGTTTTTTTTTTTAAGAATAAATAAAGAAATTATGTTTTAAGTTCCTCCTCTTCATTATCATGTTTTCCATGACAATCAACATAAATTTTGGTATAATATATTAGGTTTTTTTTTAAAATGTTTTGTTTTGTTTTAACTAATACAATATTTTAATCTCACTTAGATTTCACAGTCGGTTTCGACCCTAGTTCACATCGCGATTGTGCTTTTTTTTTTTTTTAAAATTTAAGTGGAAAAAATCTGTAATAATTTTATAAAAAACGATATAAAAATTAAATATAATTTTAATTGATACAGTAAAATTGAGAAAATGGAGATTATAATGTTTTTATAATTTTTATTATGTGTATTTTTTCTAGATTTATCAAAATAATAAAAATATTATGATTAAAAATGTATATATATATTTTTTGTAAAATGCATGAGATTTTAATAATATTATAATTGAGTTGGAACCTTGTACTCTTAATAATATGGTATAGATAAATATAGTAGATATGATCAACACTTACATTATTTTTCATGAGTCCGTGATGTTAAAAAATATTTTAAAAAAAGTTGGACCGTTTTTTCGTATTTGTAATTATATTATATTTACTTGCACTATATTTATATCTGTATTTGTAAAATGTGATTTCCTGAAAAAAAGGAAAAAATTGGTTATTGAATTTGTATTTATTTGTTATTTTTATATTATGTTTAAAACTATTTTATTTTACTCATTTTCTTAAAATTATAACACAAAAAAATGTTTTGCTTGCATCTTTATAAATGAGGACATTGACTTGTTTGAGTATCTAAATTTGAATTTCATCATACATCATTACGATGTGTCATTTTTTGTCTCGTTGTATTAATTTGATTTTATGTTATAATTTTTTTAAACATATTTGTATTTTTATTATACTTCATTTTGTGATAATAAAACTCTAAAAATATGTTTAGTTTTAAATTTGATTGGAATAATAATTATATGTACTTAATTTATTTTTGTTCAAAACAATCATAATGATTTGAAAATTGAACCAAATTTCATTTCTATATTAAATTTAACCATTTATAATATAAAGCAAATATTTTATTTTTAAATTAGCCAAAAACTTAAAAAGACCATAAATAAAAAGAAGATAAAGAATCTATAAAAAAATTTAGAATAATCTCACCATAAGTTCTGGCCATATTTAACTCTTTTTTTATACAATTCTTAAAACTATCCATAGCCAATCCTCAATCCATAAATAAAAATATAATACACTTTAATGCACTTAAATCCACGTATTTCTTTATTAATAATATAAAAAAATCAAATAGAGTAAAAATTATAATACTTTTAAGTCTAAGTTCTAAAAATTAATATATTATTACACAATTAAACCCTTAAATAATATATATTATATAACCAAAGCATTATGACCGTATCTCTGGGAGAAATAACATTAGATGCTCATGAATCAATTTCAACAAACGTCCAAATAGATATTAGACAAGCAGCATGAGAGCAAAAAAGGAAATTAAAAACAAAATGCTCCTACTACCACTAAATGAGTTCAGTTTCAAACACTGCTGACAACGATGATAAGAAGCAAGAAGAAATGTCAAAATATAATAACCAATAGTTGGTTGGTAGAGCCTCATCGGGGCTTCCACCAAATGCTTCCTCTACTACAATCTTCTGCTTCTCTCTCTTCAATTCAAAAGCACTCGAATTGAATTTTATTTTCTCTTTCCTCTTTCAGTTTTGGACTTTGAAAAAAGTTGTAACATGTGACCTTGTATTATTATAACACACGACCCCACTTCAATAACCAAGAAACTTGTCTTTCTTTTTAATCCTGCAATAAAATCGTGGGAAAAAGACAGACAAGATGAACAGTTTGCACATGTATAAATCTCCTTCAGAAGACTGCTTCAATCATGGGGGAGGGGGGGTATTGACATAGAAAATGCAATCAATTTTAGAAATCAGTAGCTATAGATATATGATGAAGATAATATAAGATATTCATGGTTATAACCTTTCATGTCAGAGCACTTGGCGGCCACAAACTTTTATGGTGCAGCACCTTATCTGGGGCCATCATCTAACACAATGCCCTGATCATCAAATGTAATCAATTTTAGATATATTATGATGAAGAAGAAATAAGTTATTTTTCTAATTTAACTTAATAAAAAGATTTTTTAAAATTCTGTTTACCATTTCTATCATATATAATTGTGTATGAAACTTATGTTAAATACATATTAAACATGAGCGTGGAGAGATAATCCTCTAAAATTTTTTCAAAGGAGTGCTTAAAAAGCAAGTCTAGATGACAATGGTCTTTCCCAAAATGTTCAAATTCAACCCCTTCTCAATTCTAATTTTTAAACACTAGAGTTCGAACTAATCAGAAATCTGGTTTTCGATTTAACCGGTTTAACCCATTATTTACCAATTGAATCGGATTTATATCAGTTCAACTAACGGTAAGTTCCAACTTGATAAATGAATCGAATAAATCATCGATATTCGATTCGACTGACAAGTATATGTTTTAACCCATGCACCATCTTAATAAAAGAAGAGTAGAGTTAATAATAACAGGAATTGAAGCCTAGCAAAGTAGCAACTTTATACGTGAAAGTTAAACAAGCATGCAACTATTCTTCACAAACCTACCTCCGGAGGGTTAAATTTGGCCCCAAGGTTGCTAAGTTTGGCATGGGCTTCTGCATAATCCTTGAAGAATGTCTCTTGATCTTCAGCATATTTCTCAGCATATACCTGCAAACAGAGTAATGCGCAGCCAAAAACTGTGATTATATATATTCTTACTGGCTTAAATTGAATTTCAATTTATTTACCTTGAAAGAGGGATCTTCAAAAAGAACAGCATCAGTTGGCAACACAAGCAGATCTTCATCTCTTTTAGCTTTGATGTCCTGTATGCATGGGTAAAAGAGAATCAGACGCCCTTACATCTCTTCTTACTCGAAAAGATAAAGTGACTTCAATTTCAAACCTTGAAGTATGAATTGTCAAACTTCAACCATTGCACTGTCCAGGATTGTCCTCCTGGTGCTCCTGGTCCATCTTTCTGTAATTCAAGAAGGAAAATCCTATTTAAATCCTTGCTTGCTGTCATGGGTACAACCATAGCCACTAGGTCTAGAACCCCCAACATTCACGTTACACTCAAGGAAACAGATTATCCTAGTCATTGTCAAGACATTAATATTTTTGATACCCCCGGCAAATTCAGCAACCACGAACAAGATGTTAAGTTGCTTATTAAAAATCAGGAAAACAGGAATAAAAACAGTTGACAATAAATTGTATCAGGAAGACAATCAGTTTACTCCAAGGAAGAGAAGGACAAACAATACTCAAGATATCAATTTGCAACTTTTGAGAGTGTAAACTCATGCTTGCAAGCCACATCTAAAGGCAATATACCCTAGAAGTAAAATGGACAAATATACGAGGACATGCCCAAGTTCATTTGTTTGGAGCACTTTCAGCCACTGAAATTTTCATTCTTCTGGGGGTCAGACAAAAAGACTTTTCTATCTAGTATCAAGAAGTTGCTTAAATACCGTATACTTGGTTTCTGGTTTACCCCAACCACTACGTTCTGGTCTGGACCTCCCAAGCGTGTGTGCACCAGATAATGCAACTATTTCCTGCATATCAAGAGGAAGATGATTAATATCATTGTGTACTCCATGATAAAGACAAATAACTAAGGATATCTTCCAACTAAGTTTACCTTGTCATTCAATCCCATTCGGTAGAAAACCTCTCGCAGATGATCGGCAGGCGAAGGGGGTCCAGCAGCTAAGCATCAGAGAAATTCTATAACAGTTAGTGGTCTCTAAACATAAATAGAAGATAATGTCTCAATAGCAATGAGGGAAAAAGAAGGCAAGACAGGCCCCAAATTAATTGGAGATACGCTCAAAGCAATGTTTGAAAATTGGACCAGAGGACGAACATGTTAGACCTCCGGTTTCCATTACAACCTGTTGGACAAACTGGTTTGATATTTCTTGACTTTTTAATAATAATTTAATGTAAACTAAATACATATAGCTTTTAAAAGTAAAAAATACGTAATGTTATATATATATATATATATATATTTATATATATAAAAAGAGCTTAAAGGTTCAACTCCATTACAAATAAAATTTTGAAATGTATAAATGTTTTTACCCGTTCAATCTGGTTGAACCGGTTTTTCACTTGATCGACGATTAGCTGGTTCTTATATGGTTGCCAGACCAAAGAAGCCACCGGTTTCAGATTCAACCAAGCTGACCAGCTGGTCTATGGTCTATGCAGTTGATCATGAACACCAAGTACAGCCTTTTTTTGTTTTTTCATATGAAGATACATTAGATGCTAACAATGACAGATTTCACAATAATGCAATGAGCTGCCTAGGAATCTAGAAAACTATTTGCGCTTAAGCACATGATGTTCAAATGATGGTGTAACCATTCAACAAGTAGCAGCTCATCTCCCATCAATGGATTACGTGTCTCGCATCTCTAGTTATATTTCTTAACTTAAGAAATCATAAGCACCATGATCTTCCCACAATTTACATTGACGTAAGAAAATCATGCACCAATATAAGTTTCATTTACCAGGTAGCCTGCCCTCTTCAGGACACTCATTAGGACCAGAGACATCAACTCTTCCATATTTCATTGGAATTTTGGGTCCCCCAGCCTCCTGCAATTTCAACTTGATTCTCAGTACAATAAGTACGTAACCAATAACAAAAAGATACTGGTTTGCACAATAATAGCAAGCATGACCTCAATAGCAGTCGCACTAGCCAACTGGAACAAATCCGCATAAGTTACACCAGAGTACTTGTCCTTGATATGCTGAATAAGATTCAATGCATTGACAAGACCTGAAACATAAACTTATAAGACAACAGCAATAGCAAATACCAAGTAAGCTAATTGCTTTATAAGTAGAAAAGTATATCTTACCAGCATTAGCTGCATGTTTCAGCTCGACTTCAAACCTAAGACTTCCATTGGCACCACCCCTTCGTGGCCATTCCTCAATGTTCTTGTTGTAGGTACCAGCATCGTGCCACCCTAGACGAACCTATAGAAAATATATCATATTATTACAACGTATGGAAGTAAGCTTGTATTTTTGTTTTTCTCAATTCGTGAACAAAATATTCATAAAATAGGAAGGAAACAGAAAAAGGGAAATATATGGAATTTGGGCCCCTTTTTTCCCCCCCTGAAACTCCAGTCTTTCCATAAGAAATTAAAACGTGAGAACTCATTTAACAAAAAATTAGCATGTTGTTTACCATTTTTATCATATGGTACTTCATTACATCAAGTATGATATAAACTTCATTAAAATAAAATATGACTTCATAATGAACCACGAAGCGATTCTTTCATGTTAAAAATTTTCAAATAAGCATTTATTTCATATATTCAACAATAAACAAAGCGAAGCAGTGTCCATACCAGAATAGGATGGCAGAATTTGGATTTGAGAAGCTCCTTGATATCTTCTCTGGCACTCTTCAACTGATCAGGATCCGAAGCAGCGCATTTCGGACTGGCTACAGAGCTAAACCCTCCGGTACTCGACACACTGACAGCCGATCCCCTCTGTTTCATCAATAAAAAAACAAGATCAGTAAAGAAACAAAGAGAAAGCATACCTAAATCCAAAAGAGAAACAGAAAGGAAAAAAAGGAAGAACCTTGTGGCGAGAAAGAGGAGAGAAAGCGAGGGATTTGAGAGAAGAAGAGAAAGAAAGGGAAGTGGAACGGAGAGAAAGTCTAGCGGCGGCGGAGGAAGAGGAAGAAGATGAAGAAGCGAAGAGACGCAAAGAGGCGGCGCTGTTGAGAGAGGAAGCCATTGGCTTTGAGTGTTGCTGCAGTAAAGAATGGGAAGGCGAAGAAATAGTGGGGGGAGCTTTGAGCACTAAGCTCAGGTGTGATGCTACTACTGGATCTGCCATGTCTCGCTGTCTCCAATTGTTTTGGACTTTTTTTTTTTGGGCCAATGTCGAACGCACGCCTCGCTTATGACTTGTTTAGAAAACTGGTTTTGGTCTGTGCCTTTATATAATACCCAACAGCCGCATATTAATAATATAAATTAATTATAAGCTATGAATTTGGGGATTTTGGCTCCGTCGAAAACTGATTTATGCTTTTTAGTTTGTTCTTTTCACACCGTAGACTGGGATTTTCCTTCTAGATAGTCATTTTAAAACTACTTTATTCTTTGTTTTGGTTATTTTAAAATTATTTTTTGTCAAAATTAGTATTGTTGTTAATAAGTATTCTTATTTTGGTCACTGTTCCGTACAAATTGAAACGAAAAACTAATTAAAATGTCACGCTCTATCAACTTTCTATGTAATTAAATACTTCAAAAATTAATTATAAATCTCATTACTGTCTCTAAACTCAAAATCAACTCAAAATTATTAAATTTTAAACTCTCGTTACCATTTCTGACCCTAAAATCAAATCCTAAATCCCAAAATCAATAAATCGTAAACCCCATACCAATACCCCCATATTATATGTTCTTTCTTCCTTTCCCTCTCCATTTATTTGATTTTTCTTAACAACTCAATTATTTGTTTGGGGGTATTGATGAAATGCAATAATAAGGGGAGTTCAGGGTTCAATAATTTTAGGTTTAAGGTCTAATTTTGAGGTTATGAATGTTAATAGGGTTTTAAGGTTCAATAATTTTAAGCTTTTAAGGACGATGATGGGATTTAGGGTTCAATTATTTGGGATATAAGTTTAGTTTTGAGGTTAAGGATGATAATGGAAATTTACAATTAATTTTGAAATATTTAATTATCTATACAATTGACGAAACAGTTAATAATACGTGGTATTGTAGTCAACGTTTCGTTACTTATTGACGACATATTATATTTGATAATAAAAAAAAAATTCTACGTGATCAAAATTCAAAACAAGGATAAAATATTTTTAAAGCGATTATTTAAGTGGTTTACTTTTTCCTTTAATATATATATATTTTACAGAGTGAGATATATATATTTTGTTAAAATTTAAAAACCATATATCTTAATTTTCAAGAGTCAAATTTTTATTCCTGTGAAGTTAAATTAATTAAATCATCTATTTTAATCGATTTAAATTAATTTAAATTGATTATTAAAAAGTAAAATTAAAAATAAAAAGTTCTTTCGGAATTAGTTTTACATGTCTCTCCAAAATCGTTTCTCCGACCACCGGTAAACCTGCAGCTTTTACTTTAACTGGATTATATGATTTTTAATTTTCAGTTTCAGTTCAATATTCTTTAAGAAAAGTTGTGGTGATTGTTGTTTCGATCTATTATGTTATGTTTTGTTTTTGTTTTTTTCTTTCCCCCTCTTTTTTAAGGCTTCTAGAAACCGACATTTTGTAAAGAAGAGGTAACTTAGTAGCAAAATTGAATTTGGCAAACTTTTATTTTTGTCCTTCATTCCGAGGCCCGGCCCTATAGTAGTTTGGGAGTGTCATCGCATGGACCCAAAACTTCTTTTTTTTTTTCTGTTTTTAACATAGAAAATAAAAAGGCTCAATTTTATTATTTTATTATTAATATATATTTATTTTATTTTATATTTTTTTAAAAAGGAACCTTAATTTATTATTTCACCTAAGGCATTAAAAATGTTAAGAACGACTTGTTCACGCAAATTATAGTTATTAGTGTTTGGTGGTAATCAAATTATTTTATGTGTTATGTTCAAAATATTGGACATGAAGTTAGATAGAAGACATCATTGGTCATCGTCGGCTTAATTGAAAAATAATATATATTATGACATTATCAGTGGTGAATTCAGGGGTTAGCAGGGACTTCGGTCTTTTTTAAAATAGAAAATTTTATATTTTGACTTGTTTATAGTTTATAAAATTTTAAATTAGTAATGGTAAAATTGTATTTTGGCCTTCTCAAAAATGATAGAATTTAATTTAATCATTTAAAAATTATAAAAAAATACATTATTAAAATGGTAAAATTATATTTTTACTATCGAAAAAACATACAATTTAATTCCGTCCACCCAAAAATTTTTTTTGACTTCGTCCTTGAACATTACCATTCTACATCTTTCAAGTTTGTTTGAAAAAGAAATGCCTTTTTTTAAAATATAAAACTAAAATTAGGAAAATAATTTATATTTTTGTAGTGAGCAATTATTTTGTAAAATAATAAAGAATAATCTAAATAAATTGAATATATTATATTATAAATTATAAATTAAAATGCTAAATTTTAGTTTTAATAATTTAAAGAATATATATACACAAAATAGAATGGGAAATTATGTAGTACCTATCAATCAACTAAGATCTCTTTGCATGAGTATGGTATCAAAAGTAAAAAGTATTTGTTTCCTTTTCTCCCATCAAAGAATAAAATAAATCGTGGATTGAATCTTAACTTAATTTATATAAATATTGTTGTCAATTTAGGAAGACATGGGTTTGAGTGTGCTGAAACGTATTATCTTCCTATTTATAGATTATGAAGGAGTTATAGATAGTTCTAGACATTATCTTTAATAATGAGTAAAAAAATTATTAATAATTAGATCATCGAACGAGTAAAAAAATATGTAATAATTATATTTATAAATTTTATATAAAAATTAAATGAGGTATTAATTGGAGTGATTGTAGTAAAATTCTAAAACTTATAGTATTTTAATTCAAATTTTATTATAATATATTTTATATAAAAATATCTTTATAATATACATTTAATTTATAAATGAATAACATATTCAACTATCTAACAATATAAAAACTAAAATCAAAATAAACCCATGTGATGGCTTAATGGTCAAAGGTGTTCACCGCCTCAAGTATGGCCTAAGTTTGAGTCATACTAATTGTGTTTATTGTTTGGGCCAAATTTACTTTGAATCCATCATAAATAATCATTTTATTATTTAAATCACAATATTCAAATTCAACAAAATAATATCAAATACCTAAAATTTTATCGTAACCCTATTTTTAGGTTACAAGGTATGATAGATCAATTTTCGTATAAAAAAAATCAGAGTCAAGTTTAGGTAAAATAGTTTAGGCAAGTGTTATATAAAAATATAATAAAATATTTTATTTTAATAAAATAGACACTTAGCAATTTGATAAATATTTTTGTTTCTTAAATTTATAAAATTTACAGTGTATATTTGTTTTAACTCTATAAAAATTAGGGTAAAGTACATTGTTAATCACTTAACTTTTATAAGTTTTTATTTGGGCACTGAAAAAAATTAGTATTTTTGGCACTATTTTAACTATTATTTTCATTTTGGTCACCCACCATTAATTTCGGGTTAGGCAATGTTATTTTGAACTCAGTTTTAGAATCCTAGTTTTAGTAAGTTTTCATTTCAATCATTCATTCTTTTTTTAAAAATATAAATTTTTACTAGGAATTGAGTTATTTAGTAATAAAGATGAAATTCAAGTTTTTGATTCCTTATAAAACCCCAAAAATTTCTGTTTTAATTATAAAATAACTAAAATTAATTCTAAAAAAGAAAAAAAAAAGATGCAATGAATTTTTTTCCTGTAAAAACCCAAGTAATTCCAATAAAAACTCATGTATTTCCTATTTATTGGAGAAAAAACTAAAATTAATTCTAAAAAGCGAAAAAAATGAAATTTGAAAAGATAAAATGGTTTTTTTCTTTAAAAACCAAGTAATTTCTGTAAAAACTCATGTATTTCCCTTTTATCAAAGAAAAAACTAAAATTAATTCTAAAAAAAACAAAAAAAAAATTGAAAAGATAAAATAAATTTTCCTTTAAAAACCGATTTTTTTCTATAAAAACCTAGGTAATTCTCTGTAAAACCCAAAATTTTCCCTTTTATTATGAAAAGCTAAAATAATTTTTTTTAAATAAAGGAAAATATTAAAATAAAATGAGTGATCAAAATGAAAATTTTTTAAAATTGACAACTAATGAACATAGAATTAACGGTGCGTGATCAAAATGAAATTTTTTTCTTATATTTTAATACCATAATATTTAATATCTCAAAATTATCATTTTCATTTAATTTTTATATCAAAATATTTTTTTTTTTGAAATAACATGACTGGATTCTTATTAACTGATAAAAATAAAACCAAAACTTGTTGGGCTTTAGTCCAAAAGAAACAAAACAGAATGAAACTAAAAAAAAGAAAGAAAAAAACGAACAAGCCTACTAACAATGAAACAAGCCCAGAAGCATCAAAACAGAAAACAAACGGTGCCAAATTCAAAAATCAACCCAGTCAAATCAAATAACAGCTAGACTCCATTAATTCTGTACGCTGTCAAATCCCCACCGACCAGCCATTAATGGTAGCGGTTTTCCCAGGCGAAATGATAACTTTCTACTACCTAACCTTTAGCCCATTCATTTTCTCTCGCCTTTCCACTTCTACCTTGCTGAAACCCAAAAGCTCTACTCGAGAAAACTCCATGCGCTGAACGGACAGAATGGATCCTTCTGTATCCCTCCGCTCCCTCTTCTCCGTCCTATCTCGCTGACGATCAGTCTGGCTCCCTTAAACTGACGTTCCTCACCTGTGCTTCAGCATAGAACGGCACTCCCCCATCCAGGTAAAATTCTTCTTTATTCTTCAAAGACTCTATTGCTATCATATGTGCTAGGGAGTTTACAGATCTAGAAATGAAATCAAACCTTAACACTTTAAAATCTGACTTCTTTTGGTGAATATCAAAAATGTATGAGCCGATCTAAGACCTGTCTAGCGAATCATTTCTACATTTTTTATATCAAAATATTTTATAAATATATTTGTTATATAAAAATTTCCACCCATATTGTGAACTTATCATATTGAATACTGTGTGTTAAGTTTTTAATTGAGTTTTTATTATAAGTCAATCAGATACAACGTAATTTAAAAATGACTAAAAACATATGTTGTGTTTTGAAGCTAAATCATAATATTCAAACTATCAATTTTTACCGTATCAACCAAATATTCATTTATTTTTATTTTTATAAATATATTTCTCTTACCACTCAAATCTAATATATATATATATATATATATATAAGTTTTATGGTAAAAAGACATCTTTAGTCCCTTTCAATTTTGACATGAACAAATTGGTTCTTTTTTAAAAAAAACAAACAATTTAATCTCTCTGAAATTTTTAGAAGTGAGTAACTAAGGACAATTAATGTTTTTCATTAATTGTATATATTTTATTGGTAAAATAAAAAATTTAGCCCCCAAATTTTAGACATTCTGGTAGTTTGGTATTGATTTAAAAAAATTAACCCACAGCATTTACATAGAATATATACATATCGAGAGGTAAAATTATTATTATTCCAATCAAATTAAATTGCTTCAATCTTTTTGAGGGTGACCAATTTATTATAACGAAATTGAAAGGGACCCCTAAAAGTATATTTTCCCAAGGTTTACAATCACCTGTACTTTCGCGGCGAGAAGGCAAAATCGAAATTCGAAAGTCTAGTCTGTTGAACCAACTAAACAACTAGTCAACTAGTTGAGAGGCGGCAGTTACTTTTGACACCACAAATTATGCCTTTGACTATCCCTCAAATAAAGCAGTGCTTGGATTTCGATCTTTCTGTACCAAATTATTGATTATCTTTGTATCACACGCCACACCCCCAACGGTTAGTTGTAACGCCTCAACCAAATTCATATTTCTCACATTTTACATTTCTATATATGAATAGAGGTACATGGATCAGCCTAATCAAATTTAAAATGCGTTTGTTAAGTTTAGTTTAGCCCAAAAATGGGTTTAAGATTTTATTCAAATTTGATTCGGATAAAAATGTTAAAATTTAGGTCCAGTTCACCCTATTAATTTTTTATATTATTTATTATATAATTTTTTAAAAAATATGATATGTCAAAAATATTAAAAATATTAAAATAATTTTTTTTCTAACAGAGTAAATATATATATATATATATATATATATATATAATACTAAGATAGACATGTAATGGTAGCGTGAAGAAGAGGAAGGGATCTGCCGACCTTCTAGGCAGAAGAAACTCCGAGGGAAGTTAATTCATACATTCAAAAGGATCAAAGGGATATGGAATGAAGGCACAAAAAACGCTAAAAGGAAAGAAAAAAAGGGGACAAAAGCATACAAAAAAGAAAAATGAGGACACAAAATCGACGATAGATTTGAAGGATTTAAGTCTGGAAAAGAAAGAACTATAAGAGGCCAATTTTAGCCCGGGCCCAAGACCCAAAAATAAACAGAAATAAAAACCAAAATAAATCTTAATAGTCCATATAAAACAGTTCAAATTACAAAACAACAGGCCCAAAATACAACAAAACCTATAGCCCAAAATTAACCCTAGCCCAACAAGCCCACAACCTTACAACAAAAAAAAAAGGTAGAAACCCTAGCCGTTGAACTCTAGGCCTAACCTTAGCACCGCGCCTGCTGCCACCTCTCCACACGCGTTTGACGCTTCTCTACCACCACCTGCAACACGCAAAGCAGGGGACAACAAAGAAAAAAAATAAAAAAACAGTAGCGAACAAAAGCAAAGAAAACAAAAAAAGAATATTGTATTTCGACTAATAAAATAGGCCACATCAATTACTTGTATTTTTTTACGCACACCAGAGTAATCAAAACAAAATAGCAAAATCAAAGAAAAGTTAGAAATCAAATTTTAATCTTTAAAGATGATTTTTTATTTATCCCTTTTTACGAATTTATTTTATAATTAAAATATAAAGAAAAGGGAAAGGTGTTGAAACTTACCCGCTTCCTTCGTACATCGCCATCATCGGAGGTTTCCTCCGTCGCGAAAGCCTTGGAAACCCTTAGGGTTTCGTTCAGGCTTCGAAAAAGGCACACGAGAGGTCATAAGGGGCATGTGCTGGACCTTTTCTTCCTTTTTTAGGGTTTTCACCCCTAGATCTAAGTTTAGGTTTAAAAGAGGGATAAAAAGGGACATCTCGGCATTTTTCGGCCACTAGGAGCAGCGGAGCCCATCGCAGGCAACCAGTGGCCGCTGTTGGACTTGCCGGACCTCGGGGCCGGCCTAAGGGTGGCTGGAGATAAAATAAGGGGTTCCAAAATTATTTTTAAAAAAACTTAAGCAGAAATGAGATTTTTTTTAAAAAAAAAAATTGGTTTATATAGGCAAGATTAAACGGCGTTGTTTTGGCCTTGACCCAAGATCCGACCCATTTGCCCAGAGGATTCACGCGTTTTTTACTAATGGGCCATTTGTGCGGATGGTCCTTCCGATTTTTAAGCGGATTTCAATGTGGTCCTTTTTCTTTTTAAATTTTGACCATTTAGTTTTATTTTGTTGTCACTCTGGTTCCTAGGCCATTTTAAGAGAGGGATACCTGGAATAGCGTCGTTTCAGAGACCCGTATGTTTTGAAGGATAGGGTTTATTTGTTTCTTTGGTCCCTCTATTTTTAATTGCTTTTAAAATTAAGTCCTATCTCTATTTCTTTTTCCTTTTAATTTTTGCCTTGTAATTTTATTTTCATTTCCTTTCGGTCCCTAGACTTACCAAGGGAAACGACGCAGGTTTTAGGATATTTTCCCAATAAATCCCTCGTATCTTTGCACATTTCAAGATGGTCCTTTTTTTTTTTACTATTCGATTCATTTCATTTTATTATATTTTGTACTTGCAATTTTGTCTAAATGTCAATTCAGTCCTTATTTATTTAAATTAGCCTCTATGATTTTTTATCATTATTATTTACTCACTTGTCCGTTTATTATTGCAAATTCAACATTTCATGCAAGTTTCTTTTTTATTATTTACTCATTTATTGTTGTCTTGTTTATTCTATTGTTGTTGTGATTTGCTTATCAATATTATTATGACTACTATGGTACATTAACATTATTATAACATTCATTTTTTTTATATATATTCTACTCGTATAACCATTCTATATTATCTCTTTATTACTACCATATGCATTATGTTTAAGTATAATTGGCTGTCCTTATATTATATTTTTAAACAAGATAAATACACATCTTTTAAATATTACACCTATTATTATTTAAAACAAATTTTCAAAAATAGGCAATGTTCGATATTTAGGAGATTCGAGAAATCGTACCCTAACTTACGGTGTAACACCCTCTAACCCTAAACCGTCACCGGAATAGGATTACGAGGCATTACAGGACATATCGGACAATTTGCAAGTAATATACAAATAATTATCGAACATATTATTAAATAATCAAAAAGTCCCGTAGATGGACCCTCGAAGCCCAAAAGACGTATTAGAAGTGGAACGAAACTTGTTCGAGTACTCTAGAAAGTTTTTGTAATTTAAAAAAAAAACTCAATATAACCCCTTTATAAACATCTAACCTTCTCTGTAATTTTCAAACCGAATACAATCCAAAACCAACCTTCTCTGTAATTTTCAAACCGAATACAATCCAAAACCAATCTTTCAACCAATACATTTGCACACTTAATATACCTAAATTATGTCTATAACTTTGACTTAACCATATAATCAAATTACATTCATTAAATCATATAAACTTTTACTAATTAGCTTTATTCATTTTTCTTTCCAAGTTCACTACTCAAACTTACCGAATTTGTCATACCATTTTTTTTAACTTAGGATCAAAACACCAAATATCATTCATTACAACAAAAAATTATATAACATTTTAAAATGACCATTACAACACCTATGTACATGCCACTTTCATTTAAAGAAGAAAACATCACCAAAATTTTTGTGCTGGAGTCGGGATCGTTCGGATGCTAGACCGGGACTCTGAACTTCTATTGACCTGTACACGGAAACAATCGTACGCTGAGTACTTCATACTCAATGGTATTACCGTAATTCAAATAATAATAATAATAATGGAATATAATTATCAAGCATATAACTATCCAATTTCTTAAATATCAATTCATTCTTAAACTTTCATTAATAAACAATAACAATATATATATATATATATAGTTATTCTTCAATTTCATTCACATATTATATGTCTCAATTTCAATCATTACATGAACATTTGTATATTTTTATCACCATCCACTTGTCAAAATCATACTTTATTTATCATATAAATTTTTTTAATATAATTATTATATGTTATAATTTAATAAAATAATAATAATAATAAATACTTATACTTAATTAATAAGTAAATTAAATCTATAAATTACAATTATTTACATATTTTAACTACACATGTATATAATTTTTATCATACATTTGGCTTAATTTATTTAATTATTTAATTCTAAATTATATTATATTATAAAATCTAAAGAAAAATCCCAGATTTTTCTTTCAACTTGCCGCCTCAATTACTTTAAATGGCGTATTTTCCATTTTGGTCCCCCTTTCTTTCTATTAATCTATAATTAGACTTTTACCACTTTATTCAATTTAGTCTTTTTTCTTAATTACTCTAAATTAAGCTAAATTCATCTAATCAAAACTTAATTAGACACACTACTAGACTCATAATTACTTCTAATAATTATTTATGGACTCGGTTTACTAAGACGGAGGCTCGATACTGCACTTTTCCGATGCCTGTGAATTTGTGTCGTTACATACGGGGTTTCGATTTTCTCATTGAACTTAAATATTCGAATATCCTTTCAAAATTAAAACATACAAGATTTTAAATAAAAAAATAAAAGACAAACTTATTCTCGAAGGTTCAAGGTGTCGTGTCCTAATTTACGGGATGTGACATTTTGTTATCTCGAGACGATAGGATCTTAAACGTTTGTTTCAATTTATTCAAGCGGTTTTTTAAGTAAAATTAATATTAATACAAAGAGGGATCGTATTTTAAATTCTTTCCAAGTTTTCAACTTTTGGCATTAAAATGTCAATTAATCAATTAGGTGCCAATTTTGGGCGTTACGAGGGTGCTAATCCTTCCTCGTGCGTAACCGAATCTTGAACCTATTTTTGAAATTTGTAGACCAAAAATCATTGTTTTAATAAATTAAATCGCTTATTGAAACGATCAATCACACGGTGACCCAATCACACCTCATAAAAAAAATAGTAGTAACTCCATTTTCGTTTTAAATAAAAAGTCAACCTCTTCCAAAAAATGGTTTCGACAAGAACAAAAGCCTCCAAGAAGCTCAGTTAAATGAAGGAACTATGAGAAGAAAACTGATTTAGCACAAAATAGTGTGGATTCAAAGGTTCCCAAACAGAAGAAAATCTTCAACAAATGCACTTACAAATGATAGAAGGAGGGGAATTTTTTTTTTTTTTTTATGTTAGGTTTTCTTTGGCTTTAATGTTATTTACTTTTATTTATTAGGTTTTAAACTGATTGCTTCGGTTTAGGTGTGACCTAGGCATTAATTTAGGGTGTAGGATTTTACTGCTTAAGGCATTGCCCCCAGGAAGCGATGAATGTAGGGATAGGTGGCGTAATTTCGGAAACCTCGGGTCTGATTAGGAAAATGTTTTTTTTTGCTTGTTTTGATTGAAAATTTCACTAATTAATGTATAATGGAAGATCTAGGTTTCAAAAAAAAACACTAAGATAGGTATAATTGAACAAGTAAATGCATTTAAAATAGTAACAAAATTAACAATAAAATATGAGTTATACAATAACAACAAAATAATATCAACATAATAGTGAAATGGTAGCAAAATGGTGAAAAAATAACAAGAAATTAGCAAAAAAATAGTAAAACAATAAAATAAGAGTTAAAAAATAACAACAAAATAGTGAAATGGTAACAAAATGGTGAAAAAATAGCAACAAAAAAAAGAGAGTAAAAAACAACAAGGAAAAGTAACTTTTTTTTTTGCATATTTGGGTCGGCTTGAGGCTAAAAAAGCCTTACTCGAGGCCCGACCCGTTTTCTAAACTGACCTTATTTTTTACCTAAACCCGATTTTCATGTCTATATTTTTACCCAAACCCTTCCACTTTTCGGATGAGCCTCCGAGCCAGGCAGGGTGGCACAGCCCATGGATAGGTCTATATATGACAAAAGAAATTGTATAAAACTGAGATACCATGTCATTTGTATCTCTTTTTGATTATTTCATGTCATTTTAATATTTTCATCCAGACAAAAATTAAATCCAATAAGATGTGTTGAAATTTAAGATGAAAACACTAAATTAATATTAAATTATTAAAAAGACATATAAATAACATAGTATACTAATTTTATATAATCTTTTCTCATTTATATATAGAGAGAGTGTAATGGAGCAAAAACAAAATGAGGAAAATATATAAGAAAAGTTTCTTAAAAAAAAAAGAATTAATTTTTCAGAGAAATGGATACTTTTTCCTAGAAGAGTAAGTATTTTTTACGAATGTTTTAAAAAAATAATTTGAAAGGTAAAAATATATTGTCATATTATATTTAGTTTATGGCTTATTTAAGCTCGATTTTTTGTGATTTATTTATTTTTCATAATTTAGTTTAACTACCTAACCTAATATTTAACCTAAAATATAAATTAAAAAAAAATCTAGAAGACTTTTTACCCACGTTTCAATAGTAGGGTTAATTTTACTGCACTAATAAAATATAATTATTTAATAATAAATAGGCTATTTATTAAATCCGGAAATGTGGAAATATCCTTTGTGGTTAGAATAAATTATATTAGTTGATGGTATTTTAATTTTTTTATTTTAACAAAAATTAATAAAAAAAGTCAATAATAAAATTTGAATCCTCCACAATTGAAGTAGTAAAACCTTAAATTTATTACTTAATTAATGGTTCATTTTTAATTTTTTCAAATATTTTTATTTTAATATATATAATTTAATCTAAAATTTTTATTATTAAAAAAATTATAAAGTGCGTAAAAAAGCTTTAGAAAAGTTTTACTTGATTGGACTCTATCCTGTTTCAAATTTCATAGGAATTAAAAAGGGATAATGATGAATTTAGTATTTAATATTATATTTTTTTTGTTAATTTGGCTCTTATTCTATTTTTGAGCTAAATTACATCTCCATCTTTTTAAAATGAGTTAAATCTAATCATTAACCTTTAAAAAATAATAGAATTGTTGCTTTTAATGAAAATATTATATTTTAATGACAATTCATGTGTACTTCATATTAATTCTTTTTGAATTTTTATGTGCTTTATATATATGTATGTGTGAATTTTGAATTTTTTAGATATTTTTATAATTTTTAAATTATTTATTGACATGACAAATAAGATAAATAATGTCATGTCAGTATGAGTACACGTGAACTGCCATACAAATTGTCACATCAACATCATTAAAAAAATAATGATAAAAAATAGTAACATTGAAGGTTAAAAAAATAATAAGGGTCTGTCGAAACCATTTTTTTGAAGAAAACGGGAATCGACTTTGGGGTTTGGAAATGAATAAAACGGGAGTCGCCACCGACATTTATTAGGGGTGATCGGATCACCTTTGTTTTAATAAAATATTTCAGTTTACTAAAACGGGGTTTTTGGTCTACGAACATTCGAGAAAATAGGTTCGGGAGTCGGTTACCTGCGAGGAAGGATTAGCACCCTCGCAACGCCCAAAATCGGTACCAAATTGATTAATCAATGTCCTAATGTCGCAAAGCCTGAAAAGATTTTGAAATCTTTTTCTATTTCTTTTGATTTTAAACTACTTGATCGAATATCGAGTTTCCCTTGTTTCGAAGGAATAGAGTCTCACATCCAGCACGATTGGACACGATAATCTAAATCCTTGAACTCAAGATTGTCTCCAAAATTCTCCAAGCACTCATTTTTTGACATTTTTGGAAATGATATTTGCTCATTCGGTCATAAAAAAAAACACACACTCAGCACGATTGGGCACGATCTTTTCGAACTTCCAAATACGCAAATATCACCTTATTTGAAAATAGAAACAAAATTTGAAAGGATATCCACTTGTTCGGTCAAACAAAAAGTCACACCCAGCACGACTGGGCACGAATTTCTGAATTATCAAATTCATGAGTATTACCTTTGTGAAACTCATTTTTTATGAATTTAAAAAAAATGAGAAAATGTTGAAATGCGTTTCAAAGTCACCAATCTACATGAAATGATGCAAACAAGAATAAACAAAACATAATAAAGGGTGCAATAACAAAGACAAAATTAAGGAAATAAGGTACAATAATGATAACAAAGAAATTTAAAACAAAAACGATGTTAATAATAATGGATATAATAATAATAGTAATAATAATAATAATAACAATAATAGTGATAACAAGATAACGATAATACAGACACAAAATATGTACAATACACCAATATAAATGTAGTAATGATAATAAGATGACAATACCAATGCAAAGTATATACAGTATGATAGCATGAATATAATAATAATAATAATAATAATGATAATGATAAATATAGTAAAATAATAATTATAGTAATATGTACAACATAATAATATAATAATAATTAATAATAATGATAATATAGTGATAATACTAAGATAATATAATAATATGTACGGCATAATAATTTAATAATAGTAATAATAATAGTATATAGAAATAATAATATAATAACGATAATATAATGATAGATATGATAATAAATATGATAATAATATTAATAAAAATAACAATAATACTGACACAAAATATGTACAATATACTAAATAATATCATAATAATAATAAACAACAATAATATAATGATAAAAGGACTAAAAAGATTGCAAAATAATTAAAAGGAGGATCAAATTGTAATTAAAACAAAAGTTTGGGGTGAATTTACAATAAAAGAAAGGTTGGGGAGGGGCTATCTACAAGCGCGAAAAGACTGGGGGGACCTAGGAGGTAATAAAACCTTCTGGCCAAAACGCACAGCAACATAAAGGACCAAGTCGTGAACGAAAGTAAATTTTTGGGGCCAAATGTAATGCGCGCGAAAGTGAAGGGCTAAACGGAAAATACCCCCTTTTCCCAAAACACTGCGTTTCGTAGGGGACTAAATTGGAACAGAAGACAACATATTGGGCAAATTTGAAAAATAATAAAAGAACTGGATTCAAAGAAGGTAAAACGCGGAAGGGCTTGTGGCGCAATTATCCCATCGAAGGGAAAGCACGCGGACCCTGATCTGGGTCGGATCGTGCGCGCGGGTTGGCCTCCCGAAACGACGTCGTTTTGACGTCTGGGGAGGCCCTTCAAAACGGTGCCGTTTCATTGCTTTATAAAAGCCCCAATTTTGTATTGAAACCTTCATTTGCTCCGTGTCTCTTCATAAAAAAGGGAAGCTCCCTTCATTTCTCTGGGTTTTACCCAGAAGTTGGCCACAGGGGGGTCATCGGAGGTCCGCCACAGGCTCCGTCTCCAGCGACCGTCGCTGGCCACCGCACGCGGTGGCCGAAATTCGCAAAGAGGTAAAATTTTCCTTTTTTATTTTGTTTTTTATATATATATATGCGTATAAAATAATAAAACTGAATAATAAAAAATAAAAAGGAAATTAAAACAACCTACTGTTTCAATCGAAGACTAGGGTTTCTTTCAATTTGGTATTTCTCTGATTTGATTTTGAGTGTTTTTTTTTTGTTTTCTATTGATCGATTAATTATCGAAAAAAGGATCCTTTACATCGTTTCAGATCCAGCCTTTTATAGAGCTCGGAAAAAATACAATATTATCCACTGTGTTGCTGTTGCGTTGGTTTCTCTTATTTTATTGCAGGTGCGCTTAGTGGAGTGACGATGGTGGCTGAAAACAGGGAGAGGTGGAGCGGCTAGTGGAGTGGGTGGCCAGCAATGGGGTCGCCCGTGGTGCGCACATGGGGGAGGGGTAGTGGCAGAAACGGCGCAAGGGTTAGGGAAAAAGCTAGGGTTTTTTCTTCTTTTTTTTTTTAGTTTAGGTTTCTGTATTGGGCTGCATTATTGGGCTTGTTTTTTGGTTTAATTGGGTTTGTAACAGGCTTAGTTGGGCCTTGGTTCGGTTTTGGGCCCCGGGTTAATGAACCCTGGCCAAAATTGGTTACTACAGGGTCAATTTGATAAAAATGTAAATATTGAGAGTTAATTTTTTTATTATATCAGAAAATTAGGGTAAACTACATAGATAGTCACTCAAGTTTTAGCGCATTCCTGTTTTAATCATCAAAATTTTTTTTGGTTAACTTAGTCGTTCATGTTAGATCAATTTAAATATAGTCACACAACTTTGATAATTAGACGGAATGCCGCATGACTTTATTTTGATTGATATAGTAACAAAGTTAACCCTTAGGACCAAATTGAAAAATGAGTAAAATATTTCAAACTAAATTTGTTATTATATTGCTAATGTTGAGAATAGTTTATTAAATAAAAATAATATTTTATCAAGATTTCTTGAAAATGTTTATATACATAATACACTTAATCGCTTTTTTTAAAAAAATTATTACTCTTTTAAATTTTATGTTGATGTTAAAAGTGTATATAAATTAAAATTTTATTTTAATATTAAACTCACAGCCTTATGAGTAAAAATCCTAAGATATAACTACAAAAATAATTAAAGGGCTTGTTTAAATAAAACGCAATAGTTCAAGGGCTCTTTTAGTATATTAGCGTTATTTAAGGAACCGTGATTTGATTGTTGTTACTTGATAATTAAGAAAAAAAAAACCTCCAAATCATTTCAATGAGAGAGCAGTTGGTATTCAAATGTCTATAAAATTATCTTGTGATAACTTCAATATTTATTATAAATGATAGATACAGTGATGCACGGCATTCATTTTTAACGACTCCGTCGTTCTCTGGAAGAAAAGAGAGGCATATACTGTAATTTCAAGTTTCGAAGTTTGGATCCTATTCGATTGATTATTCTGTTTTCCGGAGTTGATTTTGGATGTTAATGGAGAATAAAGCGGAAAACAAGGCGGTTTTCGATGCGGAGTCAGCGAAGGAGGTGGTGAAGGAGTTGAGAGATAGCTTCGTAACCGGAAAAACTAAAAGCTACAGATGGAGAGTGACTCAGCTGAAAGCAATGTTGAAGATGTTGGATGAGAACGAGCCGCAAATTGTCGCCGCTCTTCGTGATGATCTTTCCAAGCCGGAATTCGAATCCTCCCTCTACGAGGTCAAAGCCTTTTTTATTCATTTTACTCTGATTTTATTATTATTCTTTAAGGAATTTGTTTTGGTTTCGATATCGGATTAGGTTTTAGTTTAATTATAAATTGAAATGCATTGAGCAGTAAAACTTAGTATGTTATTTCATGAACTGAATCATTATTGATTGTATTAGTAAAGATTAAAGAGCCAATAGGCCGGTATAAGTCTCTGCTGTATTATTCTTTATCTGCAACCATTCGTAACAAAAATAAAAATAAAAAATTCCCTGTGCACTTAATTGTTAAATTAGTTTTTACTTTTAAATTTCTAATGAATTTTCGCATTTATAATCGAGCACTCCAGATCAGAATGTTCATTAAACATTTGATGCTTCTTATATGGTGATAATAAAAAACTTCAATTACTTCTTTGTCTCCAAAGCTAATTTTATATTTATTTGTCTATTTTCATTATTTTTTCGTTTATTTTATTTCTAATTAAATACGGCAATATATTTATATCGTGTGTGAGACGTGCTTGTATGTCAAGCTTCAAGTGAGAATGAATAATAAAAAGTTCATGAATAAAACGGTTCCAAACTTTTGAGACTTGGAGTGGTCCATTTTTTTTCCTGGGTGCAAACCTTTAGAGGTGTTTAAAGTGATAAATGATAGAAAACTGGGTGGACCCAAGAAGCATTTATTACATGCTAAGAACTTCATTTTTCATGAAAATGGTTGGTCAATTTCAGCCTTTAGTAAAAAAAAGCGATCTATACAATACTCGAAACTGTTAAAACTCAAGTAGTCTTGAATATTTATTTTGTTTTATATTTTTTTGACTAATAATTGTTATAATACGATGATTGGAGTTTCGGCTCTTACATATAGTCAGCTGTGATATAATTATATTTGTGATTAATTAATGCGGGAATCATTGAATGATAGGGAATTTGAGAGTCATAATATAAACCTTGATTATTGCAATTCTCAAGAATACTTAAGGATTTCTTTTTCAACAATTATCATCTTAGTCACAAACAATTATCAATAGGAAAAAAATTTTTGGAGCCTTGTGAAATTTGGGTAACTCTTGATTCTTAATATCTTTGTTTTAAATTTAACTTTCATACTAAACCTGATAGTTAAGCTCTAAATATTACATTACTTAGGAAACTAGAACTATGGAAAAGGCAACAATGTTTGAGTTATTTATATATAGCCTCTTGAATTTAGTGCGCGCTTTTCTTTTCTATGGATGTCTCGCCTGAAATATTTTACTTTTTTGTCTACTTCTGATTGTTGACACGGTTTACTCAGCAGATACAGATGTTAAAGAATTCATGCAGATTGGCACTCAAGGAAATGAACCACTGGATGATGCCAGAAAAGGTAAAATTGTTGGATACCTCTAAACTGGGTGGAAGCTTTCTTTTTGATATTAAAAGAGTTTAATATGAACATCTTGCCTTTTGTTGCAGGCAAAAACTTCGTTGACTACATTTCCTTCCTCTGCTGAAATTGTATCTGAACCATTGGGTGTTGTGTTCGTAATCTCAGCGTGGAATTATCCTTTTTGTATGTTAAACACTTGATGGATTTGCCCTTCTTATTTTGTAATCCGGAAACTTTGTCAAAATGATGACTGTATTTGTACCTCTTCTTTCAGTAGTGTCTCTTGATCCAGTTGTTGGAGCTATTTCAGCTGGTAATGCTATAGTCTTAAAGCCATCAGAAATGGCTCCAGCCTCATCATCATTGCTTGCAAAGCTGGTAGCGGATTATTTGGATAGCTCTTGCATTAAGGTTGTTGAAGGGGCTGTTCCTGAAACATCAGCACTATTGGAGCAAAAGTGGGACAAAATATTGTATACAGGTCCTTTGCTCGTTTACAACCATTTACCTTCTCCTCTAACTGAATCTTTTATGTCTTAATTAAATATTCTTGGACAACTGCATCCTAGTTTCACATGTGATACGTGCATAATGCTTCAAGAAGTTTGTGATAGAAGTGGCTTTTTGGATGCTGTAGGCTGTAGCTTTCTATTACTTTTTACCAAACAGTTGGAAAAAAGAAATGGATTTGAAGCACTATATGTTTGCTGTGTTGTTTTAAGGCTCTATCCATTCTGGGTAAGAGCCAAATGGTGATAATTGATGATTTAACTGGGTTTCCCTTTTAGCATCTACTTTAGATGTTTGTTGTAGCTTCTATCTAGTTTGATCACTCCATAGATGAATGCAGTGTTAGATCTAAAATCAAGTATTCTTCATTTTTGGGCAGTGTACAACTCATATTTCTTTTGTAAATAGCTTATCTTATAAATACTTCGTAGATTCTCTCGGCAGCCTTTCCTCTCTCTAAGATTTATGTTTATTTGTGGTTATAATTCTGCACTGGCTGTCCGGCCAAACCTACTGCAACTTTCATCCTTTATCTGGTTTGAGACCTCAAACTATGAAGTGCAAAACATTAGGGCTTAGCGAGTTGGCTCTTTTCACTGAAATCTCACTGCAAATTGAACCTTTTCCCATCTTTGGGAGTTGATTAGATAGACACAAAAAAGTGTTCAATAGGGACATAAAGACAGTTTTGCATGGTCCTTTGGCTAACGGAGGCTCTTGTGTTCCCTAAGGGTGATTAGGGGTAGTTGCAGCACTTGAACTGGCCAAGAGTTTATTGGAAATTGAAAGTATTGCTGGCTTAATAGTTCTAAAAAAAATTCTAACTTCGGGATCTTGAAAAAACTGAACAGAGTTTTGAGAGATTTCTTTTGGGGTTTGCATTGGCATATTTGTTTGGTTCCCTGCTAATATGTTGTTTTTCGGATCCTCTTTTCCGACATAAGATGTACCTAAGTCTTAAATTGATTTTTCAAAAAGATGACCACATCCCAAATTTTTGGTGCTCTCCCAGAAGTTCTAATTTTCACCTTATGGTTATTAGCTGCTGCTTTAGACATTGTTGTATCATTTCTGATAAAAAAATATTCCGAATCAAAACATCCTTGAATTTTTAGGCAACGGAAGAGTTGCTCGCATTGTGATGGCAGCTGCTGCAAAGCACCTAACACCAGTTGTTATGGAGCTCGGAGGAAAGTCACCTGTTATTGTTGATTCAGACATCAACTTAAAGGTAAGCATAGTGTTTATTTTTCGATCATGTCTGCTTTCTTTGTCACTTAGATACTGACATATTTTTGTGTACTTTAGGTTGCAACTAGGCGGATCATTGCGGGGAAGTGGGGCTGTAATAATGGACAAGCATGTGTTTCTCCTGATTACATTATTACAACAAAAGATTACGCTACGAAGTTGGTAAGAATGCTTGTACATGTTTAACATTTGTAAATTCTTAATCCATTTCTTTCCAATCATTCTTCTCAAGTGGTTTTTATCCTGCAGGTTGACTCTTTCAAATGTGAACTGGAGCGATTTTATGGAAATGACCCATTGGAGTCGAAAGACTTGTCTCGCATAGTGAATTCTAACCACTTTGATCGCTTGTCAAAGCTCATGGATGAGGAGAAAGTTTCTAGTAAGATCGTCCATGGCGGTCAGAGAAATGAAAAAAACCTGTCAGTTCTAACCTGGCTCTTGCATTTCTTTTCTAGTAAACTTGGCATCATATGCTGTCAATAGTTGTTGATACGTGCTTCTTTCTTCCAATGGCAGGCAGATTGCTCCCACGATCTTGCTTGATGTCCCAGTAAATTCTCTCATCATGAAAGAGGAGATATTTGGCCCATTGCTTCCGATTATCACGGTAGGAACTAAAGGGTCCATTGCACCAAAATGTTTTGCTTTGTTTTTCTTTTTCTTCTTAAATTTTCCTTTTAGCTTTTGTTGATTCCATAAGTAGCACTGCCCTTGAAAAGCCTGGGAGTCTTACGCCTTTTCCTTTTATTGTTCGAGCAAAAAGAAATAAAGCTCCATTTACATATGAACAGAGAGATCTCCTTAAGGATATAATCTAGATTTGGGTTTGAGTGTCGGATATGAATATATATTTAGTAGGGATATATTCATTTTTAGAAAAAGTTTTCCTGTGGATTTGAAGGGTCATATACTATATTCGTGTCCGAACAAAATGTAGAGTTGGAGCTAAGATATATCAGCTCAGTTTATGAAATTTCTGCAAGGAAAATGGCCTGACAGAAACAAACACCAATCATTTATGGTATCAAGGAAATTTAAATGGATAATTAGAACATTGCTCGTCATTTATAAAGATTAGATGCGGGACATTCATCATGATTTTTTTGTGATTGGTTTATAAAAGGTGGACAAAGTGGAACAGAGTTTTGATTTGATACATTCTTCTGGAGGAAAGCCACTAGCAGCGTATCTGTTTACGAATAACAAGAAACTAAAACGTAAGTTTGTTGAAACGGTCTCTGCAGGGGGTTTAGTCGTCAATGACACAGCTGTACATGTAAGTTTACTTTTAACTTATGGAATCTATGTAGACATGCATGCATTATTACAATTTACAATAAGGCTTAATTGCCTTCAGAGTTCAAGTTTTTAAATTGACCGAATCGATTATGGGTTCAGCTTGCTATACACAGTTTACCATTCGGAGGAGTGGGGGAAAGCGGAATGGGTTCGTACCATGGGAAATTCTCCTTCGATGCATTTAGCCATAAGAAGGCAGTTCTTTATAGAGGTTTTGCAGGGGATGCATTACTGAGATACCCACCATACACACCGGGGAAGCTAACATTGTTGCAGGCACTTCTCAGTGGTAGCATTGTTGGCATAATCCGTGCTTTGCTGGGATGGTTTTGGGCTTAAAGGGACAACCGGTTCGACTGTCTTTTATTGCAAGTTCGGTTATCTAGTAAGGTAAATAATCTGGTTTTAAGACATTTATTTCATCATGTTCTTTGGCATTAACTCGGGTTGACGAAGGTTAGTTGTATACAACACCGAGTAGTATACGCAAATGAGAACTCGAAATGTATGCAATTCTTGAAAGATACATTTGGTTTATGCAATATGAGATTATTTTTTTAATAAAATTATTAGAATGTAAATATTATTTAGATTGTTTTTATTTATATATTTGACAGGAATATAAAATTTTATTAATTGATAAATAGAGTGTAAAATTATTAAATTATACTGAAATTAAGACAACAATAATATACAAAATATTAAAACTCATTTATAATATACAAAATATTAAGACAAATCTCAAGTGATGGCTTGATGGTCAAGGATGTTCATTGTCCCAGGTGTGGACTTGGTTCAAGTTGCACTAGTTGCGTTTGTTATTTGAGCTTTGCCCTGTTATTGTAATTCACCAAAATAATTAAGGTTATATAATCAATAACATGTAATACAATAGACAAATGTTAAAATTATGGAGTATAAGTTTTGTTATACTGGTTATGGAATTATAGTTTAGGTATCCAACTCAACTAAAAGGTATAATTTGAGGGTTTATTATTTGATTAAGCTTTTGTAATATTCATATTTTGAGAGTTCACCTCATGAGTGCATGTCTTACGGGTCAACACTTTTGATTAAGGAGGATCGCTTTGTGAGTTGAAACACTTACGAGTTTAAAATCTCGTAAGTCCAAAATCTTTCAAATCCAAACTATTAGGACCACATGCATGACACGATGGGATGTCTATTGTCCACATGTCACATATATTAATTCCCCATATATGATAGTCTATATCAAAGACTTGCCAAAGAACTTATGATGAGAAGAAATCCATAAATCGATTAACTTGCAAAGAGTTTAAGACCAATATGTGTACGACACACGGTACCTTGAGAATGTGCAGAGAGAAGCCATTAAAAATTTACGGGTATTGGGAAAAAGTATAAGGACAGTGGTGGAGCCAAGGGAGTTGCAGGGCCCTGGCCTTCTTAAAATAGAAAACTTTTAATTTAGGTCCTTTATGATTTATAAAATTTTAAATTAGTAATGGTAAAATTACATTTTGACCTTTCAAAAAAATAAAAATTTGATTTAATCTTTTAAAAATTATAAAGATATAAACTACTAAAATAGTAAAATTATATTTTTAGTACCTTAAAAATATATATTTTTAAAGAAAAGCTTTTAAAAGTTCAAAAGCATTTCACGTATCCATAAGCTCTAAACATTTTGAGAGCAAATTAAAACTATAAAACTACAGGTTGATCAAGATGGATCACCACTACACATCTTTCATGGCGTGATTCTACAATCCAGTTAAGAACGAGTTCCTATATATAATATCATTACGATGAAATAAATATTTTTTATATTAAATATCATCTATTTTAAAAACCCAAAAATACATCTCAAAATTCTTACTTTATAATACATACTCAAATCCTGACTAGATAATATGAGATGATTTTCCACTTTAAATATAGTTATAAAAGTATTTTGAATCGTGTTGCATTTATCAAGTGACAAATATATGTATATATATTATACCCCAATTTACAATTGCTATATAAATCAACTCATGAAACTTACAATTAGATAATATTAGATACTAACTAAGATTCAAAAATTTACATCCTTCATCGAGATAGTAGAGGAAGAAAATGGAATCAAATTGGCATATGGAACTGGCACAACGGGCATAGATGTTTGGTTTTCAACCACTTAATGATGCAACCATCATGGAACACGTGTGCATGGCATCGAGGCAACCTCATTACCCTCTGAGAACTCATCGAGACAGATAGCACATTCTTTGTTCGTTGAGCTCAAACCCTCACGTAATCTCCTCCCCTTCTTCAAAGGTAGACAATCTTGTTCTTCATCATCACCCTATTTATTCCTTCTCAAAGCTTGAATTGGAAAACATGTAGCAGGCTTGAAATTCAATGTGTCCTCATCATCACCATCACCATCATCATCATCATTGTCATTCGGCTCATTAACCTCATGATCATCGGCCTTATCATCAACAATATCAACCGGAACCTTGATGATTACTTCCACTTCGAAGGAAATGAGTTTACGTGCAAAGTTAAGGGGGTTATTATGAATCTGCCATGCATAAGACAAGATACTAGGAACGGTGAGGGTTCGAATGTAGTCTAGAGGTGCACCCGTTCTTTCTAGCAAGGAGAGTAGGATGTTGGGACCGTCTTTGTCGGATAAAATGGTGTCCTAATGATATGTGACGGACTCATTGAAACTTCCTAACATTGTTCCCCTCTTAAGAGATGAAACGAAACGAATCCCCACAACTAAGTTGAAAGAGTCATATGGGACATGACTACAACATTGTTGTACTTCAAGATTATTGGTTACCTCCCTCAGCTTGATTCGGTAAATGGAAGTTGCTGTTGCTACTATCTTGCAATCTCTTCGACGTTGAAGGGTTTCTCAGAATCACAGTTGATATCTAAATTTGGAGTGGTAAAAATTGTGATATTGTCCTTGGATTTCATGGACTATCCTTTAGGAATGTTGAAAACCCACAAATTCAGAGGCCAATTAAAGCTATGGCCAAAACTAATGGCAGCCAATGGACGGTAAACTTATCAAATTTGAGCTATAGCAACAACTTATAAGTATATCCTTTTCCATATTGAGTGGTGAAGACAAGATTATTCGGAAATATGATAATAACATTATGTTTTTTGTTAAACTAACCTACAATGTCCTATAAAGCGTTGTTGCTCGAAGTAGATGTGGTCATATTAACATAGACAAGCTCAAAAGGAAGTCAACAACTGGACAACAAAGGCGGGAATTATGGATATATCTTTTAGTCGGCCATAATGCTTCTCCTTTTCCTTATCTCGGGCTTATTTCTTTTTGGTATTTTTTTTCTATCGTCTTCTAAAACTATTAAATTGTTACATTTACCCTAAGAAAAATCAATTTTCTTTTAAAGTGGAACAAGCACAATACAATTAAAATATAAATACAAGTCTGAGTAATTTCAAGTATCAAACTATTACATCGGATAATCTGAATTATCACAATGGAACATCAAATCATTACATTATAAACAAATTAAAAATTGATACAATACAATCTTAAGCAAACAAATGACTGAACTAACTAGACTAAAAAACACTCATAACAATCATGAACTCGGGCACCTGCACGTAAAATCGTGCATGGTAGGTATCGAATAACATAGAATCAGATATCTAAACAATGAAACGGTAGAATTCTTGTCGTAAAAAACACAAAAAGAACCTCCACAAGAAAATAAAATTCTGGATTTCTAAATACAAACACACACATTGATCAATGATTAACCAGAACCCCTAGAACACTGACCACAGCGGCCCGTTGTTTATTTGTAAAGTCTTAATTTTTATAAAGATTTGAGGAAACGGAAATCACTAACTATTATTTGTTTGTTTTTCTTTTTTCTTCTACAATTCTACACCAATTGGGTGTTGGGTAAATTGCATGTTTAATTATTACATTATAATCCTACTCAAACTCTTATCCTTATTTTTGTTAATTAATTTTTTAAAACATAAATAAATGTAAAAATATTAAATACCATACAATGATATTACTAAAGATGATCGTAGAAATTAAATCACTAACAACCATAGGATGAGATATGACTGTACATTTTTTTTTATTTGAAAAGTTAATTTTTTTTTAAACTTTACTAAATAATATCTAGAAATCATACAACAATATCCATTTTATCAACACAAAATTAAAAAAAAAAACCTAAAACTCAAAATTACAACTACAAATCATTAATATATTAGGAACTTTTATTACTATTGATTTCCCATTCTTCATTACTTAAAACCCAAAATTAAATTTTGAATATAAGTTGTGGTGGTAGGAAACACAACTGTTTGATGCAACTATTATATCAACAGTTTTAATATGAATCAATCATTATAAATATTGTATAATTTAATATTACTTAAACTCAGTTCAACTAATTAATTAGTCTGTACATAAATTTTTATATGATGAAATTCGAATCTAGACATTTAAAATCGAAAATCTCAACCTTCCGAACACCTCATCAACAAATCTTGAAAGCTTTTAATTTTTTTTTCTGAAAAAGTAAGATACAATATTAAAAAGCTTATAATTGTAATTGTGAAGCAGAGTGGCATTGATATGCTGAGATTTTGGCATTTAAATGTGTGCAGATAGCTTTAGAATAGTGCAGGGATAAACAAAATGTAATTATGTTCTGCCGTTCTCGTGAATTTGCAAACAATTTATTTGATTAACCTATTTTTGTAATAAACCATATTATTAGTAACAATGAGTAAAAAAAATTGTAATTTTTTTATATATAAAAACAATTGTAATTTTTTTATATACCAATTATTCCGACAGTAAGAAACCTGTAAGCATAGGAGTCATATTTGCTCCTTCGTCATAAACTTGTTATTTAAGTCCGTTCATGAAGCTTACAATTAGAAAGAAGAAAATGGAATCAAGTTGGCATCTGGAATCGGCACAACGGGCACAGGTGATTGATCTTCAACCACTTAACGATGCAGTCATCATGGAACACATGTGTGCATGGCATCGAGGCAACCTCATCACCCTCTGAGAACTCATCGAGACAGATAGCACATTCTTTGTTCGTTGAGTTCAAACCCTCACATAATCTCCCCCTCTTCTTCAAAGGCAGGCGATCTTGTTCTTCATCATCACCCCATTTATACCTTCTCAAAGCTTGAACCGACAAACATGAAGCAGACTTGATATTCAACGTGTCCTCACCATCACCACCACCACCACCATCACCACCATCACCACCATCATCATCATCGTCGTTGTCATTCGGCTCATCGACCTCATCATCATCATCATCAACCTCATCATCAACATTATCAACCGGCACCTTGATGATTACTTCCACTTTGAAGGAAATGAGTTTACGTGCAAAGTTAAGGGGGTTACTATGTATCTGATGTGCATAAGACAAGATACCAGGAACGATGAGGGACCGAATGTAGTCTAGAGGTGCACCCGTTCTTTCTAACAAGGAGAGTAGGATGTAGGGACCGTCTTTGTCGGATAAAATGGTGTCCCAACGATATGTGACGGACTCATTGAAACTTCCTAACATTGTTTCCCTGTTAAGAGATGAAACGAAACGAATCCTTACAACTATGTTGAAAAAGTCATATGGGATATGACTATAACGATGTTGTAGTTCAATATTATTAGTTACTTCCCTTAGCTTGATACGGTAAATGGAAGCTGCCATTGCTACTATCTTGAAACCTTTTTGATTGTTGAGGGGTTTCTCAGAATCACAGTTGATGTTGAGAGTATAAATACAAATTATTTAAAGTTAGGAGATTAGTTTTTTTTATAGGGGCTTAATTTTTTCCTATTTCTTCTACAATTCTACACCAAATAGGTATTATTAAATTATAATCCTACTCAAACTCTTATCCTTATTTATGGATAAGTTCTTAGTTAAAATTTTAAAATATAAGCAAATGTAGAAATATTAAGGACCGTAGGATAGGATAAGATATAACTTAATATTTGCATTATCAGATTTCATTTATTTATTATTATTTATTTCAAAATAAAAAAAATTCTAATCAAGCTTGAAATTAATAAATATTCGAATTGATTAAAAATTTAAATTTAGTAAGTTAATTTTTTTTAAAAACATAAATCAAAAAATGGATTGAAATTTGGGTACCCTGATTCCAAAGTCAATTTGAAATTTGGATAATTCATTATCGGAAAGACTAGAAGTAGGTAACAAAAGCCGAAAATAATTGCATTATTAGTAATTCAAGTACCTCACCGCCAAAGTTGGGTACAATTAAGAACGTTTGTTTAGCTCAAAATTGGGGTTTCAGGAAATAAATAATTGATATAAGATATGAAATTACAATGTTTGTGTGCAGCTTTTGATCTCCAAGTGCCATCACTACTTGTGAAGCCAACTGTAAAAAGCATAAAACATTCTCTAAAACTTTCACTCCAATCACCGCACAATATGTACAAGAAACTCCCAAGTAGGAGGCCACTCGGATTCTTTCTTCTTCATGCAAAATCCCAAATCAAAATTGAATACCTGTTGTTGAGGAAGCTTGAAACTTATCAAGACATTTTCATTTGGATTTGGCAATGAATATGTACAAGAAACTCCACATAAGATGGCCCATTTGCATTCTTGTCTTCTACCATGCAAGATAGGAACACCATTCCTGAAAATGTAGTAATTCAATCATGAGAATCCCCTAATATATTTGCTTTTCTTTTCTTCTAAAATAGAAATGATTATAAGAAACCTGCAACCATAGAAGCAATTTGCTTCATTGTCGCAAAAAAACAAAGGCAAAAACTCTCGGACAAGAATTAAACAACCTAGTCTCTGCTCTCAATTACATAGTTGAGAAAAGTTTATATGATGCATGTTGGAAGAATCCATGGCTATTTCGGTCAAAAGATTCTACATAGGATCTATATAAAACTTTCGTAAGGAGGTGGTGGGGGAATGGTGTCCAGGATTTGAACCCTGGAATTTTTTCCGCTACACCAGTGGCTCAGCTGACAAGGATAATTTATTTAACGTCCATATCATAGTTTTGCGTGAGAAGGAAGTTCAATGCACTTACCTGATGGATCCCCCTTCTTGCACAATGTGAAGCTGCAACAGAAAATGAAAGAATGTAAAGATAAAATTGTATTAAACAGAGAAATGGTGTTCAATTTGGCTATGAAGGAATTGGAACAGAAACTGTTCTTTTTTGGAGTAAAATAGCACTAAAGAAACCACCATTAATCATTCCGAAGGTAGGACTTTGGAGCATCTTTGTTGGCGAATCGCATTGACTACATCATTGAAGTTCTTTGATAAAGGATTGGAAAATTGCTGCATCACAAACTGAAATGAACATACAATGTTGACAAAAGAGCGTTAATGTCTATACTGGGTAAGTGAAAGGGTCTAGACACAGAATAAAGCTTAAAAGTGAACCATATTTACAGGGGATAACCTAACCCGGTAATCCTAACATTTGAATCCAGGGTCACTCATTTGAGTGCCATACTAGCCAGTCATCAAGCAAAACAGTTTTCAAGACTCTACTCATCCAATCCAAAAATCAAATACTCCATAAACAACAAAGAAATTTTCACTATTAATGGAAGGAAAATGTAACAGCATGCAGAGTGGCACACAAAATTCATCATACAGGTAGTTTAATAGCAATTTCAAATCATAACCCGGATGAGGTCAATTCAATATACAATGGACCATTTGAGTTTAGTATTTAAATATTTAATTTATTTTTAAATAAAAAAAGTGTAAAAAAATCCTAAGCTTATTTTCTAGTAAATTAATGAATTAATGAGGATTTAAAAAAAACGGAAGTAAAACAAAGTATCTGAGTGGGTACTTGATAAATCATAAAAGAAACACATTCTAATCCCATGCTTAGCGTGTTTTTGGATGTTTATTTATACAATTATGTGAATTCGATGTTCTTAATCTTTTAAATTCGTATTTCTATACTTAGGTAAGCATAGGGAAGCGAAAGGAGTGGAAAACGGGCCAAAATCGGTCAAAACGGGTCATCTTAAGGATCCACACGGCCAAAGCCAGAACCACACGTGCAGGGCACATGCCCGTGTGAACCACACGGGTTGGACACACGCCCGTGTGCCAGCCCGTGTCAATCGCGAGCCATGCGAATTTTCACACGGGCTGAGCACACGCTCGTGTCCCTGTCGCATCCTGCTTTGTTTTCACGCGGAAAAAGCCGTTTTTTAGGGTTTTTGTGCCTCCTAAAGTCTATAAATACACACTAGAGGAAGAACTAAGGGGAGACACAGAGTAGAACGAAGAAATTACTCGAAGGAAGCCGTCAGAATCATCTCGGAAGCAGATCCACTCCAAGATTGAAGATCTTCAGTCGAATTTTCTTCGAAGTTTTATTTGGTTTTTCATGTTTTGTTGTTTTCTTTATTTTGAGATGTTTTCCTCTATGTAAAAAATATAACGTCGGTAATGACAATATATAGCAAAAGAAAAAAAATAGAAATAAAGAACACACAGATTTTACCTGTAAACCCTTTCGGGAAAAACCACGGGCAGAGGAGAAGAAAATTTACTATGTCGAATTCGAATCAATTACAAGAGGAATAAACCATGTCTATTTATAGGCTTATAAAGCCATATTCTAATAGGAGTGTAGTAAGATTGAAACTCCTTATTCTAATCAATATCAAATAGATGGAGTTTAATAAGGTTTAAAAAACCTTATTCAAAATAAAATAAAAGAAGTGTAATTCTATAAGGATTCTTCTTTTATTTTATTTTACCATTGTATTTTATTTAAATAAGAATTTGGGTCACTTAATTCTAATAATCTCCACCTTGACACGAATTCTCAATAAACAAGTTCTTCATCGCGAACTCTCAACGAACAAGTTCTCCACCTCTTCCATAAAACCCCTTAAGGGTTTAACTTCAACAATGAACACCAACCAAGTCTAAGCAATGCTTAAACTTGGTTATAGGAAGTGACTTAGTCATCATATCTGCAGGATTTTCATGAGTACTAATTTTGCTCACAACAATATCACCACGAGCAATAATATCACGAACAAAATGATACCGAACATCAATGTGTTTTGTTCTCTCATGAAACATTTGATCTTTTGTAAGGAAGATGGCACTCTGACTGTCACAAAATACTGTGCTGATTTGAATGTCTTCATTGAGCTCACTAAAGAGTCCCTTCAACCAAATAGCTTCTTTACAAGCCTCAGCAATCGCCATGTACTCAGCTTCAGTGGTAGACAAAGCGACTGTAGTTTGCAAAGTAGCTTTCCAACTGATTGCACAACCTCCGATTGTAAAGACATAACCAGTGAGAGATCTTCTTCTATCAAGGTCTCCAGCAAAATCAGCATCAACATACCCAATGACTCCATCTCTAGTTCTTCCAAACTGTAAGCAAACATCAGTAGTACCTCGTAAGTATCTTAAAATCCACTGAACTGCTTTCCAATGTTCTTTACCGGGATTCACCATGTATCTGCTAACTGCACTGACTGCATATGATAAATCTAGACGTGAACAAACCATAGCATACATGAGAGATCCCACTGCACTAGAGTATGGAACATGTGACATGTACTCAATCTCATCATCTGATTGTGGAGACAAAGCCGATGAAAGTCTAAAATGGGCTGCTAAAGGAGTACTAACAGGCTTAGCACTCTGCATATTGAACCTGCAAAGAACTTTCTCAATGTACCCCTTCTGATTTAGGTACAATTTACTTGCTTTTCTATCTCTGAGAATCTCCATACCAAGTATCTTCTTTGCTGGTCCTAAATCTTTCATCTCAAATTCTTCACTTAGTTGGGCTTTGACCTTTCTTATCTCTCCTTTATCTTTTGCTGCTATCAACATGTCATCAACATAAAGAAGTAGATACACAAAAGAACCATCACTGTTTCTCTTAAAGTAAACACAGCTGTCTAAACTACTTCTTTTAAAATCATGAGAAGTCATAAAGGAATCAAACCTCTTGTACCACTGTCTTGGTGACTGTTTCAAACCGTAAAGAGACTTTTTCAGCAAGCAAACATAGTCCTCTTTTTCTGAGACTGTAAAACCCTCTGGTTGTTGCATGTAAATATCTTCCTCCGTCAATGTCGAAGGCATCTTATCTACCCCTAGCAGGGCTTCCTCTAAATCCATCTGTGCAAGAACTGCCTGCATCTTTATCTGCCACAACGCGAATCTGGTGTTGCGATCCAACAGCAGAATTTCATACTTCAAAGACGCCATTACCGTGATTGAGATGAAAAAACCCAGAAGCTCGGATACCAATTTGTAAAAAAAATATAACGTCGGTAATGACAATATATAGCAAAAGAAAAAAAATAGAAATAAAGAACACACAGATTTTACGTGGAAACCCTTTCGGGAAAAACCACAGGCAAAGGAGAAGAAAATTTACTATGTTGAATTTGAATCAATTACAAGAGGAATAAACCATGTCTATTTATAGGCTTATAAAGCCATATTCTAATAGGAGTGTAGTAAGATTGAAACTCCTTATTCTAATCAATATCAAATAGATGGAGTTTAATAAGGTTTACAAAACCTTATTCAAAATAAAATAAAAGAAGTGTAATTCTATAAGGATTCTTCTTTTATTTTATTTTACCATTGTATTTTATTTAAATAAGAATTTGGGTCATTTAATTCTAACACTCTATAATTATGAACTAAACTCCCTAAATACCTAGGGAGGATGAAACCTAGATAAATCTTATTATTTAATTATCTGAATTACATGATAAATACTTGTTCTTGTTGTTAATTATGTGTTCTTAACCCTTGTTTTAATATTTTCAGGATATTAATTCAAGATTGATGTGCTTATTCAGTGGAGCAAAAGTCCCTGCTTAAGAGTAGATCTAGCATAATTAAGCGGAGTTGATTGCAACCCTAGAAATAGGATGACATAAATTTGTCGGATTAGAGTCAAATCTAATAAGAGAATCCATAGATCGAGTTAATGCGATGATAGGAGTTTTAATTAGAAAGAGATTTCAATTAATCAACCCTAAGTCAATTGTTTTTAGTCTCGAAAGAGATATTAACATAATTTAGGGATTTCTACGGATCAAGACAAGTGAATAAATCGTTTAATTCAGAGTCAGAATAATAAGTGAAGTCTAGGTGGATTCTTCCTTGGGTATTGTCTTTATTCATTGGTTTATCCAATTACTTTCTTCACTCTCTGTCACGTTCATTAGTAAATTAGTTAGTTAAATTTTAGATTAAAACAAAATCCCTTAATTATTAAGCTAGATAATAAAAAGATAGTTATTACTAGTAATTTTAGTCATTGAGGATACGATATTCCGGACTAATCATAGCTATACTACTGTTCGATAGGTGCGCTTGTAACACCCCTTACCCGAGACCGTTGCCGGAGTCGAGCACGAGGCATTACTAGGCTTAACTTACTAGTTCGGGACTTAATAATCAAAACTGTCTATCTGCGTCATGTTCACTAAATCAATTATAACTTGAGTTACGAAACTCGAAATCTAGATCCGTAAATTTTCCTTGAAATTAGACTCATATATATTCTTACTGTAATTTTTCCAGAATTTTTGGTTTAGCCAATTAGTACAGTTTATTAGTTGAAGTCTCCCCTATTACACAGTTCGACAGTTCTGACCTCTCTTCACTAAAAATCAGTTATCTCATAATATACAACTCTTTTACTGGAACCGTTTTTTTTATATAAAAATAGACTCAATAAGCTTTAATTCTATATCTCATGCACAACTTAATTCCATTTCTACTATTTTTGGTGATTTTTCAAAATCACGTCACTGCTGCTGTCCAACTATTCCCCTGCATATAATATCACCAACTCAAGCAATGATCAAGCCATATTTATGCATATAAGTATAGCCATTTTCGCATGGCTTCCATACATTATAAGTTTGTTTTTATACAAAACTCCAAGAAGTAAATTAGCTTATACATGACATGGACCTTGGGTTCAAAAACAAAAAGGTACCAAAAGAGATGATAATGTGAATGACTTCGACGACGATCCTCGAGCTTGAGCTTCAACTTCAAAATCTAATGAACAATACATAAAACACACCAAGTAAGCTATTATAGCTTAGTAAGTTTAAGCAATTTAAAATCATTGAATAATATAGACAAAATTTCATTCAAAATTTCGAAACCTAAACTCTTGGTAGCATCCATACAAATCATCTCAAACCATAATAAAAATTGAATTTATAATCACATCATATATTTCTAACAATTTCCATATACCAACACCACTTGATAAATAACTAATATTTATATCATATACTTGCCAAATTTTCTATTTGCATTTCAAACTACTAAAAATCTCAAATTAATAGGTATATTACATACTTTTAATTTACTTATCGTTTCAAACTAAATCGTTCATACATAACCTGTACTAATGCATTTCTTATATTTCCGTATGCATAATAACATTACTCATATAAATCATTTAACGAATCTTATACTTACACAATTGTTGATAAAATTTAGTAACGTACCGCTCACATAGAGCCGTTACTTAACATTTTCCGTAACATATCGCTCACATAGAGCCATTACTCAATATTCATCGTAACGTATCGCTCACATAGAGCCGTTACTCAATACTCTCGTAACGTATTGCTCACATAGAGCCGTTACACAATATTTCTCATAACGTATCGCTCACATAGAGCCGTTACTAATTTATCCGCACACATAGTGCTAATTATAAAATTTTCTCCTCTTATACTTCATATATAAATATCCACACATTACAATTAGGACCGAACCTAAGTATGTATATTTCAAACCAAATTCTTTTTCCTATAATCTACCATTATATTCGGTCACACTCAATTAAACCCATAATTGCATATTCAATCACCTCCATCATCGATTTCATATTAGTCAAACATACATTCAGCCCATGCACTTATTAAATCTTAACTATGTCACATTAGTAAAATTCACCTGTCTTTATACACATCTCAACCATCTAATGTATGGCCATATATATATATATATATATATATATACATGGTGCTAGCAAAATTCGGCAACCACATTTATAATTACCATAACACCATAGGCACCATCAAGAGTATACAAACATTCATACATATCCGAATACCCTATCTCCTTATACAACTAAATACATATCTATCCCTTACCATAACTTTACATATTTGACTAATTCATTTACTTAATGGTTATACATATGTATATATATTTACCAACCCACATTCGATTAACACATATTGTAGTTCTTATGCCTTATTCGGCAAATCAAAAATTAAAATTATAAATGTCACTCAAACGAATACACAATAATGTAGAAATAATTCAAATTAGTCCAATTGCTTAAAACTTACCTCGATAGTTGTCAAATTAAGCTTCCCGGCTACTCGTTTAATTTTGTTTTTCCCCGATCCAAAACCTTTTCCTTTTGTACTTGATCTAAACAATTCAATTTGAACACATTCAAACTCATATTCATTCAATTTAATCCAAAAACTCATAATTACAACATTTACCATTTTACCCCTGGTATTTAAAAATTTTTACAATTTAGTCCTCCAAGCATAAAACACAATTTACATGATTTTTGAGCTCATTTCACAATGGCCGAATATCCCTCTAGCTTATTTAAGTTCATACAAACTACTTATTAAGCATTTTAACTCTTCAACTATTTAATCTTTGCAATTAAATTCCTATTACTCAATTTAATTAAAATTTCTCATTCAAAGCATGTTGATTTATAACCTATCCTTAATATTCTACCATTTAACATTTCAACCTAGGAACACCCATCAATGGCCGAATACTCATCATGCTTCCATTTCAACAATTTCAACTTGGGTTCAATAGAACTCAAGGAAATAGATTCAAAAATGCAAAAATCTTCAAAAATCAAGTTAAAATGCTAACCTTATTGAACCATGCAAGAACCGAATATTTGAGAACTCAGCTCTCCTCTCTTTTCTTCAAATTTCGGTGATGGAAGCAAGGAAGATGATGATACTCTCTTTCCTTTTTATTTCTTTATTTTATTAAAGAAATATCACCTTATTAAATTATTATTACATATTATTATTATTATAACATATACAATAATCATTTCTTAGCATGCTAGCCGTCCACTACCTTGTTTTTAGGGAAAATTGACATGCAAATCCATTCTTGTAAGGAACATTACAATTCAACCCTTTTAGCTTAGTGAAGGCTATTTTTACTACTTTAACAATTTAGTCCATCCTCCTAATTTAAGCACACCAAAACAATTAAATTCACAATTTTCAACACATACCCATTCATAATTATTGCACACGAAAATAAAATAAAAATTAGGAAATTTTTCCGGTTCGGATTCGTGGTCCCGAAACCACCGTTCCGATTAGGGTCGTAATTGAGATGTTACAACGCTTGCCTTTGTCGAAATATTAGTTAGTTTCGAGCCCATCAATACTTCGTCAACTGAGGTAAAGCCAAAAAGTTGTTGCAAGATACTTGAATCCACTGAGCTTCTAAAATATATTAAAGCATCCTTACCATTCTCAAGAAGATAGATTCCATCATCACAGACATTTCACTAGAAAGTGGGATTGTAGGAGGAAGAACAGATTCATCCCCATCCCGTCCAGCAAGCATAAATTGTCCGTTGGCATGGTTAAAACACTTTGGACCATAAGCCAACTAGAAAGTTTATTACCTTTGAATCAACATTGTGGATGGCAAACATCCTGGGATAAACCAGTGGGATTGCCAAAGGAGTAGAAAAGGAGGAAACATAATTGAACCAGAAGGAACGGTCATCTGTTCTGCCATCATTTCGCAACCCTCTACTCTTGATTAATGCTGAAGAAAGGAAAAGACAATATTTATCAACAGATGAAAAATACTTCAATTTTTCCTTGACAAGATGTCTGAGTTTCTGCCACAGGATTTGCCAAAATGGAAGAAAAAGTTTGAAGATGAAGATTAACTAAAATAATAATAATGGAAATGAATGGGATACGGATCAAGTAGATAAATTAACAAAAAGAAATATTTATACCAAGAGTATATAGAGGGAGAAGCTTAAGAGCCTCAGGAAGAATAAGCTGTCCAGTTGATGATATTGTGGCGCAAAATTTACGATATGAAAGCAGAATGTTGATGCAAAGATTTGTAACATGGTCCCTCGCTTGAAGAAGCGGGCATGTAGGAATTCTATAATTCTATTACAAAGGTTGATGAAGATGGATTACCACTGCGTGGTGCGATTCTATAATTCAGTTCAGAATGAATTCTTATATACAATATCATTACGATGAAATAAATATTTTTTTATATTAAATAATTATCTACTTTAAAAACCCAAAAGTTGTACTCATAATTTTGTCTTCTAAAAAAATACATCTCAAAATCCTTACTTTATAGGATGTACTCAAATCCTTGACTAGTTGATATGAGATAATTTTTCACTTCAACTATAGTCATGAAAATATTTTCAATTGTGTTGCATTTATTAAATTACAAATATATGTATATATATATGAAATACCGTAATTTAAAATTGTTATTTCAATCCATTCATGAAACTTACAATTAGATAGTATTAGATACTAAAGGAGATGCAAAAATTTACATCTTTCGATGAGATAGTAGAAATAAATGGAATCAAGTTAGCATTTGGAACCGGCACAACGGGCACAAGTGACTGGTCTTCAACCACCTAACGATGCAACCATCATGGAACACATGTATGCATGGCATCCAGGCAACCTCGTCACCCTCCGAGAATTCGTTGAGACAGATAGCACGTTCTTTGTTCGTTGAGCTCAAACCCTCACGCAATCTCCTCTTCTTCTTCAAAGGCAAACAATCTTGTTCTTCATCATCACCCCATTTATACCTTCTCAAAGCTTAAACCGACAAACATGTAGCAGGCTTGAAATTCAATGCATCCCTATCATCATCGTCATCGTCATTCGACTCATCGATATCATCATCATCATCAGCCTCATCATCAACATTATCAACCGGCACCTTGATGATTACTTCCACTTCGAAGGAAATGAGTTTACGTGTAGAGTTAAGAGGGTTACTATGAATCTACCGTGCATAAGACAAGATACTAGGAACAATGGGGGTCTGAATGTAGTCTAGAGGTGCACCCGTTCTTTCTAACAAGGAGAGTAGGATGTTGGGACCGTCTTTGTCGTATAAAATAGTGTCCCGACGATATGTGACGGACTCATTGAAACTCCCTAACGTTGTTTCCCTGTTAAGAGATGAAACGAAACGAATCCCCACAACTATGTTGAAAAAGTCATGTGGGATATGACTACAACGTTGTTGTACTTCAAGATTACTGGTTACTTCCCTCAGTTTGATGCAGTAAATGGAAGCCGCTATTGCTACTATCTTGCAACCTCTTTGATCGTTAAGGGGTTTCTCAGAATCACAGTTAATGTATGAGAGTGTAAATACAAATAATATAGATTTGGGGCTTAGTTTTTTTTAAGGAATTGAGAAAATAGAAACCATCGACTATTATTTGTTAATTTTTGCCTATTTCTTCAACAATTCTACACCAAATGTAAATTGCATGTTTACTTATTACATTATAATCCTACTCAAACTCTTATCCTTACTTATGGATAAGTCCTTAGTTAATTTTTTAAAATATAAACAAATACAGAAATATTAAGAATTGTGGGATAAGATAATTAATGACTTAATATTTGCATTATCGAATTTCATTATCTATTTTAAATTAAAAAAATTCTTATCCAGCTTGAAATTAATAAATATTCAAATTTTTTAAATATTTAAATTTAGTAAGTTGAATTTTTTACAAAATAAATTTAAAAAATGGATTGAAAATTGGGTACCCTAAGTCATTATCCAAAGTCAATTTGAAGATGTCATCAAGTAAAAGGCTGGCTTGCAAGGGTGTTCGTAGCCGGGGCCAATCCGAACCCTGGTTTGAATTTTCTTTTCTTTCCTTTTTTTTAAATTTCTTACATAAGTCCATTCAGATCAGACCTTCGTCAGAGTAAATAGTAAATTTAATAGTTCCAAATAATAAAATATTTTTATAGTCATTTTAATATGTTTGATTATGATCAGAACCAATATATGATACCGAAAAAGGGTACACCACGAGAAGTAGGTAACAAAACCCCGAAAATATTTGCATTATTATTACTTCAAGTTTTAAGTAAAAAAATTTCACTTCAATATAGTTCTCTATTTATAGTTGTTAAAAAAAATAAATGATTGCTAGGACTATTTAAATTTAATTTTGAAAGGAGGCAGGTTTAATATGCAAATAGATCAAATTAAAAAAAACATAATTGTTTCGTTAGGTCTCTGAACGTTTTATATAATTACATTTCAGTTCGGTACTGTCAATGACAACAATGATATCGAAGTTCACTGTTCAAAACGAATCATTCTTGTACATGATTTTGGAAGTGGGTTATTTTCAGAAATAATTAATTTTATTTAGATTATTTCTGAAAAAAGCCGAAAGAAAGTGAGATGTATGAATGTTAGGAAAGGATATCTAAATTTGGAGTGGTAGAAATTGTGATATTGTCCTTGGTTCTCATGGACCATCCTTTAGGAATGTTGAAAACCCGGAAATTCAGAGGCCAATTAAAGCAATGGCCAAAAATAATGGCAGCTGGTAAACTTGTCAAATTTGAGGTATAGCAAAAATTTATATCTTTTTCGTGGTGGATATAAGATCATTCGGAAATATGATAATAACATTATGTTTTCGTTAAATTAGCCTACAATGTCCTTTAAAACATTGAAGTTCGAAGTATATGTGGTCATATCAACATAAACAAGCTCAAAAAGCAGTCAACTGGACAACAATGACGACCATTATGGATATATCTTTTAGCCGACCATAATGCTGTTCCTTTTCCTTATCTCAGGATTCTTTCTTTTTGGTGTCTTTCTTCTATCGTCCACCAAAACTATTAAATCTTTACATATGCTTTAAAAAATTAATTTTTTTTTTAAAAGTAGAACAAACAGAAAACAATTAAATTATAACTATAAATATAAATCTGAATAATTACAACAATCAAACTATTACATTCGATAATCTGAATTATTACAATACAACATCAAATTATTACATTATAAATAGATCAAAAATTGATACAATACATAAACTCAGGCACCTACACGTCGTGCGCGGTAGGCATCTGATAAAATTCCTGTCGCAGAAAACACAAAAAGGACCTGACAAGAAAATAAAATTGTGGATTTCTAAATACAGGCACACATTGATCGATGATTAACCAGAATCCCCTAAAACACTAACCGCAGCGGTCCGTTGTTCATTTGTAAGGTCTTTCGGAAAGTTAACGCGGAAGGAAACATTCAAGTTGCCTCGGCTTCCCGGTTCTTTCTTGTTGGCCATACCCTGGCCTTTGACGACCCTTTGATAGCCAGGCCCAATGATTTCATCAATTTCCAGATTCATCGTCCCTCCGCCCAGTAAAGGTATCGGAAAGGAGCAACCTGTGAGAGCCTTCACCAACGGAATTTCAACAGTGAGCTCCAGATCATCGCCGACTCGTCGGAACCAGCTATGGCGCTTCTCGGCAATCACGAAAGTGACGTCAGCAGCGTAGGCTCCTGGGCTTTCGTTTCCCATTCCTTCGAATGTTACCCTTGTCCCTTTCTTCCATCCTGGATTCACTTTTACTGATAATATCTCGTCTTCTTGTATTATTTGCCTGCCCATTTTATTCACAATATTGCTTCAGATTTTAATAGTGTTAATTCATAATAAATGGATTTTGGGTAAAAAAATAAAAACCTTAGTATTTTAATAGGTGGCATGAATCGGGTTGGATTTTAATTTAGGGTTTAAATCTTGAGGATAATTTTTATTGAAGTTAAATTTTGAATTTGGATTAATTCCCATTTTAATTATTTTAAATTAAGTTTTTTAAAGTTGAATTACTATAAATTTAAATTATAATCATTTAAGCTTTGGATTAGTTTGAGTTATTATCTAATTAATTTGAGATTTAATTTTCAAGTTCATTTCATATGACAATGCAAAATCACAGAGAATATATAAAGCTGAAAAAATGATAAATATAAAATTACGAACCCGGATAGCGTAAGAACGTCTCTCGTGATCATCACCTTCTTCATACATCCATAGCACAACTCTTCAAGCGTGCACTCCAGATTTCTCTCGATCGTTGGAGGTTTCACCATCCCGCTTAACTTAGAATACCTGATCGGGTCACTCTTCCACTTGCTCGATGAGTTTCTCGACAGATTCTCGGGGAATCCGTTTCTATGTCCCACGCTTCTCAGACTTGCTCCATTATGATTACTGTTTACGAGGGAAGGTCTCGGCAGGGGGCTCCTCTTGCTCGGGGTTCTCGGAGGGATTGAAGCAAAGAAAGCGTCCATGTTTCGATGCCTGAAACAATGCCTCCTCCGGGATTGGAATCCATGTCGGCCATTGTATCCGTAGCCGCGAATCGGAGGACACTGCATGTTTGCTTGATCTTTTACCTAGATATAAAAATTCTGTCACGTTTGCGAACCGAATCTGGATTTCTTACAATGACGCCATGATTGTAATGTGAAAGAAAACCTGTAAAGCTTGGTTTAGAAATGGAGGCAGATTCAACTGATTGAATTATATAAAGAGTGTTAGCAAAGAGCCAAAGGGGGGACAGATTTTTACCATATCCAACAGTAAAATATAATATAAAAAATGCATGGTTAATCTATTAACTAATTACCCAAATATTTACTGTTTGCCAATAAAAACATAATTGGCCAAATATTTATTGGCTTTCATTACCACATTTCTATTAGCAAGAGATAGTAACCTAAATTTTCTTTAACTATTTTTTCTCTATTTTCTAAGGTTATTATCTTGCCATTCATATATATATATATATTTGAGATATTAATCATTTTACTTTAATTTATCATAATTCAATTTTTGTACTGTATGAAAATCAAAAATTAGCCCAATTGAACAACACAGTTAGACATTATCGTTAAATCATTACCTTAAAATTTATAGTTTAGCAATTTACAAGCAAGAAATTAGCAAAAATTAATATTTCACTAATTTATATGGCAAAAAATTAACAAAAAGCACAAGTCAAATTTATATATTTACCAATAAATGTACTAACCTCTCTATTTTCATAAAATAGAATTTCATGATTAGATGGTGTTGTTTTTACGTATTAGCATTTAAATAATTTTGCATCCAAAAAAAGTCTGCTACCCTAGCACGTCTCTGTCTGCTCTTTTAGCAAGCTTTAGGTTTTGCTCCAAGGTCAATTTGTTTGGTTCAACCGCCTCTTTTTGAAAAATTTTTCCATAAGTTTCATAATTGTATTCCTTGCCAACGCTTTTTTATGCTAGTAGCTATGGAAGCCGAATTCGCAGATCTTACTCTGGATGAAGAAGAAGAAGTAGTCCTGCAGATACAAACAGATTCAAATTCAGTAAGGGAGGATGAAGCTTTTAATCTGGTAGGTTATTTTCTTACAGTAAGTATTACTCATTTTCCAGCAATGAAAAGTACCATGGCTAATTTATGGCATACAGTTAAAGGGGTGCAAGTTTGTGATCTGGGGGAGAAAAGATTCTTATTTCAATTTTTTCATGTTATGGATATGGAAAGAGTTTTAAAGGGGTCACCCTGGACTTTTAATAATCATTTGCTGTTACTGCATAGACTACAAAGGGGAGAGGATCCATTAAAAATTCCTTTACTATTTTCACCTTTTTGGGTACAAATCCATGACGTTCCCATTGGTTATTTTTCTGAAAGTTTGGCAATGCAATTGGGAAATTTCATAGGAAGGTTTCTGGAGTATGATGGCTCAATTTTAGGCAAAGGAATCGGAAATTTTATACGAGTACGAGTTCAATTGGATATTCGACGCCCTCTCAAAAGGAAGAAACAAGTTATGTTCAATAATGCATGCTCTTACGTCAGCTTTAAATATGAAAGATTGACTCTCTTTTGCTTCTTTTGTGGCCTTCTACGTCATAGTGATTCCTTTTGTGAATCAAAAATGGAGTTAGGGGTAAAAATTAGTGAGATGGGTTGGGATTTGTCATTGTGTACGCAATCAAGACGAGCCTAGGCGATGAATAGCGTTTGGCTAAGAGAAGATGGTGAAGCTGTAGGGGTTTCCAATGCAACTGATTTTTCTAAAGGGCATGGAAGATGGGATGGAGTCAGAAGATTTGGGAATATTAATCTCATCTTAGGTTTCAATCTAGAAGGTAAAAATGCTTGCCCAAGGATAGAAACAGAAAGCATGATAAAGGGACAAATTCAAACGGCGATGGATCATGATTTAGAGGATGAGGTGGTTGTAGGGGAAGAGGGGAAAAAAGAGCTAGAGGAGACATTGAAGAGAGTAATAACTTGGAAGGTAGAAACAGGAAATTGTTAGTCGAAAATCATCAAATATCGGCGGCTGCCAGGAGGCAAGCCGACCGGTCGCAATGAAAATACTAAGTTGGAACGTCAGAGGTCTGGAGAATCCTCAGGCAGTTCAAAGACTTCGGCATTCGCTGAAGTTACATAACCCTCAAGTAGTCTTCTTTATGGAGACAAAAATTAACAAGTTCAAGATGGAGAAAGTTAGACAAAGATGTGGATACCAGTCTGGTATTGATGTTGATTCTATGGGCTCGAGAGGCGGACTTAGCTTAGCATGGCGTGGGGATGTTAACATAGTTTTGCAAAGCTTTTCACATTGTCATATCGATGTAATTATTGAAGAGGATGGAGGGCAGAAGTGGAGATTCACAGGTTTTTATGGATCTCTGTACATAAATGATAGAGAGGAAGCCTGGAATCTGTTAAGAAAACTACGTAACCAGGGTGAGCATCCATGGCTGGTTTGTGGCGATTTTAATGAAATATTATATGGTTTTGAGAAGAAAGGAAGCATACCTAGAGAAGAAATAAGAATGGAAGAATTTCAACAAGTGTTAGATGATTGTCAGTTGGCAAATTTGGGTTACTCAGGGAACTGGTATACTTAGGAGAGAGGTAACCTACCGGAAACAAACATTCAAGAAAGGCTTGATAGAGGAGTTGGTACAGAGGAGTGGAGAGCACTATGCTCAGATTTTATAATTCAACATCTTCCACATTCTTTCTCAGATCACTGCCCACTTCTTATAAATACAGATTATAAAGTTAGAAGGCAACGGGTAAAAAGTTTTATGTTCGAAGCTTGGTGGGTCCTAGAAGATACTTTTTTTGAGGAAGTTAGAATGAGCTGGGGTGTTTCTACAGGAAATCTTCTGAACTAGCTGGAAATTCTAAAAGGAGATCTGACGAGATGGGCGAACCAGATTCGACGAAATAGAAAACTGAAAAAGGAGGTTCTAACTGCTAAATTGGCAACGCTACTTGAATCAGACAGAGATGATGAGAATCTGACAGAAATTATTGATACAAGGATTCATCTGAATATGGAGATTGATAAGGATGAAAGCTACTGGGAGTAGAGGGCTAGGATAAATTGGCTGAAACTTGGTGATAAGAACACATCTTTTTTTCACAAGCAAGCGACACAAAGAAAGAAGCGGAATTTAATTCAGAAACTGCAATTTGATGATGGAAGGGAGACAAAAGAGAGTAAGGAAATGGAGGAGATTGTACGGTCATATTTTGTGAAGCTATTTTCTGTTGGAAGTCAATTTAATATTGATAGAATATTATCAGGAATTAAAGCATGCGTCTTGGAAGAAGATAATTTTAAATTGAAGGCCAAATTCACAAAAGATGAGATATGGATAGTGTTATCAGAAATGGGTCCTACAAAAGCCCCAGGGGAGGATGGTTTACCAGCCATATTTTACCAAAAATGTTGGTCGATCATTGGGGAGGATGTCTCAAACTACTGTCTACAACAGTTGAACAACGGTATGGACTTACGCTCGATTAATAAGACAAATTTTGTGCTGTTACCGAAAGTTCCGAATCCTTCTAATATTTCTCAATTCAGGCCTATTAGTTTATGCAATGAGATTTACAAAATAATAGCTAAAGTTATAGCTAATCGGCTTCGGGTAGTGATTCATAAATGCATAGATTCAGCGCAAAGTGCCTTTGTTCCAGGGAGGTTGATTACTGATAATGTGTTACTTGCTTATGAAATTCTGCACACTTTAAAAAATAAGAAGGCTGGGAGAAAAAGGCTCATGGCAGTGAAGTTAGATATAAGTAAGGCTTATGATAGGGTTGATTGGAATTTTGTGAAGAGAGTAATGAAAAAGATGGGATTTGATATAGGATGGGTTGACATGGTATTAAAATGTGTATCTTCAGTTTCTTATTCTGTGATTTTCAATGGAATTGCAAGTTAAAGTTTCTTTCCATCTAGAGGTCTTAGACAAGGGGATCTTTTAAGCCCGTTTTTATTCTTATTTTATGGGGAAAGACTCTCGAGTTTAATGAGGTTGGCGAAAACAGGAAATATTCTTAAAGGGGTCAAAGCTAGTCGCAGTGGGCCAGCTATTTCTCACTTACTGTTCGCAGATGACTGTATTCTGTTTGCAGAAGCTACAGAAAGAGGTGCGATTTCTTTGAAACAGATTTTGATGGAGTATGAGACGAATTTAGGTCAATGTGTCAATTACGATAAATCGACTGTTTTCTTTAGCACCAACACTCAAGAAAGGGAAAGGATGGCAGTTTCACAGGTTCTTGCTGTTAGGAGATCAAATGACATTGAAAGGTATCTGGGGCTCCCTAGTATGGTGGGAAGAAAGAAGCGATCGTCTTTTCAAAACTTGAAAGATCGATTTAAGCAAAGAATTGACAACTGGAGTATTCATTTTTTATTACAAAGGGGAAAAGAAGTCTTCATTAAAGCTGTTCTTCAAGCTATTCCTATTTTCTCGATCGCATGTTTTTTACTTCCTAAAACTCTTTGTACGGATTTGGAAGGAATAATAGCTAAGTTCTGGTGGCAAAAAAGTCGAAATAGAAAGGGTATCCATTGGTGCGCTTGGAAAGATTTATGTCTTTTAAAGGAAGATGGTGGCCTTGGCTTTCGAAATCTTGCGAATTTTAATGTTGCGTTATTAGCAAAACAGGGTTGGCGTCTTATTAATCATCCAGATTCATTATTAGCGCGAGTGTTAAAAGCAAAGTATTACCCTAACTCGAATTTTTCTAAAGCTCGGTTAGGAAATTTACCTTCACTTACCTGGAGAAGTGTCTGGGCTACGAGAGGGCTTCTTGATAAAGGAATGTGCTGAAGAGTCGGGAAGGGGGATAAAATTTCCATTTGGGATGATTTGTGGATTTCAGGAAATGAGGCAGATAGAATTCCGAATCAAAATAGCAATGAAGATATTAAGTTAGTGTCGGATTTAATCGATGCCACTAGTAGAAGATGGAAAACAGAGATGATAAGAAATACCTTTCCAGGTGATATAGCGGAGAAAATTTTGCAGGTCCCTCTTGCTGAGTTTGCTCATGAAGATTTGCAAGTATGGCATGGGGAATTGACAGGGGAATTCTCTGTTAGGAGTGTCTATAAACTATTACAAGATTCTAGCCAGGATCTTAATAATATTAATTTACAAACTGTGACAAAGAACTTCTACAGGAAACTTTGGAAACTGGATATCCCAAAAAAAATTCAGATTACAATATGGAGAATATCTTGGAATCTTTTCCCGTCTTTGGTGAACCTCAAGCTCAATAGGGTTTCACAGATGTTCAATGCCCCAGATGTCGCCAAGCGGAGGAAGATGGATGCCACATTTTTCAACAATATCCTACAACAATCGAGGTTTGGAATCAATTACAGCTAAACTGGGTGTTAAATCACAACGATCAAAGTATGTGGGACTGGCTTAAATGGATTTTTGAGAAAGGGTGCAACGAACAGCTTCGGTCATTCTGTTGAGACTTTGGTTCATCTGGTTCAGCAGAAATTCGTTACTATATGAAAAGAGTCCTTTAACAGGTGCAGAAATAGTAAGAAAGATTAATAGCTACGTATCGAAACTGGATGCACTAAGAGGAGGAAGCAGTATACCTCAGTTTGTTGGAAGATCTCTTCAAATACACAGTAGGGGTAGAGCAACGGTTCAGTTTGATGCGGCCTTTGACGGACAGTCACTCAAATCGGCTACCGGCCTACTGGTCCAAGACGAGAAGGGGGAGATCTTGGCTTCAAAGGCAGTCATCCAATCCAATATCGCAACCCCATTTACGGCGAAGGCATATGCAGGGTTGCAAGCAACAAAGTTAGGGGCATGATGAATTTGAATAGAGTGATGATTATGGGACACTCAAAAACAGTTATCAAGAAATGTCAGAGCAAAAATATAGACAAATCGATCATCGGAGCTATTATCAGAGACATTCACAGCCATTCAAGTAGATATCAAAAGGTCGAGTTTACTTTTATTCCTAAATCGGAGAACCGTTATGCTCACACTATTGCGAAAGATGCATTAAGAAGAGATCAGAGTTATTACCTGGTCGGGGGTTTCCACGATCGCGTTCGTCAAGTGATGGATCTTAATCGGCAAAACATTTAGAAAAGTTGGAAGAAGGACATGGAAGGGGACGAGAAGATGCATTGGAACCTAATCGGCACAAACGAAAGAAGGCTGAAAGAGAGAGCTAGAAGGGGATGAGAATGAAATCGGAAAGGGCAGGAGAACAAATGAAAAGGAGATTGAACGAAATGGGTGTTGTTCAAATCGGTAGCAGATATTAATTATTGCATTGGGAAACTACTATCTTTAATGTTGGGTCGGCGGATTTGAAAGGTCGCTGAGCTGAGGGATCCAGCTGTTTCTGATTTGACTGGGTTTAAAATTGAATTTCAGTTTCTGCTTTAGTTAGATTTTGTCTCAGACGAATTTTTTTCTTTGTTTAGTTCTGTTAGGATTTTACTAGTTTTGTTAAATTTTGTTTCTTTCTATGTTTTACGTTTGGGCTAATGCCCACATGAGGTTGTTTCATTGTTTCTCTTTTTATTAATAAAATTCCTGTCAGATTTTATTCAAAAAAAAATAATTTTGCATCCATGCTATTATCAATTTCACTTATTTTTTAACCAATATCAAACAGGATTAAATTAAATCATTTTTTTATAAAAACGACCAAAAGGTCACATCAGTTTATTGCATCCTTCAAAATAATATCGTGAACTTCCCTCGGATAGTCCACATCAAAATCAACATTACAAGAATTTCTCATAGTCAACTTACATAAACTGTCAGCAGCTTTATTACATGATCTAGGAACCCATTTAAAAATGAAAAAAATAAAGTAATATGTCTGTCTAAACAGGTCCAGCATGCAATGGCCCATAACAGTCAAGTCCACATTTCTCTTGTTGAACCTGCTGACAATACTGGCACAATCCGTTTCTAGCACCACTTTTTTCCAGCCCTTCCTACGCGCAAAAATGATACTCTCTTCCATGGCTTTCATCTCCCCCCACTCGGCATTCTTGACCTTGTTTAACGTACCCATGCAACCTCCAAGCACAAAACCATCGTTATCTCTCGCTACCAAACCAAAACACGCTTGATTGCGTTGAATCGCGGTATCAAAATTGATTTTGATCACACCGATCTCGGGTTTCTTCCATCCACTATTCATGCTCAAAATCGGCAACATTGGCTTATCCACCAGATTAAAAATCCGAAACTCGTGGCTAAGGTAGGAAGCTCTTTCCCAAGTGACTCTAGCATTTTCCTCAACACCCTGGAACACTCTGTTATTCCTATTATTCCAGATATTCCATAGGACAGTAATGAGGTCAACCATTACCGTTTTGTCCAGCATGCGCATCGCCTCTTCCAATCAGTCGACACAGTGAGTAAAATTCTCGTCGAGTAATCTGTTGTTAAAACCCCCATGTTCCAGCACAGCCCTCGCCTTAGGACAGTCTTTCATCGCGTGGATGAGGGTCTCCCTTTCATTCCCACACCTCGGACACACGCTATTGAAACCCTTATGGATACTCGCAATCTTGTCGTAGGTTGGCAGGGTATCGTGGCCTAATCTCCAACAGAATATACGGATTTTGGGGAATGTTTTAAGTTTCCAAATAACCCTCTAGAAGAATCTATGAGGGCCGAACCCGTCCTTCTTAAGTATCATCCAAGAGTAAGCGTTTTAGTGGAGAAGAAACCCCAAGGGTTGTGGAACCAAACACTTGATCATGGTTATTATGAAGAATGGGAATTTTACATATCTGGTCCCTCATGTTTTCCCCGAAAAGCTCCAGAATCCTATTTTCTTTCCAACCATCTCTGTTATCTCTAATCAGCTCGGATACTTTGTTTTCATGCGTCAGTCTTCTCTCCAGCCGAATAGCAGAACCCGACAAACCTTCGAAACCCCAATTGTCTTTCCATAGATCGATGCTTCTACCATCTCCCACACTCCAACCAAAACCCTCACTCAAGATACTAGCAGCCTTAGCGATGCTCTGCCAAGTAAACGAAGGCTTATCAACCTTCTTGGGGTGCAAGACATCCCCGTCCGGGAAGTATTTCGTGCTCAGAACCTTGTAGCATAGAGTGTCTTTACAGATGATGAGTCACCAAACTTACCGACCTAATAGAGCTATATTAAAAAGATGAAGATCCCTAAAACCAAGGCCTCCCATTCCTTTGGGATAGCACATCTTGTCCCAGGCCATCATTGTCCACCCATGGGTTTTGTCTTTGTTGTTCCACCATATCCGACTCATCTGTGTTTGAAACTCCTCAATGATGCCTTTTGGGGCCAGGAAGACCGTTAAGGCATAGGTAGGAATGGCCAGCATGATGGCCTTTAAGAAGACATCTTTTCCACCATACGACAATAATAGCTTTGACCAGCCCTTTACTCTGCAAATACACCTATTGACAATATTAGTAAAAGCTAAAGACTTTTTCCTACCAATATGTAAAGGTAAGCCTAAATAATTATCTAATTTATCAACGGTGCGCATGCCAAGATCAAATTAAATCATTTACTTCTATATTACAGGCATTAAATTTCAGACCAAATGGGAAAGACTTCGTCATTTCTTTTAATGATTACGAGTTAATTTTCAAATATATATTTAGCTAACTTTTTTTTTGGGTCCCTCAAACATCTATCAGCAGGACAAAATGGCGATAATGAGGATAAGCAATAGAGTTGACTGATGCCTGCAGCTCTACATATAGTGATGGGCTTTTCCGAAGTCCAGAACCATTTCATTTTCTCAGCATTCACTTAAATATAATGCACATTAACTAATTTTGATACACAAATTTTAATTTTACGTAATTATAAACAAATTTAAATAATTAATTAAAACTTTTATTTAATTCAATTATGCACTGCTTAAAAAATTAAATACATTAATCAATTTCTATATTTGATAAACATAATTATTTATATATACAATATATAAACATAAAACAATGTTATATCAATAATTATATGTATAAAAATTGAATCAAATTAAAATTTTATATATAAAATTACACAAAACCAAAATTCAAGTATAAATAAAATCATTTTTATATTCAATATATAAACATAAAATAATAATATATCAATAATTATATTTTTAAAATTGAATCAAATTGAAATTTTGTATATAAAATTATACAAAATCAAAATTCAAATATAATAAACATAACTATTCATATGCAATATATAAACATAAAATAAACATTTTTTTTTCTACATAAAGCAATTATATTAAAGATTTTCAACAAACATGTGCAGACAATTTTGATATTTTAGAAAAGAATTACCCTACAACCCAACTTCATATTATGATACTATGGTAATTGGAATGTCTCCAAATGTGTGACCCAAATCAAGAGTACAAAAACATCATAGCTACTATCATATACAGTACAGATAATACATGTGTTTACTTGGTCGTAGAGATACATAAGAAATCTAGAAATCGAATTATTTTCTTTATTTGCAACCTACTGGGTACAAATTGGGTATTATCCCAAAATACAACAGCTAATAGCACACTAATATTTACTGCAGAAGGAATTAGAAAATAAGTAAAATACCCCCCCCCCCCCAAACCAAAAAGAAAAAAGAAAAGGGAAAAGCTTTCAACATTTTCTGGCATTTCTGATGTAAGTTAGCCAGGGAAAGATGCATTTGCAATGGTAGTCGATACACCAAAAGGATTTCGATCGAAAGGACAGTTCAGTTAATATTTCCAATATGTACAGAATACATTACACCTGTCCATAGCATTCAACAAGATGAGCAACCATGTGATCCACCAGATTTGATGCAAAATGATTTACCAGGATAAATAGAGATACATTTGTTGTTGAACTTCAAATGATCCCTATTAAAATAACTAACCCCCAATCATGAGTAGTTTCTGGGTTTTAAAGATAGATTTATACCGATCTCCTTGATCGACGCACACAAAAGGAAGTACATATTCCTGGAGCCTAGAGGTGGGACCTTGACAAAATAAAAAAATAATAATAACGGAGACGGGAAGGCTTATCTACTCAATCTGGTAACCACAACACGTTTAGAAAATTAAAGAGAGAGGATATATTTTATTTGACTTAAGATTTTTCACGATTTAAGGGCTCAATTTAGTTTTAGTTCAGCTAGGCAGTTTGTACATAATATTGGCTCCTTCCTTTCCTCTTTTATGATGCATGAAGTGGTCAACAAAGTTCAATTAAATTTGCAGAATAAAGAAAAGAAAATGGATATATACTCACCGTGATGGTCAGATAAATGCATGGTTAAATTCTGCATACCCTACAACATAAAATTTGCACACTGCAAAAGTAAAAGAATCAAAATTACTAAAAGAAAAGAAATACCATAGAACTTATTTGATGCATTGAAATTAGTTATGATACAGAATACTGCTAAGTTTTACATCCTCATTCTCCTAAATGCTTTGCTTGTTGGTAATACTAAAACTGAACATTCAAAATGCCACTGGATGAAATATGAATGATAATAACAGTTCAGCTATATGTTGCTGTAAATGAGAAAAGATGGCAATTTATTGTAACATAGCAATATTTTAAAAAAAAAAAAAGCATAAAAAAAGATATAACCTTTGCATGACAAATTTTCGTTATAGCCTCAACATGAAAATTCTTCAGTTCTTCAAGAGATGTAACATCTAAACCACTGATATCTTCACCCTACAGAAAATAGTTGATTAGTTTAGATTCATAACTTTTCTAAGTTGCAACTGGATGGAATTAAATGTCTACGGATATATTTACATATACACATCATAACCAACTTAAATATAATCAATGCAACTGCATAGCAGACACTTTAGAACAGGTATAAGGTATAGCGTAAAGTACACAAACAAAGATGCATCTCAAAAGTCTTCAACTAACAGGTCTCATATACCTATTAATTCAGAAAAATGAAAAGTTGGTCCTGAGATGTAGATCATCACATGAAATCTGAAAACTGGCATTCGCTGGCAGATTAGTTTGTAGACCAAAAGCAGGCTTACAGCTGAAAATAGGCTAGAAGGCCAACAATTTAATACAATTGATAATTCAACGTTCTACCAAGTGATACCATTCTATTCTTGGTCATTAAGTTTGAGGTAGGTTGATGCTTAATATAATGCCAAAAGCTAATTGTTTGCTTTAATCGACAGTACTGGACTCATATACAAATGTTAAGTGATGTCATCCACAGCGATTAAGTTTGAGGTTTGCAGTGGCCTTATATTGAGGCTGTCAACTTGATACTGAACATTCATCCTATTCCAGGATCAATTTCCATTAGAACTGTGCCTATATCCCTTATAGATTCCTCACTGGTTTGGACAAGTCTTACATCCCAATGATAAATCAAACACTAATTTTATACTCATACTAGAGCTGGAAAATGAAACCTTAAAAGAAGGCAACCAAAAAGATAGATCCATAGTTGAAGAAAGAAAACAACCACAATAAACTGGTACAAGAAAAACATACAAGTTCCCATTTCTTCAAAACTAATCTAGAGAAACAGCATACCTTCATTCTGGAAACAAGCCTTTCTAGTTCTTCACATCTTCTCCTTTCTTCTTGATAGCAAGCTCTTAACTCTTCGTATGTTTTCATCCCATGTAAATTTTCACAAGCTTCCTCCGGTTTCAATAATTTAAACGAGTGACCATTGGAAGGCAAAGGTCCATTTCTTTCTCCTGTTTGTGCAATACTTGATGATATGTCCTCCACATTAACACCAAGTTTTCTCATCTTTGCCACAAGCATCCACATGTTTGCCAGCTCATTTTCCAGATGTTCCTCGTGCCTTTTTGCTTCATTAATTCTTCTCCGCAAATCACCTTCCATTAGCTCTCTCTCAGATAATGCAGCTTCCAGGGCTGCTTCTCTTTGGTTCCTCATGCTAAGTTCTTTCTGCAACTCCTCTATGAGAAGTTCATCCTCTTGTTTCCTGTGATGTGCCTCAGGCCAGGCACCACTCATGTTGTTTTGTCTAAAATTATGCATAGTCCTCTGACAACAGTTGGATCTACAGCGGGCCTCTTTTGTGGCAGCCAGTTCACCTGTCAGTTTAGCATTTTCATAAGAAAGCCTGGTTACTTCTTCAGCTAAGTTTCGAAGTTCAACTGCAGCTGCTGCCGCCAACTCTTTTGCATATGAAGCTTCCTCTGCCAGCTTATTACTGTGAACTTCAAGCCCATCCTTCTCTTCAGTTAATTTCACCTTCTCTTGCTTCAGGCTCTCTATCTCGGCAGCCTAAGAAAAATAAAAACAGGTTGAACACATCAGCAGAAAACTTCATGGAAGAGTAATACACCACCCTTAATCAAATACTGAACAGAAGTAGCATAGTTAGTTCAAATTTTGCTTAAGACGCCAGAATTAATAATGAAAAAGGAATTACCTGAATAAGAACTTGGGAATTCAAAGAGGTACACTTGTCACACTCTTTGGAATCATCCTGAGAAAATACTCTATTCAAGCTCATGACACTAGTTGGTGTATTATCATCACCGTAAGTTTCTTCACATGAACCAATTCCATTCTTCATTTTCTCAAAAAATTCTTTGGAACAAGTTTCTTCTGCCACATTATCTGCACTTTCTTGTGGATTCCTGGAGCATTTGTTCTTCAGCTGTTGCCTTAGTAGAAGAATAGTTTCTTGCATCTCAGAATTTTCTGCTATCTACTAGGAGAATCAAATACCATCATTAACAATATGAACTCTGAAATAAAAAACCATGGGGAAGGCAAAGCGGGCTTATAAATTCTACCTTCACTTGAAGTTGCTCTTGAAGTACCCTATTGTCTGCTGATTTAATCTTAAATACAATTCCATCACAATGCACTCAAATTAGTAAAGTATATTTGACATTTAAATACCATTCGCACAACCAAGTAATAGGATAACAAACCTCAAGTTCGAAAGTTTTCTCATTTAGGTTTGTTGCAAGCTTCAAAAGAGCCTACATTAGAGATTAATAGACTGAATCAGCAAGAAAGAGCAGCCAAGAAGGGGGGGGGGGGGGGAACTTAACAGAGAATGACCTACAATCAAATGAGTTGTTCTTGCCTACTATACCACCCGCTACCCAATCCCCAACAAAGTATTAAAAAGAAAATAGTAATTTATTTTACTATTTGGTCACCAAAAGTCAAAGCATGTAATTTATTATTTTTCTTTTTGAACTTCAATATAAATAACTTACAGTAAGACAGAATAAAGTTTTATTGAAACTTTGAAATATAAAATGGGAAAAGTTGAAAGATTGTTTGAAAATATGAAGTGAGAAAGAGCTCTTTCAACAGCGATCTTCAATCTCAAAAGCAGTAGTTATTTGCACCACAGGATGGTTAATATAATATTACACATTTCTTCTACCAACTGATATAAAGGTTGTGGTTTAATTGGAAAAATCCAAGCTGGACAATAGGCTTCGCAATTCAGTAGTATCACCCAAAAATTCTGAGATAACCAACACTTCACTTGAAGCATGCTTACCTGCGACATTTCAGCATTATTTGATGTATGAGGAGCCTTCCCAACTGATTCAATCATTCGTTGTTCTAAAACTCGTATTTGATGCCTCTTCTCATTGATTTCACCCTTCAACTTCTGCATTTGCTCCTGTATTAATCGGTATGAACTTCATAAGCATCGATTATTACCAATCAAATTTAGAATTTTGCAAAAGGTGCAGAGTTTATTAATGTAGCTCACTCTAAGCTGTGAATTTTCGGGGCTACTTGCTGCTTTCTCTGACAGCCTTTTTAGAGAACTAATAGACAACGCAACTTCTCCAGCTAGCATTTTCATCTGCTCCTGGAGAAGATCCATTTGATCTGTAATAGTGGTTCCACTCTGGAAAGTGTATTCAGCTCCCAGTTAATATAATGTTTCAATCAATAAGTTATCCTATAGCACTTGTTTATATGTTTTCCACATAACTCCCCAACACAAGCAAACAAACTATTATCTTCACTGAGTATGAGAGCAAAAAGAACTTATTAGAACTTAAGCAATAACTTAAAACTATAAGGACCAGAACCAAACTTTGCCAAAAAGAAATATTTCATTAACATTCGAAAATATAAAACATTGGCAAGCTACTTTTAAATACCACAATGTCAGATAGGTCTTTCCCCAGAAAATCTCTAACAATTTTAGATGTACATAACTCTAGCAGTACTATGCATAATCATAGCACAAAATGGTAGAAGGCAGTTAACTCAAGTAAAAGCATGTCTTAGTCAATGCACAAATGCAGAAATTCTAAAAAAACAAATAAAATAGAAACGCAAAGTACCAAATATGATCATACAATCCCAATATTTGGCAAATAAGCAAAACACTAAGTAATATAAGTTCATTAAAATGTTAAAAAATAAATCTTAAGTTCCAGAAGCTTCTTTCCATGTAGCATACTAGCTATCTTGGAATGCTTACATATAAAACAAAACAAAAGTGATTGCAGTTCTTACCGGAGGCAAACGACCTCCAACAGTGGCACTAAACAAATCACCAGCTTGAGTTCTTTCTGGAAATGAATCAACAACTGCAGGATCATCTCCTCTCCTGCTAACTGATTTTCTCCGTCCATCTTTCATATCATTCGAAGTAACTTTGTCTTGCAAAGATTTTGAACAAGATGCAGGAGCAGGAGACCCACTTGCTGAGCTCCCATTATCAGCACTGGGAGACATTCCAGCCTGATTCTCAGGTTTCTGCAGGGGAAATTTCTCAAACATTGTTTGATCTAGTTTAGTTTGTTGAATAAGTATAAAATCAATGAATGTTGGAAAGTTTGAATAACTGAGTTGATAAGATTGAAGCATTTGAAGTATTTTAATCCTTATCTCTGCTCAAGAAACATAGATAAAACAGAATGAAACAGAATAAGTGCATTTTTCAACTCTGATAACCACCTTAGTCCATAGATAAAACTCTACCTTCAATCCATGCTAAAGAAGAAATAACAGGAAGATATATATCAGAACCTACTCTTAGTTTAAACCAGCCAAGCATTCCGCGCCTCCTGTTCCTTTTATAATCTTTAACCAGCTCATCCAGATTTGCGACATCATCCCTTCCTTCAACGGAGAGCTCAGAAGCACAACTTCCAGCATCATCATCAATCATGTATTCTCTTTTCCTATCTGGTAAATATGCTAGCTGCATCACCAAATACATCTAACATAAATTTCAGAAAATAATACCCAGGAACTCAAATTGTCAAGTGAACCATACCACTGAAATGATCTACTGCAAAAAGCCTCTACCATGAACACTATATCTAAGATTGCAAAATACTGAGGAACTATGGATCATGTTATTCATGCTCAAAATGAAAGATCACACACCTCATCTTCACCAAAAGAATGCCTCCGTCTATGTCTAGACCTTTCAGGAATGCTTGATGACATGGAATTCTTGGTGGAAACCAATATTAGTTTAGTTAACCGCTGAATTCTTCCCATCAAAGCTGCCTTTGCTTGTTCTTCTTCCTCCAATCGTGACTGCAATTTGACCTGACCAGCTTCCAGCTTTGACACCAGAAACAAATGCGTGTTAGATACAAACAAGAAATGACAGATACCTCAATAAAATTAGCTCTTTTGGTGTTTACAGGGCTAAATTAGACAATTATTATTTTAATTGGATAACATCATGTTAATAGGAATTAAATACTACCAATAATAAGTACACTCCACAATGAGAATGATTCTGTCAAGGTCTTGGCTAAATATCAGCAATTTTTACATTAGATGAAGCCCATAGTAGAAACATCCAGTATAACTATCAAAATTCATCAAGGAACAGTGACAAACCTGAAGCTTTAAATTAACCAAATCATCTTGTGTAGTCGCAGCCGTGTAAGGTCTTTCCATCATCCCTTGCCTTAGTTGCTCAAGTTCATGCTTTAAAGAGGAAATTTCCTTCTGGTACTTTTTTATAAGCGACTTCTCATCCATAATCTAAAAAGGTAAAGAATATAAATTACATGGCAGCCCAACAAAGCCTCATCCAACACTACAAACATATAAACAATAAGCCTAGCATTTACCTTATTTTGGGATGCTTTGATTTCTACATGCTTACTTCGATGGGCAAACTTCAATGTGTTGTGTGTTTCTTCGCCGTTGCTAGAGGCAGGTGTCACTGTGCAGATAAGCTGCAACAATGTTGAGAATAGAAAGAATATTGATAAATGCTTCAGCAATACAATCATAATGACAATAAAGCAAATAATGGACACCACAGCAACATTATTATCAAAAAAGGGGAAAGTAATAACCGAAGATCTCGCAGAAAATACCGATAATAGCAATACTTAATTCCCTGTGATGATAAATTGAACTTACAGAAATCCGTCCACGGCCACTAAGGGATGACTGCAATAAACGGGTAAGCTTGGAATCTCGGTATGGAATATGAGTTGCTTTTCCATCCGTCAATTTAGAAATTACCTAGAATGAGAGACAATTAATAAGCAAAAAGTCTTGAAACAGATGATCAAATTTGCACCAAGAATATATGCCCAGCTCACAAGTACTAATACAGGCATGGTAAAGGATATGCATGGTTGAACAAAATCTTCAAAATCATGCAATGACGAGTTCAGAATTCAATCAATTTAGAACGCAGCAATAACTAGCATTAAAGCAAGTGTAAATCAAAATGGAAATGGTCAAAAATAGTTCTTGATAAGATTCACAAGTACAAGTAAACTGCACAATATATGGATATGTAAGATTAGCATCTTACAGCCAGGGGGAGAAAGGGCAGCAATCATGCAACTAAGTAGACTCGGTTATAACCTAGTCATCTAAAAGAGATAGAGAAGAGAAGACCAAAAAGAGAAGTGATTTCATACAGTTCCTAGAGTCAGTAAACTTTTATTTATATATGAGCCTTCTTTTCTCCGCAATCCAGTTGTTTCAGCTTTAGAGCTTTCAGATCCAGCAAGATCAATTAAGTTCTGCAAAAATAAAAAGAATCCGGTCATATTTATGTATAGATACCAATCCCAGCATGTTTGTATTAAAAAAGCATCACAATCAGCTAAGTTCAGTCGATATCCTAACTTCTACCAATGAAATGATTAAGGTAGTTACCAGTTGGGATAGTGTCACATCTTCATCCCCATTCTTCTCCCCACGTGGACTGCTTTCAATAGTCTGATAGTTAACAGAATATTTCAGTTAAGTGAGACAGAATTAAGAAAAAAGAAAAGAAGATGAACAAACACAAAAACACCTTGATCAGGAAATAACTATTATAGTTCTTAAAAATTTAGGGGCAAGCTCATCAAAGTGATATGATCATTCATGATGATTGATGGTTTTGAAGAATTGAGAATATCAAATTCAAAAAGATATATCCAAGGAAAATAAAAATAGAATTCGTCTAGAACAACCATGAAAAAACTTATATAAACCATATATCCTCTTTCCTTTTCAAAATAACCAACAAAACACATTAACCGCCATTCTACTCTGTCACATTTGGAACCACAAAAACCAGCCTAGCTAAATCTCTTTATTTCTATAAAAGATGGCAACAAAAATTTTGCTACTTCTAGCTTTATCTAATACAGAATTGTATAATTTAAGACATTCTGCTTAAATAAAGGTTTGAGCTTCTAAGCAATGAGAAATTGTTATGATTTTATTTAAATAGAAGATTAAGTACCAGGGTGAATATAGTGTGACTCCGACTGCTAAGAAGGTTGAAATTATTAGAACCAACGTGCCTATGTTCTGTTACATCAGAAAAAGATGTTAACGGATAGAGAGTAGAAATGAGAAAAAGAAACAGCAAAAATAATCAGGAAACCATAAAAATTGATGATTAAAAGAAAGTTCCTACAAAGAAACATAAACAGTGGTATACAAATGAAAGCAAAAGAAATGAAAATTTGGCTACAAGAAAATAATTGGCATGTATCAGAGGAGAAATGTTCTGGTATAAAAGTGTACTAGAATACAGAAAGTGAATGTTAGTATACCTTCTCCAGTTGCTATCAAGGAAAGAGCATGAGCAGGAGATAAAACAACTTCTTCTTTGATTCCCTCAACATAAGTTCCCTGCTCAAGTTACACGCCACAAATTAAAATAAAAAATATTTTAAGTTCAGAGCTGTGATATAGTTTGCATCAGTGTATAAGTTGAAAATAAATCTAACACAAAGCAGGGCATATGCTTGATTAAAGACAGATACATTAGACAAAGAACAAGAAAATAACAAATTCTACAGAAAATTATGGATGATACAAAAGAAATGCACATAAGAAGTGAAAAGTAGAGAAAAGGTAGATCACCTGAGCATCCTCTCTTATCCTTAGGTTCTGGCCTATTGGATCAAGTAAATCATTGATAACCTGGTGACCAAATAGAGCAAAAGCAAAAGGTTTTGTTAACAGCAACCACCAAGCAAGAAGTCAGAAGAACATTTACGTAAAATGAGCAGCACAAGACATGATGCTCCAAGGGACCATTGAATACAAAAATCAGAACAATAGGCAGACTAGAATCAATCGATTATGATTACAGCAGAGCTACAGTAAAGATCTTCAGAAAATTATTTACTCTCTTCAATTCACTAATGTGGTCTCTAGTCTAAATGAACTCTTTTATACAGAATAAATAGCATAGTTGGTCTAATCATCGATGCCTTACCTGCTTGCACCTTTCCTCCCAAACTAACCTTGTCAAGAAATAAAAGAAACTAAAAAAGTAAAAAATAAAAAAGCAAGTAACCATAGTTTAATGCTTACCCTTGGAGTTGCTACATCTAATTTAATAAGCAAAACCTAAAATAAAATAAAAAAAAATTGAATCCACATGAAATGATGCTCCAAACTTACTAGATATTATGAAACATATGACAACCTTGACAGTATCCAATTTCAATCCAAATATTTACAACACAGATCAAACACTTATAGCCTGTACCCTGGCTTTAGGGCGTTTGGGCATGATATGAATGAAGCTCCTGTTCTGGTTTCACTAAGGGACAAACTAGTGAATAAACGCTTAGGGGAACAACAGTAGTGAGATTTCTTCTTTTTTTTTAACTTCGAGCGGGTGTCAGAGAAGTCTGTGAAGTAGTAGCTTTTAAGCAACCTTTTCGAACAAGTGAAGAAGAATATTGTCTTTGTTATACCGCTTTAGAGCTAGATGTCCCCAATTGTCTGCAATATAGCCTATATAAGAGAAAGAGTGACATTCTCACCCGCCCAATCACTTTTGACTATCCCAATGTCAAGGGTTCAGCGTCAAGTCATAGTTGATCCAACCTATCTAACCTACTCATTGGGACTTGGTGTGAAATTGAGCAATTAAGCGTTGGCTCTAATACCACTTGGCACAAGCCATTAACCTCTTCCCAAAAGACATGTCCAATAGAACATAACCTTTCATTTCCTATCCAATTTGGATTAATATCCCCTGCACTAATAGTATCCAGTACCTATTATCATGCTTAAAGCTTACATAAACTTCCTTTCAAACTTGATAGCATCATGAGGAGACAACAACAACATCCTCTACAACACATACAAAGAAAACTTAATAGCCTTATGGCTACATCTCTATGTTTCTTTTACCTCCTAGAAACTCTCAACTAAAAGCCAACCAGCATCAACTCTTACTAGTTTAAAGGAAAACATGTTGACCAAGCCAAGCCAAGCCAAGAATGATAAAATGAGTGGGGAAAACATAAACTTCAAAAAGTGAAAATAAGACCATGACTAACCTCATTGTAAATCTCAAGATATGAAACCCGAAGAAGAAACTCCCGCTCAGGTGTCTAAAATACAAAAGCAAGGTTACTCAACGAAAGCATATTGTCTAAAAACACAATCAATCAAATGGAAGATCAACCAATTACCTCTTGAATGGTGGCAAATACATCCTTAACAGCTAATGGAATGATTCCAGGTGACTTTTGCTCACCCTAAATCAAGAAATAAAGTCAACGTTGCACCATAATACTTGAGTAGCAAAAATAGGATAAACATGATACATCCAATGGAAGTCCCCCCCCCCCAAAAAAAAAAACCACCAACCTCAACAATTCCCCCTATGCTGATATATAATCCTCAACAGTAAGGGACTTCATTTATTACTAAAATTCTATTCTCTGATAAAAGTTAGAATATTAGAATTCATGCATATTCAAGGTATATACACAAGTTATAGAGCTTCCTTAAATGGTCATAATGTTTGATTTACTTTCCAAGAGATGAAATATTCTCATTCAAGTCATTATGCAAGCATCCAGCATCCACCTCATTAATCAATCACCAAAATGAAGCTCTATACCTAATACAAATCATTGTCATGTTATATATACAACTTATTGGGCACAGATGAAAGGCGAGAAGTGACAAAATCTCTTGTTCAACACTTACATGCATTGTATGCGTCTTTCCACTACTCGTAACACCATATGCAAAAACTGTGCCTGCATGCATGAGATCAGAGAAATAATTATCATCTAACAATTCATCACATAGTGAAAATTAGTGTACAGACATAGCCTACTCTCATGTAAATTATATCACCATCCAATTTGTACCAAGTTGAGAAACAAAAAAGACTTCATGTTATAACCGAAACCTTCCAAATGAGAGCTAGTGCTATGTTATCGCTTTTTACCACTTCATTGAGAGAGAACTCTTTCTTGTATAATATCAATAAATTCAATTCTTAAAATACCTAAAGCAGTTGAGTTTTGCATATGAAGATTGAACTTTCTTGATTGTACATTGTATGGCAAGTTTAACATTGATATCCAGAATTTCAATATTAAAAATTTAATAACACAGAATGTATTAGGTTAATCTTGCAACATAAAGAAAAAAGCCCTTAAATTAATCCAGAAGACCATTGCTTCACCTTTAACTGACTTAAGTTAATAACAAAGCAATATTCTAGATAAAAGTACGAGAATTTGGGTCCACCATTCTGTCCTCCTTTAATTTTCTGAAAATTCAAAGAAAATGAGCAAGTCTTTTTCCTAATATCCTTCTCAAAATTCTTGGCTGTTGGCTTGAAACTCAAACAGATGCAAAACATAGAAGGAAGAATATTACGTTTCATCAATTTGAAATTTTAATGAGATGGATCCTGTTCAGCAAGATTTATTGTGCATTACCTAACTCTGTTTTCGCTTTTCTCACCAACTTTGGAATTAAAATTCATAGAATTTGATACTATATTACTATAACTTTCATATAATTAATGTTGTAATGGGTCATTCCACATTTAAGATATCCCACCCATATGTTGCAATTGAACAGAAACAGTCATAAAACACTCAACTCATAGAAGACCTCTATCAATATTACTTCGAACTAAAGTGAAATTAATAGTTAAAGATAAAGAAAGTCACCATTTATCCCTTGCATGGCACCACTTATAACATGCTGAGCAGCAGCATCATATACATGGCGAGTGGTTGTTGCGGGGCCAAACACTCTGTCTGTAATATACGCATGAAAATCAACTCAGTAAATCAACAACCATGAGAAGTTTCAACAAGAAAAAAAAAATGTGGTACATGTTGAAGCTCAAGAATGCTAACCCCATTAAATTTTCAGAAAACGTGAGCCTAATGTATGACATAAACAAAATATAAGGATCTAAGCAGCCAAAAATGCATATTAAACAGTTCATTGTTGATTCACTCAGTGCAGCAATTTTAGTAACGGACTACAAAATGAACCCAATAAGAAAATGAATCGAGAACTTTCAACCAAAGTTTTATTGTTACTTCAATAAAAATTATTATCACACTCAGAAAACCCCCAAAAAGAAGAAAGGAAAAACAAAAAGCTTTACTAACCAAAGCCATAAGCAATAGAAGGATTGAACTCGTTCCTTACTGTAAAGTCCCCATCTGCATACCACGCTATCTCGTCTCCTTTATTAATTTCCCTTGGACTGATGGAAAACGGAGAAAGCAAATCAAGTATAACAAAAAAAAAAAAAAAGCTTCCTGACTGTCACCAGCAGCTAGATAATGGACAAATAGAAGGCAGCCACAGAGAGAGAGTACCTGAGAGGACGGAAACGAACGGTGACAGTAACATTTTCTTTAGACTTGGAAGAGTCGAGGCGTTCAACGACGACAGTGGACGGACTTGGGCCCGGGTTGGGACTAGAGGAAGTAGCTGGAGACGAGGAGAGCCTAGAAGGAGGACGACACAACGTCGTTGAAGAAGGAGTCGCCGGACGACCGGTCGTTTTCGTGGAAGGCGAGGGAACGGGAGATTTGCGTGAACGGAACGGCGAGATGGAGGAACGATTTGACCTACCAGACATCTTCCAAGAGAACCGGAAACGGAAAAAAGTCAATTGAAAGTCAAAGTTAAGAGAGAGAGTAGAAAACAAAGAAGGGAATGCCGGCGGCGAGAGTGAGAGAAACGGTGGTGCCGCCCTTTAGCTGCGATGTTTTTTCTCTCTCTCCCATCTCTCCCTCCAAAACGAAGCTTTAATTTTTAACTTTGTGTTTTTTTATTTGTCTGATTTTTTTAATTTGAATTGTCAGATATGCCCTTATGTCAGATGTTGCTGGGTTTTGAAATTGAAAACTTTTTTGTCCGCATCTCTTTCAAAAAACAAGTCTACCTAAAAGGTAGATTTGATAAATACCAAATGCTGCTTTACGAGGAGTTATGCGGTGGGTTTTTTTTAAGGAGAGCATTATATGACTTTTTGTTTATAATGAAAAATTTATTATTAGTTGGGATGGGCGGTGTGTTCATATTCAGCAAGTGGTTATAAAATTAATTATTGTGATGGTGAAGTTGGATATTATTGTATAAAATTAATTATTGTGATGGTGAAGTTGGATATTATTGTCGTACCTATTTTTTTGAAAAAATGGAGGTCGACTTTGATTTTAAAAGTGACAATAAAAAACGAGTGTCGCAACTAATCTTTTTTTGTTGTGGTGTGATTGGGTCACCTCGTAAAATGGTTGTTTTTAATAAACAGTTTGATTTATCAAAACAACGATTTTGGTCTACAAAATTCAGAAAATGGGTTCGGGAGTCGGTTACGTACGAGAAAGGGTTAGCACCCTCGATATGCCCAAAATTGGTACTTAATTGATTAGTTAACGTCTTAATGTCGAAAATTTGAAAAGATTTTAAAATACGATCCTCTTTGATTAAAGAAAAATGGAATAATTAAAGAAGGATGTCAAGACTCTCCTATTTCGAAGAAATAAAATATCACGCCCAGTAAGTTAGGATACGACATTTCGAATTCCCGAAACTGAGTTTGTCTTTTGACTTTAAAAACTTAAGTATTTAAGTTTAAGAAAGATATTCAGTCATTTGGGTAAAATGAAAAACCGGAACCTAGTAAGTTAGGGCACGATTTCTCAAAGTTCCAAATACAGAATATTACCTTTACTTTAAGAAATCTTTTCCCAAGGTAACAAAATATCACATCCAATACGTTAGGACACAACATCTCGAATTCTCGTGAAATAGCTTTCTTTTTATTCAAAACTTATTCATTTTAAAAGGATATTCCGCTATTTAGGTTAAACGAGAAAGATCGAAACCCAGTAAGTTAGGGCACAATCTCTCGAATTCCTAAATACGGAATATTGCCTTTATGAAAGGAATCAACTTTATATCGAGTAAAGTCAATATAACACAAGTTTATAATAAAATGTAAAGACAAATTACAATACGGATATGCGTAGCAAAATGGAAATAAATGTGTTGGTATGAATGACAACATAAAAGACGAAAATGAAATGGAATAAAATAAACGAGTCAAAATGAAGATAATGAAAAATAAAAGTAAGAATAATGAATAATAATAAAAATAATTATAAGTATAAATACGAAAAGAAAATATAATTATAATAGTAATAATAATAAAAATAACATCAATAATAATATTAAAGAAATAATAATATAATAATGGAAGTAATAATAAAATAATAATAATATATAATAAACATAACCAAAGTAAAAATGTGTTTGTAAGAATAATTACAATGAAAAGAAAATAATAATAATATGCTAATAATATAATAGTAACGATGATAATAATAATAGTAATAGTATTTATTCATTTGAAATAATGTAATAATAATATAATAGTAATAATAATGAATATAACAGTGATGATGAAAATAATATTAATATATAAATATAAGTAGGAATATATAAAATACGATAATAATAAAAATAGAAACATATATGTGAAATAATATAAATATAAATAGATAAATGAAATTAAAGAAATAATAATGGTACTAAACTAAGAAAATAAATATAGATATAATAATAATACTAATATCAATAGTAATGGTAAAGAAATGATAGTGACAAAAATAATGTTGATTAATAATACTAATAATAAATAGTAATAATAATAGATAATAGTAAAATAAATAAAAATAATAACATAATAATGGTATTAATAATAAAATAATGATAATGGTAAATAATAATAATAATAATAATAATAAGGTTAATGATATAATAATATCAGAGGCAATAATAATAAATATAGTAATAAACATAATAATAATATAGTATAAAATATAATACTAAATATGTGATAATAATATTAAAAAATAATAATAAATAAGTGAAAATAGCCAAGAAAGGACGAAAATTGATTTAAAAACAGAATATTGGGGCAAATTTGAAATAAATAAAAAGGGGAAGGTCCTTATTATAATGCTCTAAAGAAGCGGAGGGACTAAAGTGGGTAATAACCCCTCTCTTCAAAACGCGCAGCTTTGAAAGGACCTAAATGAAATCAGAATAAAAGTTCGAGGTCAAAATTAAAAAAACGAAAAGAGCTTGATTTCAAATCAATAAAAAGGTGGAGGGGCTAAAAGTGCAATTAGCCCCTCAAATGAAAAACACGCGGATCCTAGGAGTGGGTCGGGTCCGTGCGCCGGTTAAGCCAAAAAGACACTGTTTTGAGCGTTTAAGGCTAGCCCCAAAACGACGTCATTTTGGGAGGCTATTTAAGGCCCAAAATTTTTAAATTTTTTCATTTCACCTGCTTGTCTCAAAAAAGCTAACCCATTCTTCTTTTTTTTCTGTAGGGGCTGGGATTCCGGCCAAAATCCGGCTATCAGACCACTGTGCCTCTGTCGCCGCGCTCCAGGTAAAATTTTCTCATTTTTCTCTTTCTTTTTTTTTATATTTTCATTATATATATAAACTGTTTTCTTTTTAAAGAAAATGGGTTTATATTGTTTCGAAAAATATGATAGAATATCAACCTTAGCACTTTGTTTCTCTTTTCTCTTTGACTGACTGTTGTATACTTGTATTAGTCTCTGTTTGCAAGCGTTTGTAACTGAAATATCCTATTTTTGTATTGATGAAAATGGCCGAATGTTCTCTTTTTTGTATATAAAAAAATCCCCCTTACAATAATTTTGGAATGGCTTTTTATAGCCATTGAAAATTACAAAATATTAATAGTTGCTATCTATTTCTTGTCCTGTTTGCAGGTTCGTGGGCGGTGGCAGGGGGCAGGTGCACCAAAAGCTGGCCTAGCAGTGGTCAAAAGCGCCACTTGCGCTGATGATAGGACGGACGGTGTTTTAGGGTTTCAGTTTTTTTGAAACCCTAATTCGGGCTATTTGGGTCTGTTGGGGTAGATTTAGGTTTGGGTCAATTGGATTAGTAATTGGGCTTCTGTTATTGTGATTTTTTTTGTTTGCTTTGTGGGCCTGGGCAAGAATTGGTCTCTACAGCTGCCCCTCTTTACTCATTATCGTGTAATGATGATGGAGCAAAGACTTTGAAAAGACCAATTTTTGCCCGGTTTTGCAATATCTTGGCTTCTTGGCGCTTCTTTTATTCAAGTTGCCCCATTCCATCCCACTGCGTCTTCAGAGAAATAAGATTAGTGCTTCTATCCACTCCGATGTAATTTCAGGGAGAAGAGGTTTGTAACTTCGATCTACTCTGCTGGAACTTCAAGGAGTTGAGAATTCGTAACCTGAAACTTCAAAGAAATAAGGATTGATCCTCCATGTAAACTCAAGGAGAAGGGATTTGTAGCCTCAACCTACTCCACCGGAACTTCGAGGAGACAATAATTCAGGGAAAAAAGATCTGTAACCTCAATATTCTCTGCTGAAACTTCAAAGAAATAAGGACTGATCCTCCATGTAAACTCAGGGAGAAAGGATTTGTAGCCTCAACCTACTCTACCGGAACTTCGAGGAAATAAGAATTCAGGGAAAAGAGATTCGTAACCTCAATTTTCTCTGCTGAAACTTCAAATAAATAAGGATTGATCCTCCATGTAAACTCATGGAGAATGGATTTGTAGCCTCAACCTACTCCACTAGAACTTCGAGGAGATAAGAATTCAGAGAGAAGAGATTTGTAACCTCAATCTTCTCTGCTGAAACTTCAAAGAAACAAGGGTTGACCCTCCATGTAAACTCAGGGAGAAGGGATTTGTAGCCTCAACCTTACTCAACTGGAACTTCGAGGTTATAAGAATTCAGAGAGAAGAGATTCGTAACCTCAATATTCTCTGCTGAAACTTCAAAGAAATAAGAACTGATCCTCCATGTAAACTCAGGGAGAAGGGATTTGTAGCCTCAACCTTACTCCACTGGAACTTCGAGGAGATAAGAATTCAGAGAAAAGAGATTCGTAACCTCAATCTTCTCTGCTGGAACTTCAAAGAAATAAGGATTGATCCTCAATGTAAACTTAGGGAGAAGGGATTTGTAGCCTCAACTTTACTCCACTTGTAATACCCCTATACACGGTTCAATTATGCAAACTGGTATAAGACTATTACATTTGGTGCCAAAACGGTTATGGCTAGGTACTTTTTAATTAAAACATTTGTATATAATATTTTAACTTACCAACTATTTTTGCTAACATATTTATTGTTTATTAATTCATTCCATATATATATATAAATACTTCAAGTAACTGAAAATAGATAGAATTTCAAGAATCTACATTTTAGTCCCTATCACATGAGAACACCTTTGAACTGCATATGTACATGCCATTTTAATACAAAATATAATACCTACTTTTGAAACTCGTGAGGATGTGATGAGGTGAGAGATCTTCTAGTTGGACTCTATCTATTCTAGTTTAATTGTACCTACGCGTTAAAATAAATGCGTTAAGCCGGTGAAGGCTTAGTAAGCACTACAAGAATAATTAAGTAAGTAATCATAACAGAATGTTTTAAACTCGGTCAATTATTACATATGTACTCACATATAAGTTTCTTCAATTATGCCTTGCTTTAAATAAAATTTAACTTATATTTTGTAAGGTATTAAACTTACATTAACACATCAGTGATTCACTTTTGTTCTCAATTCACATTCTTAGCCCAAAGTAGACTTTATAGAACACACCGAATATACGAAACAAATACAGAGGTGCATTATGATGCACAAGTGAACAGAGAGCACCAATGTGCTAATAATCAGAGAGCACTGACGTGCTAATAATCAGAGAGCACTGACGTGCTAATAATCAGAGAGCACCAACGTGCTAATAATCAGAGAGCACCAACGTGCTAATAATCAGAGAGCGCGCTAAAGTTCCTTAATGGCATGCCACTAATATCCTAGTAGTTCTAAATTCCGTCTACTTGGGCATTAAAGCTGAATCCCATTCATTTAAATACTTTACATAAATATTTCGAAAAAGATAAATAAAAATAATTTAAAATTCTTGTAGTACTTACAACAAAAAGGTTGAGATGATATATGTTCTTCTTCCTTCACTCCTTAACTTTCTCTTTTCCTGTTCCTTCAATTCGATCCCCTCCTTTCTTTTCTTCTTCTTCAATTTCATATAAACATATAACATTTATATGTTAAAAAAAATAATCAAATAAATTTCCTGTACTATTTAATAAAATAGACATGTATAATATAATAAATTCATCCTTTCTTACTTTTGCTCACATTTCAATTTAATCCTTTACTCATAAATTTATTCAAAGCTGTCTATTTGTGTCATAGTCATTAAATTATTTATTTCCAAAGCTACAGAACTCCAAATGAAGAACCGTTAATTTTTTCTAAAACTAGACTCACATATATTCATACCATAAAATTTCCAGAATTTTTGGCTTAGCCAATTAATACAGTTTATTCATTAAAGTCACCCCTATTCTGCTGTCTGGCAGTTCTGACCATTCTTCACTAAAAATTAATTATCTCTTCATGAAGAATTCAGATGATGTTCCTATTTATTTCTATTGAAAATAGACTCATTCAGAATTCTAAACATATAAATTTAAGCCTCTAATTATTTTTATCTAATTTTTTATGATTTTCTGAAGTCAGAACAGGGGATCTTGAAATCACTCTGAACCAGTCTTACAAAAATCTAAATATCTCAAAATACAGAATTCCTTTGCTTTCCATATTTCTTTCATATGAAAATAGACTTAATAAGCTTTAATTTCATATCTTAGTTAGCTTCTAATTCCACTTTTACGATTTTTAGTGATTTTTCAAAGTTACTCTACTACTGCTGTCCCAAAACAGTTTTCTTATAGCTTATTTTACAATTAAATCCTTTACCCAATTCTAACTTCAAATTCTTTCAATTAAACCACTAATTCATCTTTTTGTTCATCATATGCTATGTTTAAAAACTTTAAAACTCCAAAAACCTCAACTTAAATTCATCAAAACTTTGTCCTAAAACTTATAAAACATCAAAATTAAAAGAAAAGGGCTAAATTAACTTACCTATTAAACTTCCAAGCTTCAAACTTTTAATTTCCCCTTTTCTTCTTTCTTTTCTCTTTTTTTTTTTCTTTCTTTCCCCTGCTCTCTATTTCATTTTGCTTCTCTGTTTCTATATCTTTCTATTCTTTTTCCTTTAGTCTGTTTATATATATAATAAAATATAATAATATAACAATATAATAATATACTTTATAATTAATATCTATTATATATATCTATATATATACACGTTTTAAACTAAAAAATCTAGGATTTTTTCATACTTAAACGGCCTCAACATTTAAAAATGGCATAATTGCCTTTTTAGTCCTTTTTATTTTCTTTTCTCTTTAATTAAACTTTCACACCTATTTCAATCTAATCATTTTTCCCAAATACTTCTAATTAAGTCAAATTCACCTAAATAAAACCCAATTAGACACACAACTAACTTCGTAAATATTTTTAATAAATATTTACATTTCAGTTTTATGAAAACGGAGACCGAAAATATATTTTTCGGTTATTCGACTATCGGGTCACTACAATTCTCCCCCACTTAATAAATTTCGTCCTCGAAATTTACCTGACGTAAATAACTGCGGATATTGATGTCTCATCGTTTCCTCTCTTTCCCATGTTGCTTCTTTTCACTGAGCTCTGTCCAATATAACGATGTTTTACACTTTCTACCATACAAAGCTTCATACAGAGCCATTTTAATACTGGACTGATAATTGTTATTGTAAGCAAATTCAATCAAAGGTAGATACCTCTCCCAATTACCTTCAAACTCTAGTATACAACATCAGAGCATATCTTCCAATACTTGAATTACACGCTCAGATTGGCCATCTGTCTGAGGATGAAATGCAGTACTAAAATACAACTGAGTAGCCAAAGCTTCTTGCAATTTATCCCAGAAACGAGACGTAAATCGGAAATCTCTATCTGATATAATGGAGACAGGCTCTCCATGTAGCCTGATAATCTCAGATATGTATAGTTCAGCCAGTTTATCTAAAGAATAATCCATACGTATCGGAATAAAGTACACTGATTTCAACAATCACCCAAATAGCATTTTTTTTCCTCGGAGATAATGGTAACCCCGATACAAAATCCATAGTGATTCTTTCCCATTTCCACTCCGGTATAGTAATTGGCTGGAGTAACCTCGAAGGTACCTGATGTTCTGCTTTGACCTGTTGACATATCAGACATCTTGATACAAACTCAGAAATATCACGTTTCATACCTGGCCACCAGTACATCTTCTTCCTAAATCTAACCAACTCTCTCTCGAATTATCCATCAATTTGCGAATGGAAAGTTGTACTGAAATCGAGTTAAGTACTCAATAATTTCCTGTAATTGTTTTCAGAACCCTAAAGTGAACTACAATCTCGATCAGGAATTATCAATACTAGAATACCATGAAATCTTGCAATTTCTGGAATGTACATCTCCACAAGTTTCTGAAGCCATCAATCAGTTCTGACTTTATAAATTAATCAATTATCACTCATATAGCATTTTTATAAGTTATTCCGAAATTAGAAAGTGAACCGTAAACTGTAGATCTCTATCAAACATTTCAAAGACTGATACTCCATATAGTTTGTCAATTTCATAGACTTATATCTCATTTCCGTCCCAGTATCTTTAATAGCTGTAATAATTCTGTAAACACCGATACCGGATATTCAACTAAAATTAATCCTTCATCAGACAATAGCAATCGAATATTTATTACTCACAGAGCGAACAATTATTTTCCCATTCTAACCATCTACAACTATATTTATTTTCCTTGTATGATAATCCATTATCACATCAGGACATTTCAATAACTCAAACCATCTACTATGCCTTTCTTCATCAAAATACAATCTAATCCACTTAATAAATTTCTTACCCGATTCAGACTGAACCAAAACTGATGCTTCAATTATTAGAACTTCCATCAACTCAAAATTCTACTAGCATTGATTAGTCCATTCAAACCTTGTGTCTTCCTGTAGTATTCTTATCATTGATGTAACTATCATAGAAAACACTTTCACAAAAATTAAAAAAAAATCCCAACACTTCAAATTATCCCAAGTCCGCATGATAATCCATTATCACATCAGGACATTTCAATAATTCAAACCATCTACTATGCCTTTCTTCATCAAAATACAATCTAATCCACTTAATAAATTTCTTACCCGATTCAGACTGAACCAAAACTTATGCTTCAATTATTAGAACTTCCATCTACTTAAAATTCTACTAGCATTGATTAGTCCATTCAAACCTTGTGTCTTCCTGTAGTATTCTTATCATTGATGTAACTATCATAGAAAACACTTTCACAAAAATTAAAAAAAAATCCCAACACTTCAAGTTATCCCAAGTCCGCAGTCATTAGATAGAATATGCCATAGTACTATAATAGATCTCACATTTCAATAATATAAATGGATCAATACTTCAACTTTAATAGTACTTTAAAATATAAGAAGAAATCCAAGAGTAGTCTCAATAATAACCAGTATAATAATACAACTTCTATAATCTAATATCCATATCACCGATAGGTTAAGCAAAGATAGCAAATGCAATCAAGAAGGAAATTTATTGGTAATGTATTAAAGATAGCAAATTCAGAATGGGTAAGATGGAAACTAGGTGCCCCAAATATTGCAGCCTGAGCTTCTCTGTTCAAACTTATTGAGGACCATTTTAGGCTCAATATGTGTCAGGGGGATCCGGAGTACTTTGTCGATGCCCCAAGACGTAACATACTTCCTCAGTATTAATTCAAGCGTAGCAAGACTACTGTATACCTTACTTTGATCAAAATTTGAGTCGCCCTTTTCGGGTTTTCAATTCAAATCCCTTTTGGTCTCAAGGCACCCTTTGCGAGTTTTCGCCTTGGCCTCTCATTTTTCTTCTTTTTTCTTTCTTCCCCCCCTTTTTTTTGCATCGAGAATAGGATTTGATGACTGTCGACATTGTAAGATTGGCATATGAAGCGACTTTCACCATCTTAGTGAAGTAACCAACATCCACGAAAATGAATTGGTGTTGGCCAGAAGCCTTTGATTAGACTAGCTTGATAACATTCATGCCCCACATATAGGAAGAATGGAGGAGGCACATAAGTCATGTCTTCCTCAATTTGGCATTTACGGTGTAACTGATGCAAATTTTCTTTCTTGGTAAACTAGTAACCCAAATCTCTTGATTAGCCTGGCCGTTCTAGAACCATTAACATGAGTTCTTTAAACACCAATCTTAACAGCATATCCACGTTTTAGTAGCCTGTTGTGCTTTGATAATATTGTGCGAAAACATCTTTGAATCATGGAAAACAGCTCAATGATGTCTCGCCTTATTTCTGTGATGAATTAGGCTTCGATCTTTGCCCCTTTTCTAAGCTCACAACGCCTACTGACCCTTTGCAAGGTAGAGTTTATTCTCATCTCGTTCTGCTATCCTTAACAAATCAAAAGATAAGCTACAATCTCTGTCATCTTCAAAATCCTTAGATCCTTTTAGACCCATATCTCACTCAAAAGGGAGTCAGTAGCAACGTCAGTCATGTTTTGATATATGGGTACCTATTGTAGGTACGAAGGCAAATTCCAAAGAATAAATGACTTTAAGGATGATTATTTATGTATGAGGAATGAAAATATATTCTAAAGAACAAAAGAATATATAGTATGAACAAGAACGAAAAAATATTTGCTCAAAAAGATGCATTGTATTGAAATAATAATTTTGGACACAAGTCTATTCCACAAAAGAAATCTTATTGCTTCTAGGCTTAAAGCAATAAGTGCGTTTTGTACATTACTCTAAGTAAGCTTTAAATATTACATGAATTTCTTCCGCAGTCCCATTGTCCAAAACGTTCCCAGGTTCATATTTCCACATTTGGCGCGTCATCTAACTTCATAAGACCCATGTTGATGAATTTTTCCACTAATTTCTTGAAAGCAAGGCAATTAGTGGCAAGACCGGATTGCCGAACCCAAAGGAACCAAAAGTACTAATACTAACTTTCTTTTTATTATTTAGCCTAAAAAATAAAGGATTTATTAATTAATCTAAAATTAACTAACTATTAAGCTATAGATGCAAAGAAAAAGAGAATGAATTTGGGAAAATACTTGTGAGAAAAACCAATTGATTAAGACAATACCCGATGAATAATCCACTTAGACTTCACTTGTTATTTAACGCTGAACCAGACAATTTATTTACTTGACTTGATCCGTAGGATTCCCTAATGTATATTAATACCTCTTTCGAGGCTACTAACGTCTAACCCTAGGTTGATTAATTGAAATCTCTTTCTAATTAAAACCCCTAGAATTGCATTAACTCGATTTATGGACTCCCATATTAGGTTTGACCCTAATCCGACAGATTTTCGTCATCCTATTTCTAGGGTTGCGATCAACTTCGCTTAATTATGCTAGATCTACTCTTAAACAGGGACTTTTGCTCCACTGCCTAAGCACATAAATACTTGAATCAATATCTTGAAATATCAAAGCAATAATTAAGAACAAATCAAGTATTTATCATATAGTTTAGAAAACAATAACAAGATTCGTCTTAGGTTTCATCCCCCTCAGGTATTTGAGGGTTTAGTTCATAATAATAAAAGAATACATCTCAGAAGTAAATATAAAACAAAACATAAGAAAAACCCTAAAACCCCCTGAAGGAATTGAAGAGAAGATCCTCTGTTGAGTATAACTCCGGCTTCTTGAGATGAATCAACTGGCTTTCTTCGAGTGAATTCCACAATTCTGGCCTCTTTGGCTCGGCTCTTCGGCCTAATTGGAATCCTAACTGGACTCCCTCCTGATTAAAAAGTAAAATTATTTTTAATAAATATCGATTAAAATATTAATTTAATAATACTAGTGTTGCAAATGATATCAGAATTTATATATACTTCATATTAACATAATATTGTTTATCTTATAAGTCACGTCAATAAATAATTTAATGTTTATAAAAGTATTCAGAAAATATAAATAATAAAAAGTTCATTTAAAAATAATATGAAGAATATGTGAACTAAATTGATCAAAAAATGTAAATATTGAAGACTAAATTTGGCATTAGACCTTTTTGCCAATAGCTTTGTATTTGTTTTTTTTTTTTTTTTGCTTTGAAAAAAACTAGCATCCATTAATGAAGGGCTTGGCAAAAGTCCGACAACAAAACAGATCAAAAGCACACGAAAAGACAACAAAAAGCAAAGAAGACCACACAAAATAAGAAACAAAATCACACAGCAAAACCAAAACTAGAAATGAAAAGGAACCACAAACCCCAAAACGAAAGCACCGAATGAATACCAGCAAACCTTTCCTCTTCTCCTCAAAACCCATAGTAAGCCAAAAATGAAGAGGAAAACCCAGCTTTGAAAAAAACCAACATTGGAGATTCAAGGAACCTACTACAGAACTTTAAAGCCCACAAAACTCTCTCAGCACTGACGACTCCAGTCCGACCAGTCCTTAGCCACCAGATTTTCGACAGAAGCTGGTGCCTCTTCAACTCAGAAACAATGTGAAAGCCGCCTGCGCCCCTCTAATGCCAAAGTATGAGCCACCTGATTAACACTTCTCAGAGCTAACTGGTAAGTCATTTAGTCCAGAAATTCCTCGAGCCTCCGAATATTCTGAGAAATTAGTCTGAGTATGGATCTGACTTCCTTAACAGTTGTTAGCTTCTTAATAACCGTAAGGGAGTCCCCCTCCAGAATAACCATCCGAAAACCCATATCAATCGCAAAAAGGATAGCTCGTTCACATGATCTGGCTTCCGCGACGAATGCATTTGCAATGTCGGCATAAGGGTAAGTACATGCTCCCATAATTAAACCCATTTCATTATGGGCTAGAACGACCACAATAGAAGTATTAGAATCGCCCTGAAAAGAGGCATCAAAATTTAATTTAATAACCTCAGGGTTCGGAGGTCGCCACAACTCAGTCACAGTAGTTGTTGGGTTAACCATTGAAACTTTACTCAAACTCAACTCATGGGCATAACCCTATACAAAACCCACAAGATCCTGCTGAGAAAATTTCAAACCTTCATAAACCACTTTATTTTGTTTAAACCAAAAGGCCTAGAAAGAAATAACTAACAATTTTCTGGTGTCCTCATCAACTGTTATAAAAGTGTTCACTAACTGATTTTTACCATCTAAGGTACATATGCTACAATCAAATGAAAGGCGCAGAGAATGGCACAATTGCCGCAATACACCACAGGACCACAATAAATGACTAGAATCCTCCAGCGCCTCCTTACAAAGAAGGAAACATTGACAACTTGCAATATTTGTTTGAGTAAATTGTTGTAATGAGGCACGTAATCTTTGATTAGTCACCACATGTGGATTTTTAGTTTAGTATGAGTCTGTAGATCCCAAAGGAATTTGTAGAATTTTTTGTAACTGGCTGTATGTACTAAATTGTAACCATAGTGTTATATGTTTGCTGTAATTAAGACTCGATACCCACTCTTCACCAAGTACTCCCCCGTAGCATCGTGGCGCCACACTAACACATCCTGTACTCCAGAGGTTGCAAGAGGAATGTTGAAAATACGAGTAGCCTGCTCATCATCAACAATCTGACAAATTATTTCCTTATTCCAGGTACCCGAGCTAACATCAATTAATTGGTTCACAGTAGTCCAATTAGTATTTATACCCTGAACTAAAACTCTACTATTACCAGGTCCAGGCAACCAAGGATCACTCCAGATATTCACAGCTTTGACACTACCAATACGCCAAAGTAAATCGTCCAAAATCAGCTCCCGAGTGCTGCATAAACTTCTCCAGGTAAAAGAGGGGTAAGAACCAATTCTAGCTGCCATAATATCCGAAATGGATAATAACGAGCTTTAAAAACTTTTACAAAAAGACAATTAGACTGTGAGAGCAAGCGCCAACTTGCTTAGCTAGCAAAGCTTTGTTAAACAAATGGAGGTCCCGAAAACCCATCCCACCATCAGTTTTTGGAGTACATAAATTATTCCAAACACTCCAGTGAATACCCCTAGCCGATTTACTATTAGACCACCAAAATTTGTTCAAAATAATTTCTAACCTTTGACACAAAGTTTTTGGTAGGGCAAAGCATTACATAACATAAACAGGAATTGCTTGTAAAACCGCCTTAATGAACACCTTTTTACCTCCCATCGAAAGATACCAAAGACTCCAACTTTCAATCCTCCATCCGAACCTATCCTCGAAATTTGCAAAGGCCATTCTCTTATTTCTCCCAACCATCATTGGCAAGCCCAAATATTTTCTAGGGTTTGTAGCCACCCTAACTCCCAAAATGTTGGTGACCACATCCCTCTCAGCTTGACCCACACTCGCTCTAAAATAAATAAGCGATTTATCAAAATTAACCTGTTGCTTTGAGATTAATTCATATCCCTTGATGATGTTATGAACAACATGATCACCATCTACCGGGGCATCACCAAAGAGGATGCAATCGTCGACAAACAGTAGATGATTAATCGCGAATTTTTCCTTTCCAATCGGAGCCCATCGCATCATATTTTTACGTTTGGCCTCATTCAGCAACAAAGAGATACCTTTAGCGCACATTAAGAAAAGATAAGGACTGAGAGGGTCACCTTGCCTCAACCCCCGTGACGGGGAGAAACCATCGCTAATACCATCGTTAATACCCACCGTATATGTGACCGAACATACACACCGCATAATGAGAACAACCCAATCTGAATGGAAACCTAACTTCAGCATCATGCCCGCCAGAAAGTCCCATTCAACTCAATCATACGCTTTACTCATATCGAGTTTCAGCACAAAATTATCGTGTTTACACTGTTTCACCATCTTAAGTGAGTGTAAGACCTCATATACGATTAAGGTATTATCCGAAATGTGTCTCCTTGAAATAAAAGCCTCTTGAGCTTTATTGATACATAATCCCAGTGTAATACTTATCCTATTCACCAGAACTTTTGAAATGATATTATAAATCACATTACACAAGCTAATAGGTCGAAATTGAGACAGATTCTTCGATTTTTCAACTTTAGGGATTAATACTATGTGTGTTTTATTAATATCACTCATATCAATCTCCCAATTTAAAACAGACAAACAGTAATTAGAGATGTCTGCCCCCACAAGATGCCAATACATTTGATAAAACATAGCAAGGAAGCCATCAATTTCGGGGGCCTTTAGAGGCGCCATAGTCTTCACCACATGCCCAATTTCATCCTCTGTGAAAGGTTTAAGCAACTCATCATTCATGTTTTCAGTGACCTTTTGCTCAACTAAACCAAGCAGCCTATCATCACCTCCAGCTTCAGAAGCTGTGAAAAGATCACCAAAATGCTTCGAAGCAACTTGCAACATCTCTGCTGTTTGTCAAACCCACCGACCAGTTCCATCTTTCAGCCCGACAATCCTATTACGATTATAACGAGAAACGGTAATTTTGTGAAAGAAACTAGTATTTCTATCACCATTTTGCAACCAGTTTACCCGCACACGTTGTTCCCAAAAAACTTCCTCTTTGTCAGCTTCCAAATTCAACCTTAACTGCACCTCCATAATTTCTGTCAAAATCGCATCAGTAGGAACCTGATCATAGAGACCAAATAGACGTTTCTCCATAGCCACTCTATGCCTTTTTTGTTCGTGGTTCCTTGAACAACTCCAGAATTGAAATCGTTTTCCCGCTTTAGCTAGCTTATCAAGAACACTAGCAATAGGGTCTTCCCAAGCCTGTCTAAGAATAGCTTCAAAAGACTAGTCGAAACACCATTTTGCTTCAAAGCGAAAAAGCTTGGCCCCAACGGACTCACTGCGTCGCAGATTTTCGATCGTATTTATGAGGATCGGACAATGGTCTGAAAAATGAGTGGCTCAGATGCGTGATTAAATAATTAGGAAAAAGATTCATCCAGCTCAGGCTCGCAACTCCCCTATCAAACCTCTTTCGGAAATTAGTAGACTGGAATCTTCCTCTTTCCCACGTGAACCACCGACCAACAAACCCCAAATCATTGATACTGCAATCCTCTAAAGCGTTTCAGAATTCGACCATTTGTCGTTCAGACCGAAGTCGACCCCCTTTTTTTCTCAAAAGAGCTTGTAATCTCATTAAAATCCCCTATCACAATCCAATGGGTAACTTGATCATTATCCAGTTGCCGAATAAGCTCCCAAGACCTCCGCCGATACCGTTCATCAGGGTTCCAAAAAAAACCCATAAATCTCTAAGTTTCGCCATTTTCGTTATCATGAATGTCCACATCCACGTGGAACTGAGAATAGCTTCTAAGAATTACCAATGAACTACCCGTCCAACCTAAAGAAATTCCTCCTTTTGAACCAATAGCACCAATGTCAATACTATTCATAAAACTGTATTTTAACCTAACCATTTCCATTTTCTTTATTGATAATTTTGTTACCCTAAGAAACAAAAATCGGGGATTAATGGCCCTTAATTTATTTCTGAGCATGTTAACCGTCCGTGACCTCCCCAAACCATGGACATTCCAGCAAAGGATATTCATTATGGTCGGCTGCTCTGTTCTACAAAGATAGCCGATATATCAATAACTCCCTTAACAGAGCCATTACCCGAAAGTTGAACTGAAGTATTGGCCACACGCTGGCGTTTCTTGCTTTCCAAAGAAACAAGTGGATCCTTTTCTTCCTCTGCTTGTAATTCCATAGGCCCAATTCCACACTCGGCCCCACTAAATTCTCTAGTCTCCATAATTGGCCATTTATCACAGCCCTTAATTAACGACATAAAACCATATCCAAGGGGAATCAAATTGGGATTAGGATATTCTTTAGCCAATTCACTCCCCCAATTACGCCCAGAATCCCTTTTATCGGCAGGAATTGTTCCCCCGAAAATTTCTTTCCTGAATCAATACACTACATTCCGACCCGTCAGCTTCTCGCAACCACTTACTGGTCGTAACATTTCGCCGGCGTACCACCGCTCGTAAAGTAATATCCCATCCAAAGACAATTTTAGATGAATCAATTACTGTGCAAAGAAGGCAGAAACTTTTGCCATACCCAAGCTTGCCACAATTAAAGCAAAACAGGCTAAGTTTCTCATACTGGAATCTGGCATAGATGACTCGATTGTTACCAATAAGATTTTTCTTTTTTCTTTTCAACGGTTTTGACACTTCCAAACGAACCCGAATATGCACGAAAGTTTGAAATCCTAATGACGGAAACGATGTATCACAGTCAATAAACTGTCCTAAAAAATTCCCAAATTGTTTGGCCATAGGAACCATCATCAAGCCTGGGGGAAGATCATGAATTTGAACCCATAATTCTGCCAGGTTTAACGGGACTATCAAAGGATTCTCTCCCGCCTGGATCCTGTGAAGCAAGAGTAAATGGTTACTTATGTAAAAAACTTATTATATACGTTTCACAATAGCTAAACATAAAATAAAGAATAATTAGTACAATTTTAAACTTGAAATTATAAGATAAGTAAAAACTCTTATAAAAAATAAGATTTCTTCAAAATAAGTGAAAAAGAAAATTTTCTATTTGCTAAAAATAAGTTATAGGAATGGCTGAATATTATTAATTGAATTAGTTTGTTACTAACTTTTATATTGAAACATGTGCAAAAAATAATATTCCAACTAAACGTAGCATAAGTGTTAAATAGAAAGGTGAGGTGATAATTCAAAAATCAGTATAATGACAAATTCAACCTTCAACTTTTACCTATGGAGTCGAATTGATATTTTTTAAATTAAACCTAAACATTATTGATTATCTCAAAATTGATCATAGTTCTAAAAATTCATAAAAATATAATACATAAATGTTTAAAATATATTATTACGAAAATTTACTTTTTTCTCCTCCTTCACCACCACCATTGTTTCCCCACCCGACTTCCTCCTCCTCCACAATTTCCGCCACACCCTCTTCCCTTTAATTCAAAAAATTGTGGGAGATCAAAGTTTTAGCTTCGTATGATGATGATGATAATACAAGTTCACTACTAAGAAAGTGGGAAACAATATTAGTAAAGACACAGGAGATTAAAAATTTTGCATTATTTTTTACAAAGCTTTTGATGAATAAAATAAAAAAAAACAAATGGCTATTGTTGAAATTTATTGATGGAGATGCCTTTATCATGGAGTTTTTCTTTATAGTGTGCTAAAGATACATACACATCAACTCTGAAAAATTGCAATATGTGTTATTCTCTCTTGTCGTGGATTGTTCAATATTTATGGTCAACGTTATGATAAAGCTGGTAATGTTCGCGAGGAATAGAAAGAATTGAAAAAAATATCTCTTGATGATTGTGCTTTTATTGATTCTGTGCATTGTTTTGTTCGTTCACTACGGTTGGCTCTTGTTAATGTATCTTAGGAGGGGCATTATGTTAGTGAGTTTTTCATTAAATTAAGTTATATTATCAAATTTGCTGATGTCTCTTGCAAACAGCATGAAGAGATACAACAAGCAGTTTAAGAAGCTACAACTGCACATGTGTCAACTATTGACGAGTTTAAGATTGGAAAAAGTGTCAATCAAATTGGGACTTTGGAATGAGTTCTCATTTTTATTATATATGCAGTTTTGTAACCATGCTTGATGCAACTTGTTTAGTGTCTGGAACAACTAAAAAACAAGGATTCACATATTCTCAATAATGAGATGTCAATGATTCATCCAAGTTGATTCAATTATTTGAATTCATTTTTATCATGCATTTTTATTATTCGTATATCACCTTAATCTATGCAACAAAAGTCCAAAAACAATGTAAATGCTATGCATTTGATTTTAAGTACAAACATGTTAATTTAGGATTTAAGAAAAAATGGTTGGAACTGAACTTAAGTGGTGGGGTTATTATTTTGTGGGAAAATAATGATTTTGAGTGTTCTTAGCGTAGATGAAAAATAATTAATTTGTAAATATGATAAATTAACTTTGCTTAATGTTCATTATAACAACAATTAAGCCGAAAATAAACAGTATAAAAAATAATAGCAAAAACAAATTAATGACCAAAATATCCCACAATAGAATCAATAAACTTTTTAAAGAATATTTAAAAAAATATCACAAAATAATCAGAGTCTTAGAAAAATTCTCTTGAATAAACATGATAAATTTAAAAAGAAATATTATGTACATAGATGGAAGCAAAGAAAGTGAAAAGAAATGAATTAAATATATTATTTTAAAAATATTTTATAATTATTAATGAGAGAAAATTTCGAGATTTTTTAAATACTAAAATTATCCTATCGGTTCAACTAAACTACCAAAATTATCCCTATTGATATTTTTTAAATAATAGTGAATGGTTTTTCTTTTTTTACCTTAAGTAGTCTCCTTATGGGTTGGTTTTATACAATCGATAGACAAGTCATTGATCTCAGGTGAGGTTTAATTAAAATTTTATGTCTAGATCAAAAATGGTTTATAATTTTGCTCAAGTCTGATCTGAATAAAAATGTTAAAATTTGGGTCTGACCCGACCCATATTAATTTTTTTATATAATTTTTTTAAATATAATAGTACTACAAACATTAAAATAAATATTTCTCAATAAATTGAAAATAAATTTTAAAAAATATGTATACTTAAATAATGCTTATAGATGCAACGTAACAAGCAAATACATCTAAAATAATAACAAAATTAATAATAAAACAATATTTATACAACAACAACAAAACAATAGCAATATAATAGTGAAATGGTAGCAAAATAATAAAAAAAGAAAACAAGAAAATAGCAACAAAAATTATAGTTCTTTTACATATTCGGGCCGGGCCCAAGCCGAAAAAGCCTTACCCGTTTTCTAAACGGGCTTTTATTTTTTGCCCAAGCCTATTTTCGAGCCTATATTTTTATCCAACCCTCCCACTTTTCAGGCGGACTCTCGTCCCGACCTATGAGCAAGTCTATTATGCATATTCAAAGAGATTAGATTAGAATAAAAAATTTACATAGAATGCTTTTGTAGTAAATTTTCATTTTTTTTTGTAATTATTCGTTTACATTGTTACTACATGTTTCTATGAATATCATGTTTTTTATCATTTGTATGTTGTCAATTGAGTCTTAATTGGTATGGACATTGTTTTCAGTGCAGGATATAAGTTTGTGTGCGTTAAAGCGCATTATCTTTTTGTTTATGAGTTGGAAAAGAGTTATGAGTAGTTCTAGAAATTCTATCAAAAAAATAGATATAATCAGAACCAGTAATAATATTGTTAGAAAAAAAACTATAATTACGGGATTATCCTATTCTTTTACATTATTTGTTATTATATGTTAAAAAATTTTGATTTATAATTTATGTTTCAACCATGGAGAGTGACAATTCATTAAAAAAAATTCAGAGTTGAGGGTGAAGAAAAAGTAATCAACTTGCACTTTGAAGGTAAAATGTGATTTGAAGCAAGCCTTAGATTTATACTAATGTTAACATTGTAGTTTTTATTTTATTTTAACAATTGACATACACATTTTTTTACTTGCTTCATGAAATTTTTTTTAAATATTAATAGTACACAATTTAATTTCTCTTCCAAATTTATTTTAAAAATTATTATATTAGTTCCTATTAAATTTTAGTTGTTACATTTAGTTTCAAATAACCGCTTAGCAGTAATTATGAATTTGAATAAAATTTTAAAAATATTAATAAAATCTAATGTTGCTTAAATATTTATTTTCAATCATTTAATTTGAAAAACGTTACATGTTTTAAATTTATTTTTAAATTAATGAAATTTAATAGATACATATAATAAAAAAATTAATTATCGAATAAGTTAATTTACATTAGAAAATCAAAATAAAGTAATATATGAATGTCATCCAAATATTTAACACAATTTATTATAACTAGATAAAAACAATGTGAAATATTTCAACATTTAATCTTTAAATTTAATAATTTTTTAGGTAAACTATGAAAATGGTAATTCAATTATGCTTGTCACTCAACTATTAATTTTCTTTATTTAATTATTAAACTATTCAAAATTAATTATTTTAGTCACTTTCAGTTAATGTAGGGCCTTTTTTATTGGTCTAATAACAAAATTAGTCCTCTAATGTTTACACATTTAATCAATTTATCCTAAATATAAAAAAATTTAACAAATTTAGCTCTTAATATATACAGTTTCGTCATTTTAGTTCAAATTCTAAAAAAAATAAAAATTTAACTATTAGCATTTACAAAATTTGTTAATTTAGATACCAATATTGATCATTATTGTTACATTCCTTAAAAAAAATTACAACCAATGAGGAAGTCCCACGTCACCATCTTCTCCGTTGCAATTCATTTAGCTAGAGGGACAAAGCTCGCTTTAGCACCCGCCGTACTTGCTAGTATTTGTGTGTTTGTTGAAAGATGCAATTACTGCTTCAACCAAAATGGGGAAAGAGGAGGTGTTTAAGCTTTACCCTTGGGTCACCATTTCATCAATTAGCTCAGGTTTGGGCTTGGGAGAGATTTGCTGGGCTGAGACCAAAACCGAATTGTGAGCCAAGGTTGGTTCAATGGCATGATGTGAGAGGAAAACGATGGGAGAGAGGGAGGGAGGTATTTGTTTTAATTTTTTTAATATTAATGCAATTATTTTTATTTAATACTAATATAAATACTGATAATTTTTTCATTTAATTAAATTTTAATAATATGGTGACGTGGCGCTCCCTGATTGACTTTAATTTTTTTAATAAACTATAATGATAGGGGCCAATTTTGATTACAGAATAAAGTTTAGATACTGGGTTCGATAAAAAAAAGTTTAGACATCTATCTTAAACAAATGACAGTTTAAGGGCTTCCTATTTAACTAAGCCTAGAAGAAAAATGATAGAATGTGTAAATATAAGTGGGTTAATTTTGTTATTAGACCAATAAAAAAAGCTCACATACTTAAAGTGATTAAAATATTTAATTTCAAAAAATTTAATTATTGAATAAAAGAAATTAATAGTTGGGTGATCAAAATAGAACGAAAAGCATAACTGGGTGATATTTTTGTAGTTTTCCCATTTTTTCAACTTAGGCTTTGAAACTTTTGTGGGTTGACATTAGTCTTTAAATTTGACAATTTCTTTTTCCAATTTTGATCTATGTAATGATATAGTATTTTGATATTGTGTCATGTCATTGCCTAAAATTTTCATTAAAAATTATAAATTTTCAGGTGATCACGTGATATAACCTCATAACGCTACATCATCACATCGAAAAAATGGCAAAATCGCTAAGTTCTAAGACTAATGTGGATAAAAAAAAAATTTAGGGATTAAATTGAGGAAACTTGTCAAGTTTAGGGACTGTATAATGCTTTATCCATTTTAAAAAAATTACCAGAAAAAATTGATTAAAAAGAAAAAGAAAAAAAGGAAGAAAAAATAAAATATAACCGGACGAACCGAACCGAACAGTAGAAAAAGGCGCGCTTCAAAAACAGGGTTCGCGCCATCAGACAGTCCTCCTCTTGAAAAATACCACCGCGAGTAAAGTAAAACCCCAATATTCTCATCAGCCGCAGCCAACGGCGAAGATCGAACGGCCACGTTCGTAACAATATATATAAAAGACAGAAAAATACGAAGAAGAAGCTATACGGCGATGGCGGAAGTAGTTTCTCTGATGGACATCGACGAAGACGACAATCACCAGAAACAAAACAACTCTCAAAAGCTTAACAAGGGCAAAGGTATCGTCACAGCCGCCGATACCAAACCCACTCCCTGGGTCGAGAAGTACCGTCCTCAGTCACTCGCCGACGTAGCCGCTCACCGCGACATCGTTGACACCAGTAATTCATTTTCTCTCTATACCTAGGGTTTTTTTTTTTTTTAAATGTATTTCCTGATTTGCTTCCCTCCTCCCACTTTTCTTTAAAGTTTTACTGTGATTATATGGGTAAAGAAGGATAAACGATGGAGGAACGAAGTTAGCGACTTCGAACTTTTCGTATTCCTCTTTTATAGCTGTAATTTAGTAAAAGATTTTGGGTTAATATAAACAGTCTGCTTCGTTAATTGAAGGGATTCTGATGATATTTTACTCGATATCTTGTAACAAATTATTTACTCGGTTTTTGTTGGTGTAAATTAGTTGATAGGCTTACAAGCGAGAACAGATTGCCGCATCTTCTATTGTATGGTCCTCCCGGAACTGGCAAAACATCTACCATTCTGGCTGTTGCACGGAAGCTTTATGGATCACAGTATCGTAATATGATTCTCGAGTTGAATGCTTCAGATGATAGAGGAATTGATGTTGTTAGGCAACAGATTCAAGATTTTGCTAGCACCCAAAGCTTCTCATTTGGGTAAATTCCTTTTGTTGTGTGCAATTGATATGCATTAGATTGACAACAACCACTGGCTATTTATGAATTTGGAAATACAGAATTTATTGTTTAAATCCAGCTGTTCTTTTGTGTTGCTGCTGATATTGCTCGGGCATTTGTGACTACCTTTTTCCAGAGCTTATCATTTGATTATATTAGGTTTGAATAAATGCTTTGCAAGGGTAACGTATTGATGGTTAATGTTAATATTCTTACAGGGCGAAGTCATCAGTGAAGTTGATTTTACTTGATGAGGCTGATGCTATGACAAAGGATGCCCAATTTGCTTTGCGTAGAGGTATAATGTTTTCTTGACCAGCTTTATCTCGTTGACAAATTATTATTTCTTCATGCCTACGTTTGAATGACTGTCTGCAGTTATCGAGAAATATACAAAGAATACGAGATTTGCACTGATCTGTAATCACGTCAACAAGATCATTCCAGCACTACAGTCCAGATGTACTCGGTTCCGGTTTGCACCTCTTGATCCTATTCATGTCACTGAGCGACTTAAACATGTTATACAGGCTGAAAGGTAACTATCATTTTTCATTTTGTCTTTCATTTGTTTTGTGCTCAACTTTGGGTTGGAGTGAAGTGTTCCTAATTTGAGTGCTTTCTTGTGTGGTAAAGAGGGGTGGGAATGAGTTGCTTTACTGGGTGATAATCAGCTAAAATTATTCAAAGTATATGAGCTTACTAGAGTGCAAGATAAGTCTTGCTTGTAGTTTTTACCTATGCTTCCTTTTTGCCAATACTATAACTCAATAGAAGTTTTCTTATAATTTATGTTCTCAATGTTTGGCTTGTTAAGGTTTTGCAGCTCACTTCAACTTAATTCAAAGACCCAGTTTGACACTTTGAGCCTTGATCACTTCCCATTTAAAACCTTATCACCCTGTTGATTTGTCAGATTATAATTAACTTTTTCCTGCTTCCTGTTGTTAACAACTGTTCATAATCTAGTGCTTCTAATTATTGTTCTGCTCCAAATCAAAAGTGCCACTAGTTAAGCTGGAGTTTGCATTTTTCGGGCTTAGTTCAAGCTTGCATAAATATATAACCAGTTGTAGTTGAAAGTTTTAAAGCGTAGCTTGGCTCAAGTCATTTGCAATTTTTTTTATTAGAGTTGTAAAAGAATGAAAATCCGTGTGTTAACATATTTAAATGGCTTTACCTTTTGTTCTTTGGATCATATCTTTGAATCTTTCACCTGAATACGGTTACCAATTTTCGCTTCATTGGACCAGGCTTGATGTACCTGATAGTGGCTTGGCAGCACTAGTACGGCTTAGCAATGGTGACATGAGAAAGGCTTTGAACATTTTGCAGGTGTTTTAAACTACTTATTCCTATACTCTTTCTGCGTAAATTGGTGTACAATAATAGTTACTTGTTTAAGAAGCGCAAGTCAGAGAAACAACAGGTTGGCTTCGATCTGTTATTTGCTTTGTGGCAGAAGTGGTGTTACATTACCACATTATCTCATTGCTGTTCAGGGGGGTGGTGTAGCCTTGTCTAATTTATGTGTTTAGGTGATGTGAACGCTAGTTTTAATTGGATAGGATGGATTTCTTTTTTCCACTTGGGGAAGGGGGATTTAAAGCAGGCTTCTATGGGGATGTCTCTGAACCAAATGCTCAAGTGCATGAATAGACATTATTTTCCTTACTGACGGGGATTTGGGCGAGTAAGATGCCTATTTTTATGAAGTGGTCGGTGTTATTCATGAATGTGCAAGAGTGGCATTGTTAATGACTTTTTTGCTGCATGCAGTCAACACACATGGCTTCTCAGAAGATTACAGAAGAAGCCGTGTATCTCTGTACTGGAAATCCGTTGCCAAAAGACATCGAGCAAATATCTTACTGGCTTCTGAATGAATCATTTGCGGAGAGTTTCAAACGTATTTCTCTCAATCTCTCTATTGTGCAATTAGTAAAATTCTTGTGTGTAGATCTACTTTTTATTCTCTTTAAAACTGTTTCTTTATTCTTTGGTTAACTCTCTGTAGGAGTATCTGAAACAAAGACCAGGAAAGGATTGGCCCTGATCGATATTGTAAGGGAAGTGACAATGTAAGTGCCATTTCTGTTTTGACTTATAAATGGCTACTCTTTAAAATTTTTGGGTGATTATTCATGCACTACACTTTTTAACAGGTTTGTTTTTAAGATTAAAATGCCCTCAGATGTTCGAGTTCAGTTAATCAATGACTTGGCAGACATAGAGTAAGTACTTATATCTGCTGCTACTGCTCTCTCTCTCTCTCAGCTAACACATAAATAATTGATAAATATTTTATGCTCTGAACAATGAATGTATCATAAAACTGGTTATGATTATAAAAGAACCAAAAAGAAAGAGAAGTACGCCCAGACAATTCGGTAAATAAGCATAATTTATTTAGTATATAGCTTAAGACTTTTATTGCAAGTATTATGAAGTGCTTGATTTGGAGTTTCATTTAGAGCATTCTTAGCCAAATGATGTTTTAGCTCCATTAGTTGATTTTATTTGATATTGCTAGCCACCACATTTGAGATCTTGTATTTCCTTTACTAAGGCTTTTTGTTAAGCTGTTGGAAGTTTTCCTTTTTCCTTTTTGGCCAAGTGTTTTTTTTTTTTTGACAAACTTTTTGGCCAAGTTGTTGAATGTTCTAATTGGGGCCTGAATGTGGAACTTTGCTTCATCAACATAAATACGCTTAGATAGGAGATTGAAGAACAATTGACTAGTAGATGGTATATAAACCTGTAAAAATGCTATTGGCATTGTTTTAGAATCATGAAAGAAGTGACGATTAAATATCTCTTTGTTTTCATATGTTCAAAGAGATGTTAATTTGATAATCATATTTCATTCTGTTCCTGATATTGTATAATAGGTGTTGATTGTGGAAAGTATATCAGATAGTAGTAGCTAATGGCTTCAATTGATATGTCTTACCATTTGCAGGTATCGATTGAGTTTTGGGTGCAATGATAAGTTGCAACTGGGATCTCTCATTGCTATTTTCACAAAAGCTAGATCTGCCCTAGTTGCGGCAGTGAAGTAGCTGTTTCAAGCTTGGCCTTGTTTCTTCTCCCAATCTCATAATGTTCTTTCTGTATGATTTAAGCCTCTGACAAATAGAAAGTGTTTTTGCTTATGTAGTCCATGAGTCGTGAATACCTAAAGAATGTAGTTTTCAGGCCCTAAAGATTTTTTTTTTTTTTGCAGTGATTTTTGCTTCTTATGAGCTCTCAGATCCTTCATGTTTTGCTTCTTAGACAATGCTTAGCTTATGATAAAGTGATTTATTTTGAGGGAACAAATGAGGCTCAAGTTTTAGAGGCATTGCATCTTCATTGTAGTTCCACATGGTTCTTTTTCAGTGCACCTTTCAGATGTAGTAAGTAGAGGACAAGAGGCCAAGGTTAGGAAGTAAATATAGTTGCCTTGCCCCTAATCAGTCAAAAATGAGTACGACTTTCATGTACTTTGCATGTCAGCCATTACTGCAACTACGTTATGCATTTTGATTGATTGTTTTTTTTTTTTAAATCTAATCATATCATAGGGATGCAAGTGAATACAATCAACATTTTCTATAACATTATATATTTTTCTAAGGTTTTGATGATTATTATACATCTATGGTGATATTTGAGATTTAGATAATATTTGGTTGTTATTTTGAAGTTAATAAAGTATAATATTTATTAATCAGTGAGATTTAAATGATAGGTTTTAAAAAGAATTACAGAATGCAATTTTCATTTATTAAAAAAAATATTTTTATTAATAAACGAGATTAATAATTTTTTAAAATTTAAATATTTTATTAAAAATCTTAATTAAATTTTTTAATAAAATTAATTTTATTAAAATGAGAGAAAATTATTATAAAGAATTAATTTAGAAAAAAAAATTTCTACGTGTAGTTTATGGTGGTTAAATAGAAAATTGTTTAAAGAATAAAAATAAAGCATAAGAACTTAATTATCCATGAAATGCTTTTATAAAATGTTATTGTAACTGTTATAGAAAAGATTCAAATGATGGATACTTCGTTATGCTGGCAGAGAAAAAATATTAGGGTTTTGATAATTCCCTCGTTAAAATATGCTATAATTAGTTAATCTTCTAGTATTAAAATTACCATCGGTAATTTTCGTCAAAAATTGTCAAATCTTATGCAATATGATGAGAACAATCTAATCAGACTTAATTTTTTAAATCAGAAAAAGTAAGAAAACTTAAATTTTTACATGTTAAATAGACTAATTTCAAATTTTGTAAAAGTACAAAGTACAAGGACCTTCCACATATCAATGATAAATGCCTTTTCTTACCGGTTCATGTTGTAATACTTTAGTTATATGTACAGCGAATATAGACACCCAAAATATGACACATATTAAAAAAGAAAGGCACAAAATACAACCATTTTCACCATTAAACAAAGCAGAAATTCGTGTAAAAAAGAACCCATTTTCAATTTCATCACATTTTTTGCAATGCCATCATCCTTTAAACAACACTTAACTCGCTTGTCCCTAAAGACTGATCTGTACAACTTTTGAACATCTTTTATGCTCCCTACACTAAAGGAACCTTCTTTGATTTCCCTTTTTTTCGTCTCAAATTAATAAACATTTTATAATTTACATCCTTAAACCATTTACTACAAAAACTGGACCTTTGACAGACATATATTATACTTGAAAACAAGCAAACCCAAACTCCTATTATATTGTTCCTCACCTGATTTCATTATGATTGCTTGTAAAGAAATGAGTATGTCACGCCTTTCATATGTTTTCATCATTTTCCATCCTGTTGGACCAAATTATCTCAATTTCAAGCGTTCTGGAAGACCCATCTTTGTTGCTATCATGATTCAGGCTGAATAAACCACTGTATACTCCCTCAGTTACGACTTTGTCGATCTGAATAGTCACCCTTCCTAATGTTGTCTGAAAAAAACATCTCTATCAGAAATCAGAAAGCAATACCAAAGATATGAAAATATAACTATTAGCACTTTTTTATCTCACTACAAAAGGAAAACTTTTCATCTAAGTGCACCGAGTACCATCGACAACTGAATATGATACTACACTCAGCATTAGATCTCGAAATCTATTTACCTTCCCAAAAGTATTTTTACTTTTGCATATGATATGGAGTTTTTGTCCCTTTGGGGGCACATCAAAAGCCCATGTGAATCCTTCTTTCCACTCGGGAGTAGTACTGTGGTTCACGACCTAATCATAGTACAAAACCGCTCATGTTAAAGCATGTGCCATTGATAGCAATGGAATAATACATAATCAGCAATGCAAGGATACGGTTATAGCTTCGTATTTTTCCATCTGATATAAAATGCAGATTGGACAATTTTACAAAAAGACTGAAGATCTAGATGTGCTAATAAAATTTTCATGTGCATCAATGTTGTAGAACATATTTTGATGGATAAATGAAATGATAAGCACTGACTTTCTTGATAAATCTATACTAGAAAATCCCAATAAGGTGATAAATTCATGCATGCTATACAAAGCGGCAAAGTCAGAGGCCAAGAAGTAAAATAAGAAGTGATAATATTCCAAAGGCTCTATTTTCTATACCCTGGCCAACGATCATTAATGCAAAAATGCAACCCCATAACAATATTAGAGATGAAAAAGGCCAGGAAATGGAGAACTTTCAAGGATAAGGAACAAACTATATTCCATTTGGCCCTAGACCAAACTTGGGTACCATATACAGTTTATTCCAATGACTTTCAGATAGAACTCTTACCTTGGTTTGCCGGGGTGGTCCATTACCGATTGTCAATCGGCAAAATGCATTTGTGGCTCCCATGGCTTGCTTTAGGTTGTTACCACGCTTGATGGTAACAGTCAAACAGCCTGGCAAGCAGTGCAATAGGCTATCTGCTCTCTCATGGAAACTTGGAGGACAGGTTTTCATCAGCATTTGCAAGATAGGAATTGCTTCAGCTGCAATCATTGATTGAGATCTTGCAATTTCTATTGGCATGGTTGACCAAGAATGTTTTAACAAGCACATGGTGTCTAATACAGATTCTTGGGCACCCTCACTCCCTGACTTTAGTGCTGCTACGAGATGGGGAATACACAGGGTAGCTGCTTCAGAAATTTGGAGCTTAGGAAAGTTGGCGAATATCACATTTAATGTTCTCAAGACTTCTTCATTAATAGTTGCATTAGACCACAATTCTCTCTCTAAGGCAGCTGCACGACAAAATGACTACACATTTCAATATTATATGCAATGTTGAGAACCAAACGAGAGGGAAAGAAGGAACTAGTACAAAGAGAGAATAAAAACTTATGCTAGATATTGCTTGTTGGCCAGAAGCAAATATGTGGATTTTCAATTAACCAAAAAAAAAAATAAAGAAAGAAAGAAAAAGATTTAATGACACATCTAAACACTTCAAATTAAAACAGAAAAAAGTATATCACCTGTCAAAGATCTGATGAGCTCGTTTGATACGTATTCTTGAAGTGTGTGATTAGAGAATAAGAATTTGATCAGCAGTGCTGCCTGAGAAGCGACTTCTGAATTAGGAGAAAGCAAAAGTTCCTGAATAACTAATATGCCACCTGCTTCAGCAACAGCTCGCCTATTCGTTCTACTCCGCATGACAAAGTTCTGCAATGCACAAATTGCAACCATCTTCATGTCTTCTGTTGGCTGATCTTCAAGCAAGCTTACAAGTGCACGACATGCAGAAACAGAATCACTTGCTCTAGCATGTCCTTCATGCTGGGAGAGGTCTCCAAGAGCTAAAGTTGCAAGGAGCCTGCCAGATTCTGATCTTGTCTGCGGATCTAACAGGTACTGTGCTAAGGGTGTAATGGCGTACTTAGAAACCTTCATCTCTCGTATCCTTACATTGTTAAATAAAGCTTCAAGCAGTCTGCCCGAAGCTTCTTCACACTGGTGAGATCTTAGTAGATTCAACAATGCATCTATAGCTCCAGCTTCAGTCATCTGCTCAACACTTGAAGGATCACTCCTTTCATGGACAATCAAGGCATTGAGAGCCACGGTAATGGTGCTCTCCAGTGTGGAGTGCAACATTTTGACCAGAACTATTATAGGAGCTTTAAAATAGTACTCAGCATTGGAACGCAGAACATTGGAGAGAATAAAAGCAGTTGATTCCCAAAGCGCATGAGGAGGCTGAGGATCATCTTGAATAATGACTTTTGAAAGCTCAAAAACACCTCCAGCATCAGCAACTGCCTTTGGCCAACTAGCAGAGATCTTTTCCAAAGCTTTAATTGCTGTTTGCTGCAGATTCAATATTCCAATTCCAGCAAGCTGTACCAGCGGCACAACTGCATTTTTCGTTGTAATGTCTTGCTGGAAATGTTCCTGTGCAAGAAGATGGGTCAATAATTCTGTTCCAAGCTGCTGAATAGCTTGAGATGGAGATTCCAAAAATGAAATCAGAGGCTCAATGACTTGACTGGGAGTCAATTTCAGAGCTGCAAGGCTTTGTGGCTTCTCCAAGATATTTACAAGTGCTTGCAAGGCACTGTGCTGTCCCCACAAACCAAAATCCGGTCGAAGTAAAACCATGAAAAGAGGCTCTATTATTTTCGCAGCATCTGAACTTCTAGCAATGGCGCTACTATTTGTCAAAATCCGGAACAACTCTGCGATTGAGGATGACAATGAACTGGACGCGAGAGGGAGTACCTCAAGACAGTTATCAATAACTCCAGCTTTGACCATGTCTGATTTGAGTGGCGTGCGGTCTTTTCCCAACTTTATGAGTGCACATATGCTGGCCTCGATAAGCTGATGGTTTCTTCCAGAAATCAAGCCAACAAGGAGATCCACAATGTCATATGCTGCTGCAAGCTCCACCTGTTGCTCATCATCCAACAATCTCTCAAAAGCATGGACTCCAGACTCCACTGCAGTACTGGTATCAGACTGCATAAGAGTAATAAGGGGCTGTATGCATTCGGAGGCTATAGGATCTGCCCTAAATTTAGTATGTCCAAAGAGAACAAAACAAAGTTGTGCAGCATTTGTTTTCAATTCCAATGATGAAGCCGAAGACAAGATTTTGTGTAGACTCTCGAGCGGGTTTCCTTCCACATCAGTCATTAAGGCCGCTTTTGAAGCATTCCCACAAGTTAACTTGATCAAGGCAACAAGAGCAGCCTCTTGCTCACTCTCTGATGCAGCACATAGCATGTCAACCAATGGTTGTACGGCCTGCCTGGCTAACTCGGAATCAATAACATGTTCAGCATAAAAAATTTGATGAAGAGCCCTCGCAGCACTGAACCTAGCATTTTTAGAACCCAGGCGCAGAACAGCTATAAGTTGATTCAAGGAACTAAGTGATGCCTCATATTGAATAAGTTCTTGATTTCTAAATAATATCCTGAGCAATTCGCATATATCAGCCTCTGTTGAGTCTTGAGGACTCAAAGACAGATATTTTGTTAAAGCATCAAGGGCTCCAGCTTCGCCCATGATTAATTTATTTGTATCACTTCCATCTGCAATGCGGGTTAAGAGTTGAACAGCAATTGGAGGAGCTCCAGGCCTATCTGGTATTGGTCTCAGGAGATCCACTAAAAGAGGGATAGATTTCCGTGCGGTAGAGCCAACTCTCACATCTTCAATTTCAAAAAGATGTTCTAAAACAACTTGACCAGGATTTCGTACAAGAGAAAACTCTTCAGACAAGGTAACTAAATTGGGCATATCCGATTCCCCATAGCCAATCAATGTTATCATTCCAGCAACTGCACCAGAATTTGCAATGACAAGACTTATTCCCTTGCTTCCGTTAGAAACTAGACTGGCCATTGCCTGAGCAGCAAAATATCTGTCAATAACTTCTTCAGATCTCAACAGAAGAGTAAGTGACGGTATGATGCGCATGGTTGCTGGAGATAAAACAACATTTTCTTCTTGGAACAAAATAGCTAGAAGCAGGGCACTTATCCACATACCTTCTGTATCCTCAAATTCTGCCTGTAAATAAACAGTTTTCAGCTAGGCTACCAAAATTTTTGGCAAGGAATCTTATGTACCAACATACATGGTGGAAAATCATATCAATGAAAACAATTTATGCAATGATTTCAGGAATATGGTAATTTATATTTTTATCTATTCAGAACACATTAGGTTTTGTCATATATATAGCAAAGAGGGAGAGAAGGAGAGACATACCAGAGGATTGGAAGCATAATTTGCAAGCTTGTCAGATAGAACCTCAAGTCCACCAGCTTCCATTATGGTAATTCTGTTTTTTGGAAGACATGAAGACAGTATTAACAATAACCACAAAGCAACGGTTCCACCCAATACAATAGCAGGATCAGGGACATCAAACTCCTCGCCTTCCTGGAATGCCGTCCTTTCAATAAATTCTCTTGGGGCTCTACCTCTGACCTCAATTTCTAAAGAGGTACATCTTGAATTCTTCTTTGCCATATCCACTAAAGCTTCTATGAGAGGTTTTAAATACCCAGACCGATCAAGTACATCCACTGACTGCTGTTTATGTTCTTTTGCAGTACATGTGAGAAGTGCAGCTCCTCCAACTCTGACTTCCAAATTGGCAGAGTTCATTGTTCTGTCGGCTAATGAACATATAGATGTTGATTTCGCAACCAATAGATCACTGAGAACAACTGGTTGATCCCCACAAAGCCTAGACAAAATTTCTATGGACTTATCTTGAAGTGGAGGAGGCCCCTCAGCAAGGCATTGCACGAGAGGCTCTAAACTTGAAGGATCCTCAGCAAGCACAGACCAAGGTGGATAAGTTAAATTCACACCCTTTTTTGTTCTAGACAAGAGTGCAACCACTTCTAAAACATCTGCAGCACCAGTGGTGTCCATATCCATTGCATTTAAGGAATCAACAAGTGCAAGAACAGCAAAACGACACTGAGAATTTCCTACGAGCACATCACTGACTGGAAAATGCTTTAGTAATTGATGAAGAGCCCTTGATGAATTCTTTTTACCTTCTAAACTTCCATCTCCCAGCACTCTTGTCAAAGCCAAAACAACATCTTCAGCTAGTGCTTCAGCAGCAATATGAGAATCAGAGAGAAGATTGGCCAAGGCAGCAACAGCAGTTTCAGCAGCACCAATGAGAGAAGTATTTGCTAATTTAATTAGAGGTTTGACATCTGCTGCTGCAATATAAGACATCTTATTAGCAGCTTTAGACTTGCTTGGGTGAGAAAGAGCACCCAACACTCGAGCAGACTGAGTTGCAACAACTTGAGCCTTGCTAGTCAAAAGCTTCATGCAAGGTTGTACAATTTCATCAGCTACAAGACTATCGCATATATCTTTTCTTGTACTAAATAGATCAGCTAGGACAGAAGCTGCATATTCTTGAGTTTCTTCATTTGAGGAGTTGAGAACCTGGACAAGAGATTTCAGTCCTTTGTTAGCTGCAGATCCCTTAAACACAAGATCCTGATGTGGTGCCATTGTGAGTACATGGCCCAAAATTCTAATTATATGGGCCTTTGTGATTGGAGTATCTCCCAGGAGCAAAGCTAGCAATTGATTAATAGTGGCAGAATCAGCCGTCCGGACAAGCTTTGTAAGAGCCTTAGCTGATGCTTCCTGTCCTTTTGGTCCACCACTTCTTAAGAGCCATAAGAAAGCTGGTACCGCACCTGCACTTTCAACGCAGGCACGGATATCTTCACTGTGACAGCATAAATTCCATAAAATATGTGCAGCATCCTCCCTTGCCTTCTGAGATCCCATCTCCAGCAACTGCACCAATGGAGGAATCCCACCAGCAGCAGTAATGGCCCACTTGCAGTCATCAACCTGATCAGTCAGGATGGCTAGCAACTGTACTGAATGCTCTTGGTGCTGTTCGCTGGATAAGCCCAACAATGATATGAGCAACTGAATACCTTCTCGGTTACCAATAGCATCCCAAACACTGACTTTGTCACAACATAAGCTGGTTAAGGAAAGTATTAGATGCTCCTGGATATCAGCAGCAGCCATTGTTATGAGTCCAATAAGCACCCTTTTTGCTTCTGCATGATTGAGCCATTGTGAGAGGTACGTGTTACCATACAAGCTTGCCATGGCCTCAAGGACGCGATCTTGGACTAGCTTATTATCACGAGGCTTGAGTAACATAACTAATACATCCTCTATCTGTGCTACAGCAAAGGGTTCCTCATCAAGACCAGTAGTCTGCTCAAACACCATTACAGCGTAAGCAAGTGCTCCAATTATGTCAGCAACCGGTGCAGCTAAGCGAGAAGATTTTGATAATTCTCCAAGATAAAGTATCAAAGCAGACATCCCTCCACAGATATTTGCTAAAGCATGTGTTGCATGGCGCTGCAAAGCTTGGGCATGCTCTCCTTGCATGCACTCTTTAGAAGGAGCAACAACAGCCCCAATAAGAATATGAATACCATTTGCATCTACGACTGCCTTTTTTGTTGCAGTTGACATTGAAGAAAGGGCTTCCAAGGCATCTGCAGCACTTGAACGGACAGAAGTATCATTATTTTGACCTACAAGCCGAAGCAAGGCTTTGACAGCTCCAGAATCTATAACTTTTGGGATGCTATCACTGAATGCCAACATCAATCTGGCCAAAAGGGAAGCTGCATTGGATTGGGCAGCAGAATTATCAGAAGAGAGAAGACCCACAATTACATCTACTCCTCCAGCCTTAAGTGTTGCTCTCCAATAACCATCCTTCTCACTGCAAAGGTTCCTCAAAGCTCCGGTAACAAACCCTTCTACCACTTTGTCCTGCTTGCTTTTTGGACTGAGTTGTTCCCATAAAGTTGGCACAACACCTTCTGTAACAAATATTTTCATACCAACATGATCATCTGAAAGACCACCAGAGGAAACTTCAAATATTGCCTCTGCTGCTGCCTTCCGGGCCTCAGTTGATTCAGACTTCAAAAGCGAGAGTAATGGTGGAATACATCCACCTAGAAGCACCTTCAGCCGTAAGTCCTCATCTTTGCATAACACAGTCAGAGTTGCAGCAACATTGAGTTTTGCTAAAGGGGTGCCGCTCCTGAGAATGGATATAAACAATGGCATTGCTTGGCCATGGGAACCAATAAGTGTTCTTGCCTCCTTTCTTTCTTTGGCAATACTCAGCACACGTGCTGTAATAAGTTCTTTCTCACTTGGTGAGGACGTGTAGGCATGCAGTTGCTCAATAAAACGAGCAACTGCTGCCACTGTATCGTCAGAATCATCCACTCCAGTCGTTCTATTCAAATCCCTGGATATGAACAGTCAATTCATTAGTCCAAAAATGACATTAACAGAACCAACCAAACTACAGATCCAAACCACTTAGAACTGTCAGAATAAATGAAAATGCATCAGATCTTTCAATTAAGACTTCAGAGATGATTTCTACAACTGGCTTGTTATATTCATTTCTTTGATTCCATTCTAATAATTTAGTAAACTAACGACTCACATAACTCACCTAAGCTTCGATGAAGATAAGGGTCCCCATTCTCGCGGTTCAGGGGACGGAGACTTTGACATTACCAACAAAGGCCACTTTAGCTTGCTCCACGGCTTCCTGCAGAACCAGAGAAACAAACATTCAACTAAAAGAACGCTGGATCAACAGATGAAGTCCGGAAAGATCTTATATAGAGAACACAACATGTTCATTGCAGCTTCTTTTTCTCCTATGTTTCTTTTTTCAGAAATAACATTCACCAAATGTTCAATTTCACCACAATTATGAAATACAATATCAATAAAAACTTTCCTTTACCAGATAAAGAAAAAGAAAAGGATAAATTTTAGGCAATTCCCATTTCCCAGATATGAAAATGTAACAGCTTAGACATAATCGCATAGCCAATTATAATCCAATTCCGTATCTTCTGTAAGAAGTAAAAAAAATAAAAAAATAAAGCCAAATTAGCTGTCAAATTGCTATCTTTGAACACGCAATTAAAAAAGTTACCTTTGCTGAAAATGCAAATGCCGAAGAATGCTCTTTCCTTGTGACCAATCCAAAACCCTCTGTTTCTCAGCCCAGAAGCAACTTCAGCTCTTTAATCCTTCACCATTTAACCCAGTTTTAGTACAAAATAACTAAAACCCATAAAATGTAGCAATCCTATAAGGCTAACTCAAACTACTAAAGATAGTGTCTTTTTTTGGTTGACTCTTTGTTTACTAAGTATCGAAATCAAAAACCCAAATTCCAGAAATGAAAATTGAGTTGAAAAGGAAAATCAGATCTCAAATATAAAAAAAATGTAGAATTAAAGGAGATTAATAAGAGTGATATCATTGTTTTTTTTTTTATTCAACGGAAATGTGATGACCAAATATAAATTGACAAAGAGTACAGAGATCAAATCACAATTAGGATTTAACAGAATCTAGGGCTAGGAAAAACAAGTGTTCTTTTCTCAACTGTCATCGATATTTTTAGAAAAAAAAAAAAACTTTTTTTTATAAAATTGAAAAAAAAAAAAAGAAAGGAAGAAGAAGGAGGAGAAGAAGAAGGAGGAGAAGAAGAAGGAGAAGAAGAAGAAGCTCTATTACCTTAAAAATCAGAGCAAATGAGAGCTCCCCAAGTGTAAACATGCAGTCACAGAGAGATGCATACAGAGGGGTAAAAAGGAGTTTAAGAGAAAGAAAGAGAGAGAAAAATGGTACACAAAAGCAAAGAGAGAGAAAGTCTGGGTCATTTCATTTCATTTCATTTCTTTGTCATTTTTCATTTATATTTTTTTAAACAAAATTAAATGTCATTTTGTCTGGTAGAGTAAGTTAGAAACAGTGATGAAATTAACTGTCATTTTTTTGGTACTATTAACAAATTTAAAATATTTGATATTTTTGAAAATGATATTATACTAAACACAAAAAATTAAGTAATTATTCATATATAAATTATAGGATGTTTTGGTTTAAATACTTAAATAAAAAATTTGAAAATTATGGTGTTTGAGGTGAAAATACTATCATAGTAATATTTTATATAAAATAGAAAAAAATAAAAATAAAAATATACTTATATTAATCTTTTTTATTTATAAAAAATAAAAAATTTAGTAATTTTTCAATTGGGATTAATTATGCTTAAATAATAATATAAATTAAAATAATATAAAAAACAAATTATATAAAATAAAAAATTACAAATATATGATAGAAAGATATAAGTTAAAATACTGAAAAATTTCTAATAATTGAATTCAAGTATAATTATGATGCTTAGTAATTATTATAATGAGTGAGTTTCAAAATAAATGTTAGCGAATATATTTTATTTATATTCTTCAAGGGGTACTCTTGTTATCCTCTTCAAACCTTATAAGGATTAAGAAATGAGAAAATATAGTGTGCTTAATAAATCATTAAAATGAAATGTTTTAATATTTATTGTTTTAATTGTATTTAATATGCATTTTAACTTTTTAGTTAATATAATTTTTTTAAAAAAAAGTTTTGAATATGATAAGTAGATAATACTTATCACTTAATATGAAAAATATTAAATTGATTTTATTTTTCAAAATTTTTTATTTTTGATATAAATTATTTCTTCATTTTGTTAAAAAAATAAAATATTCAAAATTTATCATTAGTTTTTATCAAAATAAATACTATCATATTAATAATATTAAAACAATAATTTTTTTTAAAATTAATATTTACTGTTATTAAACAAAATAATTATGTTTGATCTTAATTTTACTCATATCTCAGATAGTACTTATAAAATTTAATATTTAATTTTTTTCATTTCATCAAACAAACCAACATAAAATTAATCATAATGATTTTTATATTTTTTATTTTCTTATATATAATTATACTATACAAAACAATCATGTCTTTAAAATTAAAATTAAAACTCTAATTTCTTTTTAAAGGAAAGAAACTCTAATTTTTTTGGCATAATCTATATAATATTATTAATAAAATTATTGATTGAGTTGATGTTATGAGTTAATTAGGTATCAATTCGGATAGAAAATGATTAATATACTCTTTTATTAAATGATTATTACTATTATTTTGATGATTTTTTTTTATCTTTTCATACTTTATATGGTTTTAAAATAAAATAAAAAACTAAAACTAATGTTTGATAAATTTATAAATAAATTTTTTACCATTACACCAATAATAATTCTCACATAATTTTCGAAAAAAAAATTTTGAACATAAAATGTTTCCCCATCAAATTTGTATATCTATGTTATTAATAAAACTCGGTTGGTGTCACGGGTTAATTAAATACCAGCTTGATTAGAAAATAACTAATATACCCTTTTATTAAACAATTATTATTGTTATTTTGATGACCTTTTTGTTTTTTCATACTTTTATATGGTTTTAAAATAAAATAACTAAATTAACATGTCTAAGGATTGAACTTATGTTATATTATTAGTTTTAAATCTTATGTTTTATTATTTATTGTATGTTATTTTTAAACACAGATTTATGTTCTAAATACATGATTTTCACACGTATACACACGTGTGATAGGATTTCAAGTAAAATACATAGTTGTTAACATTTACTCTCTTTTTCCACTTATTTTTTATACTCTTAACCTTCAAATTTCAATCAATTTATTTTTTGTTGGGTAAAAAAATTATTAAACTGATAAAATTTTAACGATGTGACATGATAACTTACATGACAATCTATCTATGCTTCATATAATTAAAAAAAATAAACTATTCATAAAAATATAAAAAAGTATTCACGTAAAGAATGAAGTATACGCTAATTGTTATGCAAGTTATTATGTTAATGTCATTAAAATTTTAACATTTTGATAAACTTTATCGTCTAAAGAAAAACAATTTGATTAAAATTTAAAGAATGTTGTAAAAAGGGATATAGAGTAAAAATGATGCAAACATTAATACTAAATTTATTATTACAATTTTTGTTTTGTGTTTTTTCTGTTTTTTCGCTTTAAGCCTTTCTCTTCTATTTTTTGCCTTGTTTTCACTATAATTGGTTGATGCTCACAATGGTCTTTTTGCCCTCTCTGAGTTTTGCTTTAAGGATCTTCACAATGATAGATCTTGAAATTAATAGTTGGGAGTCTAACTAAAATTTTAAAAAGTTTTGGAGGATTAATGAAAATGTTTAAAAATTTTGGCAGTTGTAACTAAAACTTTCAAAAAAAATAAAATAAAGGCTTAATGAAAGACAAAAGATTTTGGAGGGATTTTATTAAAAATTTTGAAAGATTTAAAGAAAAATTCCAAATTGTTTGGGGCTTAATTATTATTATTATTTTTTAAATTCAAGGGTCTAAAAGAATTAAAAAAATAGTTACATTAATTTAAGATACGAGAGATCTCACTCACGAGAGTTTCAAATAATATCAAATCCTCCTCTCTATTAAAAGCCTCATCTTTAGGAACGTGCTGTAAGAGTTACTGTCTAACTTTTATCAAAAGTTGTTGAATTTACCTGATCAAAATATATTTTAAGAGTATCGTGAAAAATTTCTAAGTAACATTCAGTACCTCTACACGAACAATCTAAATCAACGCTCTCTCATAAAACGACTCCGCAGAATAATCAAATCATCTGGTGTGCAATCGGTGTCTTTGTCACTTTGGAGGCAAAGGTTTGGACCGAGATTCTGTAGCATCAAGCTTACTCTGCTCGTCTTAATGGCTGATTGCCAACGTATCGACATTGAGCTCACTTTCAAAATTATTGGGGTTTCACTATTTTTTTTTCCTTTTCAACGGTCAAAGTCGTGAAAAGGAAAAAGCCTAAGGAACTGAAAATCAAATCACAAAATTATTTTATTCACGAGAAATGCCTACAAAAGTATGTATAATTGTTTTTCCATTAAAAATAAATAAAATACAAGAAATGTTGGACAACACGAGTTTGCAATGCAATTTGTTTTTAATTAGTCTAGAAATCAATGAAAAGAAAAAACAAAACAAAATGTGTTCTGCATGTCTGTCAGATGTCATGTAATAAAAATTTATATATCTACATCTCTCTCTCTCTATACATATAAAACATAATAACTGAGCATGTTTTGGCATTAAAATCTTTCATATTTTCTGAATCACATATGGTTCATCAGTTCACCATTTTCCCTATATAATATTTATTATCACCTATCTTATCAATGTCCAATTTTATATATATGATATTGGTAGATCCAATCTACTAAGGCATCACTATAGATAAGTATTTTTTTTTCATTGATATATGCAGAAGATATTTTATAAGATTTTGGATAAATTACAAAATTAATCACTTTTGTATGTTTTAGATTATATTTTAGTTATTTATGTTTGAAATGTTACATTTTAGCCACTTATATTATCGTTTTGTTACGAAGTAGTCACTTTACCATTAAGCTCCGTTACCTCCTTAACGACAATCCTACGTGACAGTCCAAATGAGTTTTAAATGCCAACTTGGGTATCCAACTGGGATGTGAATATTTTCTTTTCCAGTTTAAGGTGTAATTAATTTAAAACTTTCAATTTATTTAATTAAAAATCTATTTTTGTCCTTGGACATCCAAGTTGGTATTTAAAATCTATTTGGATTGCCATGTAGAACTGCCGTTAGGGAGATAACGGAGCTTAACGGTAGAGTGACCACTTTGTAATAATACGATAACGTAAGCGACTAAAACGTAACATTTCAAACGTAAGTGACTATTTTTATAATTTACTCTAAATTTTTTCTCAAATTTATTTTGATAAGTTTAAATATTTTTTAATTCAAATTGATGGGTTTAATTTATTTTTTTAATCAAATAAAATTAAATCGGATTTAGATTTATCAAAGTAATATTCTAAAGGGGGTACAAGAATAGATAGTAAAAATAAAAAACCTTTTTTTTTTCTTTTTTTTTTTTTAATCATTGGTCAGTACTGGTTTGACATATTATCAGAAATCTTCATGGGATCTGTATTGTTTGGTAAGAAGCAAAGCACAGCACAGCATGTGCATGGATTGGCATCTATTATTTTTATAATAATAAACAAATTGCTTTCTAAATTGTACTTATCTGTAAAGATCAATCTCTTACTTCTAAGCAATTTTTTTCCCTTTCTTTTTGGCTGTAAGAATCAATGGCAATAATCTATGAACTTTTCTCTCACAGGGAATTTTTTTTTTTTTAAAAAAAGAGGTTGGTATCTCTAGGCTGGATGAAGGAAAATGTTCAAGTTTTGTATATATGTTTAAAAAATATTTATTTAAAAAAATTAATTAGGATTATTCATTTATATATGTTGACATATAGGGTAGAACCGAGAATTTTAATTTTAATTTTAATTTAGATAAATATATGTAACATTAATACAATATATATATATATATCTAACCCGAATTTGACCCTATAGAGGAAATGTACATGCATTTTTTTTCCATTTTCTTTTTCAACCAAATGCAATATTACTGTACAAGATCTAACAACATTTTAATCTTAGCATTGATGGATGGATGATGAAATTTCAGTGCTGCAAATGGGGCATAGCTTCTTCATTTGAAGCCACTTGCTTATGCAATCCAAGTGATATGGATGTTTACAATTAGGAAGTGCAACTAGTCCTTCGTTTTCTCCGTATTCCACTTGACAAATTACGCACCGATCAATTTCGTTCTCGTGTTCGATGGATTGGAACTTAACCGGCACCAAGCATGAAGAAATTTCCTTCTCGGATAACCCTCTTCTCTCTATTCCTATTAGTTCTCCCAGAGCGATCAATTCTTCATACGAAAAATCGTCAAGATCGATGTCATGTTCTTCAAAATCATCGTTGTCATCATCATCATTATCGTAGTCATCCTCGGAATCGTTGCTATCTTGTCTATTGAGGAACTCTGGGTTACCTCCATCTTCAATATACTCGTAACTGGTGTTGTTGTTTTGATCGCGGAACACATCGCTATCATCATCGACGTCGTTATCGTATCCATCCTTCTCGACGGTTTCGAGCAATGAAAAAACCCTTTCTTGTTCTTGCAATGCCAATGCGACCGCAAGATCCGAATCAATTAGATCAAGTTGGGTGAAGGGCAGCATTTTGGATGATTGTTCTGCTCCTTCGTTTTCCATTGAAACTAAAACGACACTTTTAATAGAAGTTTAAATATGTTTACTTGAAAAATTGCTGTATTATTATTATTATTATTCTGGAGATAAAGATTGCGAATGTGGAAATTTAAATTTCAGATTAAATTGTATTATTTAGTTAAAACCAAAATTTTTTAGTTAATCCTTCTGCTACTAAAATTTGCTTTTTGATTAATTTGATATGGTTTGATGAATCCAACAGAATTAACCAAAAAAAATATTATTTGTTTTGAAGTTATAGTTTTTCTATTAGGCATTGCTTTTGGTATTTTGGACGTATAAAATCATGTTATACAAGAAGGTTTTAAAGTTAATTATTGTTTGGTTATTTGAAAAAAAAAATTAAATTAACAAAAATTTAATTGATTATGTTAATTCACCCGTGAATCAAAAATTAAAGGCAATGTAAAATTAGTTAATTTGGTTAATAACAAAAACATATCTTATTTTGAGAGATAGTAACAAGATTATTGGTTGTTTAGCTAAAGAGGCTTGAGGTAGGATGAATCAGTTGGTTGTTCTTGGTGACCCGCCACAGAATATGAGACACATATTGGAAGAAGATATCTAACATGCGCTACATTCAAAAGCCGAATATGTTAAACTTGACACTTTTAGTTAGTTGCTTATGCTTTATTTTGTTAAAAAGAAATCATTGTAAAATAAGTTAATTTTGTTAATTGAAGTTTAGTTAGCTTAATAACCAAACTAACTACTATTTCAGAGGAGTAGTCGTATAACCTCAAACACCAAACCTTTTATTCTACCGTTGTCTCGTAAGTTAATAATAATGAAAGATTAATAAATTTATTTAAATGTAATTAAATCTTAATTATAATTATCATAAATTAATATTATTACGTTGGATTTAAGGTTATTAGTATTTTTTTATAATAATTATACTTAATTAATTAATTATTTACAAATCTTTCTATTAGCTGTTTGTTTTATTCAATAATGAAATATAATGTTATATTAATCTTTTAGTAATCCAAACTCGAATATGTTTCGAACATAAGAGTAGGTAAAATAAGTGAAGGTATTTTTTTACAATGATCTCCTGCTATGATGAGGCCTTCCCTTATATCTTGAACCTTTATGTGCAAATCTTGATGTATGTGTGACCCTAATGTCTTGAACTGTGTTGATATGCTTAATGGGTTTCCTTTTATAAAGAGCATCTCTACTAATCCCTACATTAATCCTATGATTTCTAGGCCTTAAAGACCTTCTTAAGTGGACTCCTTTATAATTTCTTAATCTACCTGATACTGAATGATTGCTTACCTCCATTGGTCTAGAACTGCCATATGAAAAGCTTTCATCGTCTCCGCTTGTATCGGTTACTCTTTTTCTTCGCCTTGGTCGTCGTCTTCGTCGATCGATTCGCTTGATGTTTCGAAGCTTATAGCAGAGGAAAGTGCAACAAAATTCCCAAGATGAGAACCAGCATGAAATGCATCCCCATACCATTCTACACAGACCATGAGCAATGCATTGGCAAATACCCACTTTATATAGCAGATAAAGGTATAAGAGAACTGCAAATCATTGGAAGGAACAATTGAATTTCTTAAATTAAAAAATGGAAGATGAAATGTTAGATTAGAAATATATACTTTGAAACTTACCGATATAGGATAAAACCAATACCATGATCAGTTTCAGTATATTGGCAACACAAAAGTTCTCGATGTAACAGATTAAATCCCATGTTGATCCACAAATTGAACTGAAACATAATCCTCCAAACATGAAAAATAAGAACGCATTGCACAAAGAAAGGGGAAATTTAGTTTCTTAAACAAAAGATTTGCTTAATCGAAGTTCATAGTGACAAGATAAGAAAAACAAAAGAAAATCTATTACTCAAAACAACAATGAATTTTGAAGAGGCTTTGAAACGCGGTGATAAGTGATTTTAGGATTGAAGGAAATTTACCTGCAGGATTTTCCAGCAAGAAAATCGAGTGGGGAGCGAAAAAGTTTGCCAATGGCTTGGATGAAACCTGAGAAAACTGAACTGACCACGTTCTCCATCGTCAAAAATTTTCAGTTGTAATGGCAAAAGCCAAACTGTTTCTTATGGATTCTGATTTAACTTTTTCTTTTTGTCGTATGGATTCTCATTAACTGCTCAATTCAGTTGGAGAATTTTAAATAATAACCTAATTTAATTTTAAATGTATTAAATAAAAAATACATTTGTGTCTTTTTCTCGATAAAAATAACTATTCACCTTACCAAAAACTACCTTTACTTAATTTAATTATTATCATTTAAAAAATATAATTTTTATTTAATAATAATGATATTTTATTCTACCGCTTTTTATCCATATATTGAATTCTTTTATAATTTTTTTTGCTGAAATTTTTTTTACAAAATATAATTTTTACCGAGTATATATATCTCTTGAAGAGGGTTTGAGATTGAACTCATTTGTGATGGTCAAAGTGTTTATCATCTCAAGTGTAGTCTAAGCTTAACCGAATAATTGTTAAAGTTTTGCCCTAAAAAAATTGTTTGAGATTCACACTACGCAATTTATGTCTAATGAGTCTTTTACTTTAGATATACTAGCATTCATATCCCGTTATGCTGGAAATTTTATAAACTTTTTTAATAATTTATTTAATTAATAATAAAAAATAACTTTGAATTAAATTATACTTTCAAGTTATTCCACCTGAACCGTAATGAAGCTTTTGAAGAACCAACCTCAGTAAAGTAAATATAAGATGATGGATAATAACACAAATGTATACAATTATCATGACTCAAACAACAACCAGCCAGCTTAATCAAATTCAAAATGTTACATTAGAAAATCTAATGTGATAAAAATACAACAGTTGAACATCCAATCAATTACTATTATATTAAGATCAAGTTGTAGCCATCCGATTCCTAATGTTCGAACAGTTTGCCGTACTGCTTGCCGAAACTATGAAAATTATAGAAAAAAATACCTGGTAAGTCAGGAGCATGGTTATAACAGCAACTTGTCGAGGCCACCTGGTTTGTCCCCCCTACTGCAGCAAGATGCTTGAGTCCAACCACAGTTGATGTTATCTCCAAATTAATCATCCCAAGAAAAGGAATTTCAGGCAAGCTTCTAGCATTCGGAGCCTGAGAGAGATATCATCTTTAGATCTTGCTCTTGGAAAAACAATGAGCCAATGGCAAAGGCTGCTTGATGATAAGGTTCAAATATCTAATCTCGAATGGAAAACGTTTAGGTGATTTCAACTGTTACTGTCTTCAATTTTGGTAGATTTTTTCTCTTCAATATCCCAAAACTGGGATGGTAAGAGGGCCTTTTGTGAAGGTAAATCGGCGATAAAAAGGAGCGTCTGAGCCCACCCAGCATACTCCCCATATTTGCTTACAAATGCCTCTGCCACACGGCTGCAAAGCTTAGGTGTCAAACGGGCACCAGCTAGCTCAGGAAGGAGGTACTTTGTAGCAATCTTGCACACAAAACAAGTAGAACATTTCCATGTTAGAAATTCATGGATGCGTAGAATAGAAAAGAAGAAAAAAAAGTACTTTCCTAGTGATCTTATCAATAACCATTTACAAGTATATACAATGATGCTATACCAATCCAATCCATATTCAAGAAGCAAATAGTAGAGAGGAACAACATGATATTAAATCGAGCATTTAATGGAGCAACGGTTGTTGATTCATATTTCGGCAATATAAATGTTCATCAGCTAAACATTGAATGCCCCTCAACTCATACAAGCAAACAGGTTTCCTTCAAATAGTGAAAGGATTTTAGCAAAAGCCCCAACATTCCCATCAACAACAGAAAGCAACATGATTTTGGATAGTTAAATCCACTTCCTAATCAAAGTTGGTATTGATTTAAGCATTAGCAACCTCAGTGAAGTCATTGGTACAGTGCTCACATATGTAACATGTAAAAGACTAGACTATCCACGCTGCACGACTAGCTATATACATAAAGCATACCTGCCACACATGCGTATCAACTGGAATGGCATGGTGCTGATCAAGGGAGAAGAGAGCAATACATGCTGCTACCTTGGGACCAACTCCAGGTAAAGTACATAGAGCATCAATGGCCTCTTGAAGATCCAATTTACGAAGAGAGAGAAGCCATTGAGCACCTCCATCTGGTTTTGATTGCAAAACATCAACCGTGCCAGTAATGTACTTAGCCCTGCCCACCCACATCATGAAATACCCACATAAGCCACGATTCCAATGAAAAAAACAAAAAACCCACTGAAAACCTCTAATTATCAATGAACCATTTACTAACTGATCATTATCAAGGGACTACACATATATTAAGCACTACATTATTGTTGTTACTCTTCAATGTAATCCATGATTTCAGCAGAGGTGACTAGGTGAATTCCCCACTAATTATCATCCTTCTGCCTGTTGGCATCTCATATAGTTATTATATAAATTTAAAGATGGGAGATACCAATTAACAGTCAAAATCTATGTAATACAAATTGTTAATGTATCGAATTAAGCACGATTACAAAGCCGAAAAATGCATAAAAATGACCAAGGAGTATTATATGCAACAAGAAATTAAGGAACTTAAGCTGCTACTGACAAGTATATGTTAGTATTAATGCAGCAAGCAATCAGTTGAAGAATGAAAGTGAAGAAACTAATAGGAAGAACAAACTGATTTACCTGTAACCAAAACCAGCCTGTCTAAGCTCTTCCTCAGAGACAGCAGATAAACGTTCCAATGAAGGGAACTCATGAAAGTCAAACCCACCAACTCTGCCCAAATGAGTACCCAAAGAGGAAATGAAATCCACCATTTTAGTAATCCTCCCGATATTATTATTAGAAGAACAAAGGAACTGAACCAAGCACTCAACCGGGTCCTGCCTCAAAACCCGAGCACCCTTCATATACTTGGCTAGCTCGGCAAACCTGGAGTCATTCTCGGAGAAAACCTCCCAGAGCTTGGCCAAGGAAATGCCGACGTTGAGGAAATCCAGGAGGGCCAGCTTGGCAGCCGATTCGGAAGGGGTGAAGTGGATGAAGTAAGAAACGCCGCCGTTTTGGATGTGCTTGAGGGATAGCAAATGGGGTCCGATGGTGCCGGTGTACTGAAGCGGGCCTGTTTGTTTCCAGCGGAAGGTTTGGCCGGTGGGGAAAGTGAGGGGAAGGGAGAGTTCGGTCTGGGAGAGGTTAAGTGGCACCCATTTGGGGTGGGATTTAGGCTTCTTGGAGGAGATTGGTGGGGTATTGGGGTGGAGGGATTTAAGTGGCGGCGGCGGCGGAGATGTCTGTTTGGTGGAGGCGGGGGAAAGCGGTGGTGGCGAAGGCGGTCTTGGTCTTTTCATTGCTAGGGGAGGTTTCAGTGAGTGCATTTGCTTCCTTCCCCTTTCCCAGTTATTCCCTCTCGGCTTAACGATCAAAAACAGAAAAATCGACCCTTTAATGGGATTAAATTTCAGGGTTTTTTTTCTTTCTTTCTAATTTAATCTATTTAAAACAAAAGGTCAAATACATCTATTAGTCCCTCTATTCTACATAAGTTACCGGTTTAGTTTTTATATTTTAATTTGATTTATTTTTTGAATTGATCATACTTTTCGAATTTAAAAAATTTACTTATCCTAGTATTTTTCGCGCCGTTCCTTTCTTCTTCTACAGTTTGCTTCTTCTTCCTCTATCTTCTTTCATAAACTTGTCCATCACAGTTAAATGCATGGTAATTGTTCATCACAGTTAAATGAAACTTGGTGAATAATGAGATTCAGCTCTAATCACTCGTCGTCATCATCCTCAGATTTGAGCAAAAAGCACAAAAAATAGTCTCTGTTTTAGTGGCAGTTGGTTCCTTAAGTTCCGGCGAAACGGGTGGAATTGGCCGGCATATAGCAAAAATGATCCGTATTTGAACAAAATTTGAAGCGGAATGAAGTTTATAGGTGCCTATCTAGGTTTCTTGCCAGAACAGATTACTCTAATTAGTACAGATGATATCGGTACGAAACTGACTCATGTGCTTTCGAGTGTTTAGTGGTTTTTTTAGGATTTTATTCAAGTTATAAAATGGTAAAAACGACTTCATTCACCGTGAGCAGAGATTAAGCCCAATGTTCCAATCAATTCCAAACTACTTAAAAATATCATGTCATAATTTAAAATAATTTTATATTATTTAATCAAGGTGACGTGAGTTCAAGGTGTTTTAGTGTATTTTTTCTCCAATTTAACGATTGAAAGAGGTTATGGATAGTATTAATCATTGTATCAAAAAAATTAAGTTTAGTTTATAGAATTAAAGGTAAATTATAAATTTAGTCACTTATGATTACGTTTTTTTTACCTTATATAAAATATTATTATTTATTCAATAAGATTTTCCTCACGAAATGTGTTTAAAGACAGATAATATGCAACTTCAAGTTATCGATTACATATTTTTATGAAAATGGCAAATTTTGAAATGTTTTTAACACAAATATTCAGCTAAGACTAAAGCAACAAAAAAACTTTTCCGCCAAAGAGGTTTGTGCTTCAACAAAAATAAATTATTTGATTCGAGTTTTCCTGAAAATCAACTTGATGAAATCTCATGCTCTTCATATTAGAAAAGAAATAATCTATCAAGCCTAGATTGATTTTTCCATAACAAGTTAGATTGTGGGATCGATTGCCTGTCTCGAAGAAATTTGACGGTGTGAGCTTTAGAAATTTGCACTGTTTTAACTTAGCAACGCTTGGCTAGCAGGTTGCTAGGTTCGTTTCAAACTCCGATTATCTTTCATGTCGAGATTTCAAAGCTAGATACTTTCCCTAGGGTGGGTTTATTGATGCAAGCGAAGATAGTAACCCTTTTTTTGTTTGGAGGAATTTTTATGCAGCTGAGCAGCTTGTTGGGAATGGTTTTTGGTGGTGTCCGGGGGAGTGAGCTTCCGTACAGGTCTTCAATGATCCTTGGTTGAATGATGAAGCTACATTTGATGTTGAAACGGTGTCGATTGAGGGGCTTGAAGAGCTGTACGTAAGGATGCTTATGACTGAGGATGGGACGGGTTGGGATCGAAGCTTTGTTGGGGGGGTGTTGTCTCCGCAAGATGTGGCGCATGTTTATAGTATTTCGATTGGTCGACATCAGCAACCCGGTCAGCTTATTTGGCATTTTAACTCGAATGGATTTTACAGTGTTAAGTCGGGGTACATATTGGTGCTCTCGTGGTCACAAAATCTTTCGTCTCTGTACGTCACAGGGCCATGAGATCAATTGTGGGCTGCTTCTTTACCGCCAAAGATTAAAGATTTTTGCTTGCGTTGCCTTAGAAACTTTTTACCGACAAAGAAGCGTCTAATCGAGAGAGGGATCAACATGTCTGCTGCATGTGCTCGCTGTGGGGAGGAGGAATCACTTGATCATGTGCTTCTCGGTTCTTTTTCGAAATCGGTTTGGCAGCAAGTTAGGTATCAGCTTGCTCATTTGCATGTTGTCGACTTTATTGCTGATGTGTTGAGATAGCCATAGGCGAGATCAGGTTCGGTCTATTATGTGGAGTCTGTGGTACCACCGCAATTTACTGTGCTGGAAAGGAACCTTTTCAACCCCACCCCTTGTCATGTTGTAAACAATGCCACTTCTTTTCTACAGAATTTGTGTGATGCAATGAGAGTGTATAATTCTGTTAATAGTGCAAGTAGCGTGGAGCAGCTTAGGCGTCAGCATCGCTGGGAGAAGCCTGTATGGGTAAGTATAAATGTAATATTTATCATTGTATTCGGTACAGTTTCGATAGTAAATCAGAACAATAAACTTTAGGTTCCATTTTAGTGAAAATTTCGGTTGGTATCAACTATACCGGTTGATTCCATCCTTATCGGCCGATACCACAAAATTTAAAAATTTTAAAATATATTTAAAATTTAAAATTTTAATTTTAAATCAAATTTTATTATTTGTTTGTAATTTTCTAAAAATATTTTTAATTTTAAATTACTATTATTATTTATTTTAAATTTGTTGAATTATGAGTTATTACAGGCTTGGTATGAGATGATCTTACTGTTTAATTTATAAAATAATTTTTTTACTTGTTTATTTTGAATTTGTTTAATAATGGATTGCATTTGTGAAACTTATTAAAGAATATTTTATATAATCGATAAATTTTATTCAATCATAAAATTTACATATGATGAAATCTGAACATATGCCACCAATATTTTTAAAATCTTTTCTTTACCACTTTAATCAAAACTTTATTTTTTATGAATATTTTATATGAGAGTTACTCACTCTCATTATTTGGTATTTATAAATATTTTTTATATACATATATCAAATATTTTTTAAAAATAACAATAAATTTAAAGCGGTACACCGAAACAGATCTATATGGTATTCACTACTTGATATTAATGCTGTTTGTTTTAATCAGGAAAATGCTACTAATTTTGCGGCTATTGTCAAGGAGTGGGAGGGTAAATTTGTGAAAGCTATGTTGGGACATATTGACTTTTCTTTGGCTCCTCGGCTAACTGAGGTCGTTGCTATCAGAGAAGCTCTCTCTTGGCTTCATAGATTAAATCTTGGCCACGTTGTCATGGAATCGGATTCAGTACAAGTGGTTAACGCCTTTCTTGTTCTACTTCGAATATCTTAAAGTTTGATATATTGATTCAGGATTATTTGTTGCTTGCATCCTACTTTAGTGATTTATTTTTCTTTTAGGTGAACAAAGTTGTTAATCAAACGACACATAATTTAGCATTTATGCTATTTTTGTTGAGTAAAATATAGGGGTGAAGTCATAAAAATTTTTTTAGGAGTTGAAATTAAATTATAATTTTTATAATAGTAAAAATGTAATTTCACCATTTTATTAGCCTATATCTTTATAATTTTTAAAAGATTAAATCAAAATTTTATCATTTTTAGGGGGCAAAATACAATTTTACTTTTACTAATTTAAATTTTTAAAAGATTTAAAGGACCTAAATGGAGAATTTTTCATTTTAGGAGGATCAACGCCCTTGCTAGCCCCCCTAACTACGCCCCTAGTGAAATACTATCCTCGAGTGTTTTCATTCCGCTCTTAAGTTTGATGCTCGTAGTATCTCTACCTTATGTAAGGGAACTTAGGTTTAAGTGTATGGGATAAACTTCTTGGGTTTGAGAATCAAATTAATACAATATGTAAATACCGAGAACTAAATGTATTATTAAATACCAGTTAAAAATGGCAGATAAAATGAATTTAAATATTACTGCTTAAATTAAAAATTTTAAAAAATTGTGACAAAAGTAGAAACGAATAACCAAATGCATAATTCACTATCCATACGTATAGTTTACACTTAAAATATTTATCTATCTCACTATAAAACCATTTTTACATTTTCCGACAACAGACATAGGTTAAAACTACTGGTGACATCGAAACCTGCAAAAAGAAAAAAAAAGCTTCTGAACATCTTCATCATATCTATCTTGATACTTTCTAATACAGCTTAAGTAATCAAAGCTGATTTCAGAGATCAAAAAATAGCTACTCCGGAAACGGGATGTCAGCCAAATCCTGTCTGTAAGGAGCAACGTCAACTTGGAAGGAGACGTCGGGTTTGGCAAGCCCACTTTCCATCCAGCTTTGCGCTGCTGGGTCGACATTCTTTTCGGGTTCGATATATGTCACGACTGTATCTTTTCGGAAGGTTAGATAGATGACTGCCAAAACGTAGATGGCCATTAGAGGAAACACTATGATTCCTATGAACACATTCCCCACTTTCGGCAAATCATTGTGAATCAACCAATCTACGAAGGCCGTCGTCAGGTAATAGACGTTGATGCCTATGATTCCAATTCCTAAAATCCATGAAATCACAATGATCTGCAAGCACCCAACAAAGTATAAAACAGCGTTTTAGACCCTGGAACTTCAAGTTCATCCCACATGGTCTAATGCGCCACGTCAATATTTTATGTAATAGTATTAGTTCATTAAAAACACTGGTTGAGCTGACTACTTACGATTATGGAGTTCTTATATGGTCCCATCTTGGTTGAGCTGCTACTGAATTTAAGTAGTGGGATCAAAGCAAATGGTAGCTCAAATGAAAGGATCATCTGCAAAGTCAATCATCGGAACTACAATCACTTTACCTCAAATAAATCACAGAATCGTGATGGTGTTTTTATAAAGATCAAAATCATAAAAGAATTATTGTAATATCAATAAATCAATGTTGGATATTTTCTTACGGATGCAATGATGATTAGTCTACCGGCCCCTTGAGATCCACCGATGATGGACACAATAAGACTAGGTGTAATGGCAATACACCTAGTCAGCAAATTCCTCACCCATTTCTTCATTTTAAGATTCAAAAAACCCTGACATAAATAAAAATCAATATATTAACGAAGACTAGTTAATAACTACTAATTAAGGTGATCATAAATATAAATTTTTTTGTTTGAGCAAAACCTGCATGATAAATTGTCCTGCATAAGTGCCTGTAATGGTAGAGCTTTGCCCCGAGGCAAGAAGTGCAATGGCATAAAGGGTTGAGCTTGATTTTCCTAACACATTCTGCAATAGCCAAAAATCATAGATTTTGGGATTGTTAATGGGGAATATTATTAGCCTTCAAACTTCATATTTTTTTTGGTTTATGGTAATGAATATTAATGAGGTAGCAAATTGGGACCTGAAGAAGAAAAGAAGCAGAGTTGAGGTTGAGATCGTTGCAACGATGGTGGTCATCGCTGGAGAGATTATCGGCGGAGCAAACGGCGCCCGAAACTGAGACAACCGCTACGTTGATCAAAAACGCCACCAACAAGGCAAAGCCGCTCTCTATCAAGAAATATCTACAGGCATCCTGATGATCACAATGTAAACAACGTACGCCAAATGCTTAGTGGTTAGCACATTAAGGGAAAGAAAACGAATAGATCATAACTAAATTAAGCATTGCAATTACTAGATTGTTGTTTAATTTGCGTATTTGGACTTACGTTGACGCCACGAACGGAGTTGGGTACTTTTCTGGAGAGCACCAGAGCTGAATGGAGAAACAAATTGTGCCTGTTCACATTATTTTGCAGTTAAAACAACTCCCACAATATTAAACTACCAATAGTTTCTGATCATATATATTCTTTTTGATACAATGCTTAAAACTACCAATAGCTCCTGCCCAAGCCAAAAATAGGAGGATAATACATTTGACTGCACTCAAACCCATGTCCTCCTACATTGGTAACAATGCCCATGTCAATCGAGCTAACGCTCAATCGGCAATATTAATTTGTTTTTTTTTGGTGAATTAAGAGGAGGGCAAAACCCTATTCTTTTGAAAAGTTTGGTTTAAAATTTAAGTGTTTAGTATTGCTGCCAAAAAATATTTTTCAAAAATAAATTGTTTATTTTAGACAATGTTATAAAGTAACAAATAAATATTTAAATAATATTCAAATTAATTAATATTATGATATTTTAGTAAGAATATAGAAAATAACTTATTATAATTTGTTGTTAATATTTTAATATATGAAAAATAAATTTTAAACATTTTTTAAGCAATTAATCAGAGAATGGAAAATATCATATGTTAGATGGTAAAAACATAATTAAACCATCAAAAATGCTTTTGGGAGAAAAAAGTTAAAATTTTTAACTTCATTTGGGGAAAAATACTTTTGAAAAGTCAAATTTTCATGTCAAAAATGCTTCTAAAAAATATTATTAAACACAACTTTAACGCAGCTCAAACTTATGCTACATCTAAGATGGTGAACACCCTAGTCATCAATCGAACATATGATTCAATATTGAACTTATTGTTATAAGAGAATTATTATTAGAATTTAATTATTGGATAATTATTGGTTACCCAATATCTTAATCCAAAATATAGGAAGTTATTTAGCAATTAACTAGTCTCTTATTATTATGTGACACCATTTATAATTTCCTATAAAAAAATAGATTACAAAATCATTTTATTAACCTTGACATCAAAGTGTTACTGTCTAGGTGTTTAAAGTAAGGCGATGTTTGGAGAAACAAAAATAAAAATAATCATTGCTTACGGCATAACGAGGGCACCCAAGAGGGCAATGGCATCAGCAGTGGCACCTTGGCCGGCAAGCTTAGGCACAAACATGCCCTTAATGACACCAGATGCTGGGGGCTTGACGTAACTCATTTCCCCAAAGAAACATCCAGCCATTACAAACACCATCACTGCTATCAGCAATTCCAGCTTCCTCACCTTTTTTCATTAACACAAAATAGAAATAATGACAGCATTTTCATTTGAAAATAACTTAATAGTCACAGCAACGTATGGGCAACTGCAAGTTGTATGAAAATGTGAAATTAAAAATTCAAAAATATCATAAAAAATGTGCAGTAAGGCTTATCAAGATAATCTAAAGTAATCATATGCTTATCCATTTTGATAATTATGATATAGTCAACAAGGTATAAAATATACATATCAATATACTTAGTTTATTTCCATGAAACAAAAAATGTAAGTTGACTTTATATTATAGTGAGAATAGCTTCAAATAATAAAATACCCCGTATCTTTGCAGGCCCAGGAGGAGGAGAGTGCTGAAACCAGTGCAAAGAACTCCAACCCACACTGGGATGTTAAACAGTATATTTAGTGCAAAGGCTGTCCCAATAACTGCAACAAATATATACAACTAAATGCATGAAAACACACCTTGAACATTCAGTATGATTTATGCATAAATTTTGTTTATTTATTTATTTCTTCATGTATATTTATATTGGTCTTGAGTTACATTTGCATGTAGCTGAAGTTAAATTAGTCATCAATTTGATAACTGATATAATTATTATAGAAAAAGAAAAACCTTCAGGTATATCAGCAGCAATGACAGCAGTTTCTGCAAGTAACCATAGGCAGTACTTGATCAACTTTGGGTACTCAGCCTTACACAGTTCTGATAAGTGCTTGCCTGAAACAAACAAGCAAACGTAATTTAATTAAGTTAATTATATCAAAATGAAAGAAGTTATAATAAGACTATAAGATCATTATTTACCAGTGCTGACTCCAAGGTTAGCAGCAAGAGATTGGATTATGAGAGCAAAGACTAAGCCGATTAACACCACCCAAAGCAGCTGAAAAAAATTATGTACTGCTAACATTAAGAAGATATAAACAAGGCTTTGTCTTTTTTTTGGTTTCCCTCTTTAATTTACCTCATATCCATGGTTAGCTCCAGCTTGAAGATCAGTTTCCACTGTGACATGAAAGTGACACCATACCCGATGATGATCATAAGTTGCAGAAAAAGAAATAAAGATTGGTGGAGAGGTACGTAAGGGGGGTGACTTACGGTTGCCAGGATCGAGGTAAGCTAGTGAGACCAGGAAACCAGGGCCTACAAATGATAGAAACTTTTTCCATCCAGGTTTCTATACATCACAAAACCATATGAATAATCCATGAGATATATATATATAAAATTCAGAAAAGAAATGGGAAGGAACCTCGTGATTATTTGGGTGATCAATATCATGATGATGATGAAGATTGGGGTAGGAGAGTGGGGTGGTTCCTTGGACATTGATAGCAGTTATGCAGTTATTTCTTCCTACATCCCATGATTCAGGAACTGCAACTTCACTCTCTTGCTGTTGCTGCTGCAAATTTCTCATCTCTGTCTCTCAGTCTTTAATATTTAATTTACTCTGTATTCTATGGATGGACACAGGGATTGAAGAAACCGAAAGAGTTTATATAAAGAATGTGTGGAATCCATCGAACAAAAAGACGGCATAGCAGCTCATGTTTTATTCAAATTTTTGTATCTTCTGCCCCATACGGTGATGACACGGTGATGCCTGACCAGTCACTCTTTCACCGTTTTTAAATCCCGACTTCATTTTTAATTATTTGCTTCATCTAATTCTTTTTTTTTTCAAATGTTCCGAATTCATTTCTTTGATCATATGCCTAAACTATACATATACGTATGTGTATATATATAAACTCTTATCCGTATCATTGAAGAGCAGGAAAAACAAACTAAATTAAATCGTATAACTTGTCTACGAAAATGCCGAATGATAGAATATATATTTCAGTATTATTTCCTTTTCACCTATTAACAAATATATAAAATGCATACACACAATTCAACTAATGCCGATTGAATCTTAATTCGATTGTTCAATTGACATAAGTATTATTGTTAATACAGGAGTATGTGGGTTTGAGTGCGCTGAAATTTATTATACTCCTATTTATGTGTTCAGGTCGGGAAGGGTTATGGGTAGTTCTAGGCATTGTGTCAAACAAAATTTTACTTAATAATTTTTAAAGATTTTATTTGTCATTTATTATGTTTTAATTTTTTATCACTATGTTAAAATTTAATAATTTTAATATAAAATTATTTAATATAATTTTTATTAATAAATATAATCAATTCGTGCATGACAGATAGTATATATAATTTAAATGTAATCAATGATTATAAACATTGAATTGAGTAATTAATAATTAATAACAAAAAAAAAAAAGAAAAGGGAGAAAACAAAAGGAAAGAATAAAGAAAAGAGTAAATCTGATTGACCTCTCAAACAAAATATTGTGACACTTCAAGTTTGAAGCCATCTGTTTGGAAGCTTATAATAGGGCCGCATATTAAAGAATAAATTTGTTTAATTCCTAATTATTTGTATATTTATATCCATTTATATTTCTGTGCGATGCGTGAATTAATTAATTTTATTTAAATTATTTAATGATTCATTTGTAAAAGTAATTAATTTTAAAATATTTCATTTTATTTAATCATTAACATATTTAATATTAAAACAATACAAATATTCATTATTGTTTAAATATTAATATTAATTTATTATATTTTAAATAATATTATTAATACTTTTTATAGGTTCTTTATTATATATATATATTGTTAAATTGATTTATGTTATTGTCAAAATTGTTAATATTTGATTTTTTATAATGTTATATTTATGTTTGCTTTTATCTTAATCAATTAATGTAATCACTCTTATTATATTTGAAAATATATAAATTTAATTTAACAAATATTATTACTATATGTCTTTTTAAAACCTATAATTTAAGTTTAAAAAGTTAATATTAAGTCATTGTATATTCTAACATAAAATCGTAAAACAATGATAATTTAGTTATAATTAACTTCATATTAAACATATAAAAAATCTAAAGTAAATAAATTTAAACAAAAGGTATAAAATAATTTAAAAAAAAAAGAGAAAAAGAGCAATTTATCCAAAAAAGAAAACAAGATACTCTCTCAAAAAATTCCAAACCTTCTAAAAAAAAAACCTTCAATACTATCTCAAATTCCAAACTTCGCTGCCATCGCCTCCCAGAGCCATCGTGATCACCCTTCGGGCATAATTACCACTAACAAGCTACTTCTCTCCCTCTAATCTATCAATCTACTGGTTTAGATTTCTCTGAAAAATAAACAATATGTTCAAAAATCCATGTAAAGCTTTGAAACCAAAAGCTCCATTTCATTGCCATCTTTCATCGGATTATCTCCTTTTTAGAGTATGAGCTTTTCATCAATGATGGCTATCTCCCTTATCATTTTGTTTACCAAATAGAAACTCGAAGCCCCAAACTTTCAGTGGACTCGTGATGAGTTTCTTCGCCCTTTTTGCTTCTTTGTTTCTCTATTTTCCGTTTTGTCCTTTTTTTTTTTTTTGCTTATTGATTTGTCACTAGAAATGGGTTGGTTCGATTTTGTGGTTACTTGTAGGTTTTGAGTACAGAGTATTGCATAGTCTAAAATCGGATCGGGATTTATGATTTTAGTGTTGGGGTGATGACAGGGGCGGATATAGGGGAGTTGGCACGGTGGTGCTTTTAAAATGAATTTTTTCAATTTGTAAAATTTTAAATCAGTAATAATAAATTTGTACTTTAGTCTCTTAAATTGATAAAAAATTGATTTAATCCTCTAAAATTTGTAAAGATATAGGTTATTAAAATGATGAAATTACATTTTTACTAACATAAAAATATATAATTTAATTTCGCACTCCCAAAAAATATTTTTCACTTTGTCCCTGCCTCCTTAAATCATCGTATTTCTAGATCTACCATGGATACATCAAATGATTAAAATAAATGTTGCTAAAGAAAATTTACACAAATAATTTTGTATTAAAGTGAAATTTTATGCAATGGAGTGCTTTTTTAAAAAGAAATATACAACTTTAATGAGATATTGAATTGGTCAAATTCAATGGAAGTGTGTCCATCCTTTTTATCATATTTGTATAAGAAATAAAGATAATGAAGCAATGGTTCCCAACTTGTAACTTCCAATTCTAAAATAATCAACTCGATTACTCTCATACTTCACAGTAAATGATAGATTAAACCCAACTTGTGAGAGCTAATTCCCAATTGCTAAGTGATATAAAAATTTAACTTACACACTGTATTTTTATTTTTTTTAATTTTAAAATTTAAATCTAATTATCAACCGTTTAAATTTATTATTGCTATAATTTAAAATAATAATAATAAAAAGTACTTATTTAGCATCCATGTAAAAAGAATTAAACTTATAATAAAGTTTAAAAAATTTAAAAATTAAATAAACAAACCACTACGACTTCATAATAACGTGATCCATGCCATTCTTCCAAAAATGCAATAATTAAGGAAGAGCAAAGAGATTCATGCCACTCAATGAATCATGCCTATTTTTTGTCATTTACTTAACTCTTTTTGTTCTCCAAAGTGTGAACCGAAACTTAAGTGGGCCACATTTTAATCTTGATTAATATCTTTTAATTTTAATTTAAGAAAAAAAAAAGTACTTAAAAATGGAGGCCGGTTTTTAACTCAATTAATCGAGTCTCCGAATTTCACATCATGTGTAAACAACATCTCAACCTTATACAAAGCAAGCATCACCACCGCTGCCGCTGCAAAATCTGCCATTGCCACCGCCAGTTCCACAAGCACAACCAGCAGACATGCCACTGCTAACACCAACTGTGATAACGGTCAAAGAGCATACAAAATGGTCGGTTTCTAAAAAGGTACTTAAAAGAGTAATTGACATTAATTCTGGTGAACGCAATCAAGAATTGATCAAGTGATGATAAAAAGAGTCATTCTGAATGGGATCTTTTACTTTCCGGTTAACTTTTTGTTCAAATTACGGTTATACAAAATAGTCCATTTTATGGTATTTTTTTAAAATTGTTTTATTTATAAAATTATTATTTTAATAAATAAATTTAATGTTAGGAAAAAAAAGAATTTATTTATAATTTTTGAGTTTTTAAGAATAAATACTAAATTGACAGAATATTGTGCAAAGTTGACGGTTAAATTCGTTGAATTTTTTAAAATTGAGACCAAATTGATATAATTATAAACATTCGATAGTTAAATTTATTATTGTGTCAATAAAAAAATATAAGTCAAATTCCTCTTAGTATTTTGAAAAAAGATTAGTATCAATGGGAAACAAAATGAAAGATGTGAACTTGTAAAAGTAGAAAGTAAGAGAAATGAGACGTAATAAAATCAAGCTTTGTTAACGTAATTTAGACATAATGGCCCTCATTTGCAAAATTTCCCTTAAGATATACTCTTATTCAATCACAAATTCAATCAACCAAAATAATATTATGTCTCTATCAATTAAAGCTAATAACCTTTTTACAAGCTAAGTTCATACAATTCTAATAGAGAGCAACGCCACAATCAACATACACACAAGATAACTCTCAACTCCACTCAACAGATTTTATAAACAAACAAACAAGACTATAAAATGCTCTACAATCTCATAAAATGATAAAGCTTCCTCAAATTCATCAATATAACCGATTGAAGATATAAAAAAAAGTTTCACTCTTGAATTTACGGCAAAGCCTTGGGATTACATTCCAATTTTAGTGGGCGCAATATCATTCGTGCCTGTGATAAGGATAAATGGAAGTAACAAATTACCCCATGTCACATATACAACTATCAAATTACCAAATTTCACATACCTTTATATAATAGGCATGATTTGATTACTTTCTCACTAAACAAACTATACAAGCTAATTTTTTTTCTCTCAAAAAAATCCAAACCCGGCCCATTCAACATCAGCCACAGGTCGGGGCGATGACCTGAATGATGAAAAGGATGAAGCCGGCGAGCTGTAGAATGGTGAAACCGACCTTCGGCTCGACACCGACCATCGAGACCGTGTCTCAAGGTCCGAAACATAATCAGGTTCAGGTTCGAGTTTTTGTGTCCTCCTCTTGCTCCCTTTTCGCCTAAGCAAGGGCGACGGGAAGCACCCAGTTTGAACACATTCGGGCCGGAGTCGGGCAGGCTGGTCGAACCGGAAACTCCCGGATCGGGTACGTGGGGTAGACCTAAAAGAGTGACTCCGGGGCTCAGGAGATAAGATGTAGTAGGATCCAGCTGGTGGGGGTTTAAGCTTTTGTACTTTAGGCTGTATTCCGTGTGGAGGAGTTGGGAATGAACGTTGGTTTATAAAAGGCGACGCTGGTGGTGGCAACGGCGGCGGTGGCTGCCTCTGTTTCTGTTGTTTCTCTTTGTGTGACGATAGTTCACGTTGTTGGAGCTTGGGAACACCGGGTCGGATCTCCCACTTAAAAGGAACAGCTCCAGGTTTTTTGAAGGAATCATCGACCGCCATTTTTTTACTGAAAACAAATACCAAAGTAAGTTTAAAAAAACAAAAACAACTGATCGTAGTAGAACTGAGCTTGATTATGTGAAGTGAGTGAAGGTCTCTATATATATTTATGATAAGAGGATTATTAGGAAAGCTGAGTCTCGGCGGGATTAAAGGCATGAAGGTGGGGCTGGTGGGTCCTTTGACGTATTGAAGTTTTGACTTGTGGTTCAGTATTCAGAATATGACAAAGGCATAGTTTCGTTTAGACATAATCACTTATGATGCCTTTCAATTATGATTATATAAGGAAAAAAAGTAAAAACAGGAGAAAAGTGAATGAGGAAGAAGATTCAAACATGTGGTCAGTTCTTGAGCTAGACTTTTGGGCATGGTATTCGAAATCAGAGGAGGGATTTTCCTTTGATTTGGGATTTTTTTTATTTGTCATAAACAATGAATTTATTATTTTTATAACCATGTTTGAAGTATGAAAATTTCAAAAATTTTACCAAACACAATCATTGATTGTGATGATAGGCTATGATATATTGCAAGCAACGGTAGGATAGGGTATTATCATTCCCTTGTTTTTGCCTTCATTAAAAGTTGAAGCAATGGACAACAATCTCATTACTCGCACTCTCAACATTATTATGATGAAAAAAAAAAAGAGATCATTTGGTCCCTTTCACGATTTTTTTTCACTATATAAAATAAGCATTGCTGTAGCAGCCAGCATGCAAAAGAAAAACAAGAACTCGAAAGCTTAGTCCAAACTGATATTCAGTAAGGTTTTCTTTTTGCTATTGCCTTTTGGCATTAGATTATGAATGAATTAAAAAGAGAGATGAAGGTTAAGATTCGAAAGCACATGTTAAAGTGAGAAGAGATTCAAAAAGGATGGGGCCCTTTTTCGGTGAATAGCAGATAAACAAAGTTTGAAAAGCCATTTTGTTGGGATTATGTACTGAATCTTTTCAATTGAAATCCCTCTCCTTTTGTCTTCAAAAGTCGCTGCATCCCACTCTAGGTTGTCCCGCTAACTGTGAAAAGAGAGAACAACACTTGTGGCATGGCATGCATAATGTGTTGCCGGCGACATACCGCAGCAAGACGGTTCAGGCCGTTGAGCAAAGAATAATAACCAGCAATATAATTGGCTACTGAAAATGGTGTCTCGGGTGCTAACTTGTTTATTCTTCAGTCACCTAAAGTTCAAAAAATTCGTAAATTCATATTTTAGTTACTCAATTTTAAAATGTTATAAAATGATCGTTGAATTATTCAAAAGGTTTTATTTAAGTCATTAAACTGTTAAAATCGTTATTCTATGGCTTTTTCCATTTGCATCCCCTGCACCAATCAAAAGTTTTTCTTCCCTTCTCTTCTACCGTTCATTTTTTTAAATGAAACATATTTGAACATCACAAATCTATGAACCAAAATCCAAAAAAATTTCTTTTCCGATCTTTGACACTAACCATTAAATTAGCTTGAATCTAAGGTAAGTTCTTCTACTCATCGATGGATATTGATCTATCGTATTGTTAAATCATCATTTGGAGTCGAACTTAAAAAAAAAAAACTTAACAACCCAGAGACGTAAATGAAAACATTTAAATAGTTTAATAATCATTTTGTAATTTTTTGAAGTTGATTGACTAAAACATAAACTTACAAACATAAATATAATATATTGTATAATATAAATAGATGGAATAGTTATAAGAAAAAATATTATTAATTATGTTATTATATATAAGGTTTAATTTTATATAAAAATTCAATAAGTATGTAAAAATTTTTATGATAAATATAATTTTAATATTTGATATGGTTTTAATCCTCTTTAATTATTATTGAAAAAAATTAATTTATACTTTATTATTCAACATAAATATATTTTTAATAATTTATTGTATTATAAATATATTTTAAATTAATAATTTTAACTCTCATTTAAAATTAATATATATTTATTTTATTTGTTATTTAATATACATATGGTTTTATTTTTTTTCAATTTTATTATATATAAACTTATTTTAATTTAGTGTCATTTATGGTCATTTTATATTTTCATCTCACTATTACCCTTGCGATTGATTCCAAACACATATCTCACCACTATTTTTAATTTCACTGCTACAGTAACTAATTTCGTTGCTATCGTTGTTTTTAACCTTATTGGACTTAATCTCATCGTCCGTCCAAATGAAGCAAATGAAAAAAATAAGTAGTTTGGTGACCAAAATAAAATGAGCCAAATAGTTGTGTGACTATTCTTATACTTTACTTCTCCTATTTTGTCCAAACTCATTTTTCGAATTTAAGGTAGTGTTTGAAAAGTCACCTAGTAATTAGATTTGAGCGTAATTGCTTTACACAAGAGTAACATATTTTGATAACTATAATAATTGGTGAGTCTCACTGAATTGGTTGTAATTAAAACACTCCAATTACACTTTTTAATTCTTAGGGGAGGGTGAGAATTGAAGTAATTATGCGGGTAATTACACCAAAATTCAGTTATCTTATGACTTTCCAAACACTTATTCATGATTTAACTTTAAGAAAATTATTTGTTTATACAATTTTATGTTATGAAAATTTTATTATAAGCATGAACACATATGAGTGCTTATGTCAAAAAAAAATTCTAAAGTTATGTTATAAATCCTAAAAAACATATATTATAAAAAATAATTTGTATATTTTATAAAATTATAACAAAAGTTTATATTTTTTAAATAAAAAATAAAGCTATGATAAAAAAGTATATTATAAAAATAGTTTAAATGTTATAAAAAGTATTATAATATACTCATTTATTAAAAATTGTGACAAAAAGATATGAACATAACTTATTTACGTGTACATACTATATATTATAAAAAAAAGTATTTATTTAAAAAAATTTGTTATAAAATTGGCCGTAACTTATTTATTAAAAATAATTATCTAAAGTTATGGCAAAAACTATATTATTTATAAGGAGTATAATAAAAATTATTGGACACTTTATAAAATCTTTTTTATAAAGGTTATATATTATAGAATTTATATTATTTTAAACCTAACATATATCTTATAAAAAGGTTAGAACTTAGCATAAGTATTTTTTTTTTAAAATTTGAGTTTATATAAATTTTTATAGTTAAATTTACATACTCTTTACGCAATGAAACCAAATATGATGTGGTAGATACTAGTTATTAAGGCATATGATAGGGCATGATACTATTTAAGAGAATGAAGCCAGACACAAGTCTTAGAGTAGCTCGTGAACTCTTTACTTTGAGACATTTAAAGCTTTGAGATGTGGTTAAGAGGACATTTGTTGTTCTAAAAATGATTTCTCATACTAACAACATCATTACAACATAGCATAAAAAACCAAAGTTGAATTGTACTAACATGTTGCATGCTTCATAATGTCATTCATAGGTGGAATTGGATGATTCATACTTTGAAGAGTACATGGAAGAAAGAGATCTTGATAATCTTAATGAAACAAATTCAAATGATAAACTCGATCAAAAATCAATAAATGATAATAAAGAGTATATGTTAAAATTTTAAAGAAGGAATAGCCTAATAAATATGTGAAATACGAGAGTAATTAGATAAAATTGAATATGATGTAATCATATTATCGACTACTTTAATTTTTTACACTATTATATTGCATATGATGATTTGATTTTAATTTTTGTTGCTCGTTTATAAATTTTTATAAAGAATGTATCTGTGTAATTACAATTTTTACTATTAAACATGACATAGGAAATTACGATTTAATTACATTCTATCAACCAAGCACGTTTAGGGTTTGCAATTTTTTGTCATTATAAGAGAATGTGACTACTACCCTATTAATTATATTTTCATCAAATTACTCTATGTTGTTCAAACAAACCTAATAATTTTGTTAAAAGTTCTCCCAAATACCTAGCAAAATCTTTGGGCTTAGACAAATAAATTTACACTTAGACATGTGTAATTTATTGTAACACCCCTAAATTTGGTATATTTTAAAAACAATAAAAAATCGAGATTGTGTACAACTAATTTATCGATAAAGTAAAATAAGGAAATGAAAGTGATAAAAGAGAAGATTGAGGAGTATAAAAAAAAGTTGAATTGAGAAGTATGTTGTGGTATACTAAATTAAAGTAAGGACTAAATTGTAAAGATGTAACAAGTTTTGAGGTTCAAGTATAACTATTTAAATTTTGAGGGGTTGAAGCATAAAAATGAGAAAATTTAAGGACCATAAGTGAAAATAACCTAATTTCTTATGACATGAAATTGGTGTGCAAGAACCAAATTTAATAAGTGGAGAAACACGATGGACTAAATTTCATTTTTACCAAAAGTGAGCAGTGATTCAAGGATGAAATTTTGAAGAAATGTGAAGGGTAAAATGGTCATTACCCAAAATAGATAATTATATGGTGTAATAATTAAGGAAGAAAGTGTTTAAACATGATTGGTTGAATATTTTAGTATTATTTTATTATAAGATATTTATTAATATTTTATTTAATTAAATATTAGTATAAAATGAAAGAAAGATCGAGAAAATTCTTCATACTCCCAACGTCCATGAAAGAGAGAAGAAAGAAAGTTTCGCTTTCTATACAATTTGGTCCTTTAATTAAAAAATCCACCATTTTCACATAGAAATCAAAGGAATTTCCATAACCACCAAGAGAAAAAAATGATAAAGAGAAGAATATCAAATTCGATTCAAGAAAACAGAACTTGGAGAGAGAGAAAATTAAGCTAAAGCTTGATTTCAAAAGAACAATGTATGAATATTAAGGTTTAATATTGTTAGAAAAATATGGAAATGATATTAAAGGAAAGTTTTCTTATATAAAGTTTTATGTTTTTGCCATGTTGATGAAGAAAGAGATTGAGAAAATGAATTAAGTGATGAGGAAAAAGGAACAGCAAGTGATTTGAAGTTGGAAAAGGTAAGTACCTATGAATTCTCTTGTTATATGTGAATAAGGAAAATATGATAAAAGTTTAATGAATGTGTTATGAGATGATGAAATAAAGTATTGTAAAATGTGAAATTGTAGAAAAATGTGGAATTTTAATGATGACAAGTACTAAATTGTCAAATTGAGAAAATATGTGGATGAAATAGTAGAAGTGAAATATATAGAAATTGATTTGTGAAACAATATATTAATATAAAATATGTGATTAAAGTGTAACAAGAAAGAAAAATGTGAAATTGTAGAAAAATATGGAATTTTTATGATGAGAATGACTAAATTGCCAAACTTGAGAAAATATGTGGATGAAATAATAGAAGTGAAATATATAGAAATTGATATGTGAAACAATATATTAATATAAAATATGTGATTAAAGTGTAACAAGAAAGAAAAATAATTTAATATGATTAATTCGTGAATATTAAACTTTTTATGGCAAAAAGAGACTAAATTGAAAAGTTATGAAAGTTTACAAGAATATATTTGATAAGTGAAGAATGCTACTGAAAATAAAAAAATACATGATTATTGTAATTTAAATTACAATTGTTCTTTAAGTTGTGGAAAGATAAGGATTAAATTAAAAAAAAGTATAAAATTTTAGTTAAATTGTGAAATATTATATTGATAATGTAACACCCCAAACCCGGCCCACGAGCCTTGACCGGATCTGGTATGTCACTGTAGAAAACGTTTGAAAAATATTTTGACTTAAAGTAAAAACATAAAAAAAAAATTTGCTTGTTTGTAAAATCTTGGTATTTTAAAATTCCAAATAAAACTAAGTTATTACAAAATATCCGGGTTGAAACTTTAATACATATTTTTAAAATTTAAGTTGCTAAAAATAAACATTCCAGATGATAATATATTTGACAATCCAACTTAAACATAATAATAATCCGTAAATACTTTAAAAGGTCATTATTACAATAAATAACCTTTCATAAATAAAATGTGTAAAACAAATAAATTTATCATCTGCATGGGCCACCTCGTATCCACTCCAACCTGGTCCGATCACCTAAAATCATCTGCGATGTTTGATAAAATTGGGTGAGTCATACAGACTCAGTGTGTAATTAGACCACTGAATTCCATCCATGTCAAACCATATAATAACCCATATAACAGATATTAAGATAATTTAATCACATGCTTTCACTTATTGGGCTTGGCCCACAACCACATCACATTCTTATAATAGTGTAATCAACCACATGTTTCCACATACTGAGCTTGGCCCATTTCCACATTAATTCACATAGCAGACAGATTTATGCAAAATGCACCCAACCCAGCCTAGGGTCCATCCTTTACACCTACCTTGGCAGACCCCCTGCCCAAGGCCGTGGCTAATCCACCGATCACATAGTGATCCACATATCTTACCTTGGCAAACTTGCTGCTCAAGGCCGTGGCTAGGCCACCGATCACATAAGTGATCCCACATATCAATCAATCTACGGTGATGCACACAGCTATCAACCGCCGAGATGTGGCACCTAGCCAACACCTCCCTTGATGAAGCACATAGCTAACATCAAGCGCTAATGTAGCACAAGGCTAACATTAGACCACGTACATAATGTACACCCTTTCTTCTTTCACATTCAGATCCCATCCCATGCACATGCAACATATGATAATGTCATAACATAATAAAATGATGCATGCACATGCTATTCGGCATACAAACATATTCTCATTGGCATATTCACATTCTTAATATTTAACACTGACCTGATTTTCGATATACCCCTTAAGGGTATCCACTCATAATTGTCACTGCACACATTAGCATTTACACCACACATACAATATAACATAAACCCGGAAAACAGTGGTTTAATCACACACCTTACTATTTAGCGAAATCCTTAGCTACTTGAATTTAACACGATCCCGGAACTTCCTTATGCCTGTCGATTTACCCTTAAAACCAAAATACACAATCGGTCACCACTTATACCAAATATGGCCTATGTAGCAAATATAACATTTGGCCCATATATCAATTATAACATTTTGGCCCATAAAGGGTATTTTCGTAGTTTGGCCCATAGGGACATTCGTAATTCAGTAATCGTACCCACTAAGGGTAATTCGATAATTTACTCTCTAAGGGTAATTCGGTAATTTACCCTACAAGGGTAATTCGGTAATTTCATATTTAACGGTGTTTTCGAAGATTCACTATCGCCTCGAGTGATACAGAACTCTATTTGGGTCTCTACGGAACTATTGGTCAAAAATCCATTTTAAGCCCAAACGGGGTAATTTCGCAACTAAAACTTAACTAGTAATTTGGGACATACAAATTTAAACTGTCCATTACTGACCAAATTAGCTATAATTCGAGTTAGAAAACTCGAAATCTAGATCCGTAAAATTCCTTGAAACTAGACTCATGTATCTTCTTACTGAAATGTTTCCAGAATTTTTGACCTAGCCATTTAGTACAGTTTATTCCTTAAAGTTTCCCTTGTTTCACTGTCCAATGATTCTGACCTCTCTTAACTTAATTTCAAATATCTCACTGTACGGTTTTCATATACTGTTCCAACTTGTTTCTCTTGAAAATAGACTCACTAAGGAATCCATACATATAAATTAAACCAATAATTCATTTTTTACAATTTTATATGATTTTTCCAAAAACAGATCAGTGAACCCCGAAGTTAATCAGAACTAGTATCACTAAAATCAGATATCTCAGAATGTAAAATTCCTTTCCTTCTCCGTTTCTTCCATATTAAAATAGACACAGTAAGATTTAATTTGATATCTTATTCACTTTCTAATCCCTTTTCTCCTATTTTTAGTGATTTTTCAAAAACACGTCACTGCTTCTAACTGAAACTGTTTTATTACAAAACATGATTATCACTACCATCAAACGCACGTCCGACTGATCACGGATACCGGTTATCAATTTTCTTCGATATTTATACTGAATCACAGAATATTTCATGTAAACTTTTAGAGAGATGTGAGATTTTCTCACCATTTCAAACATATATTCGGAAGAGTATGAGATTACACACCTTATTCGGAATCCGTAACGCGATGCTCTCCGCGGCACCAAAAATCCAAGTCACTTATAACGAGGGATAGGTTTTCGATTGAACCTTTGACAAAGTACTTCGAGACCTTGCAACCAGCATAAACTCTCTCATGGCAAGTCCCTAGACTCTCAACCATATTACAAATTAGTCCCCTCATTAGCTAGCTTAAGCTTTGGGGGCTCCAAAAATACAAAAATTATCAACTAAAGTCATCAAAATCACTTACTTGCTAAAGGATTTGTTTGCTGAAATTTTTGAGCTCTCCAACCCTTGTTTGCTACCAATTCTAGGTGGTGATGAAGAGAAGAAAAGACGATACTTCTCTTTTCTTTATTTTCATAACACTTTTTTTTTTTAACTCTTCTTTCTTTCTTTTTTTATCTCTTTTTTTTTATCCACCTACTCCACTCCACAAATTCTTTTATTCCTTTTTCATCCACCTACTCCACTCCTCAAATTCTTTTATTTCTTTTTCATCCACCTACTCCACTCTCCAAATTCTTTATTTCTTTTATTTCCTTTTTATTTTTTTCTTTTTCCTTATTTTCCTCCTTACCATACTTTTCCACAATTTAATAAGTCCACCTTACCATAATTTAAAAATCCAATTTTGCCATATTTACAAGCTTGGCCGAAATTTAGGGAAATAATACAAAAATAATAGTCAAAATTTGCACACAATGGGATTTGAACCTCTTCCCTCAAGGTACTTCACTTGATGCCATAACCTCCTTGCCATATGCTCATTTATGCTAGCAATTTACTCTTTTATTTTCATAAGCCTTGATGCCACTTACTATCTCTCTTTATTAGGCTTAAACACAAAATTTTACTAAGGCCCAACTTGAACTCGAAACTTCATAGAATCCGGTAACTTTCTAAAATCATCTTCTTAATAAGTCCAACTTGAAATAATGTCATTCTCTTGTTCTCAAAAATTTTAAACACTCCTATGCCCAAGGCCCATTGGGCCCATTCCTACTAGGCCCAATTTCGGGATGTTACAGATAAATAGAATGTGTAAGAAAGTGTGATGAAATAGTACACGTATGAAAAGTGAAAGTGAGATTAAATTATAAAGAATAGTGAATGATAAATTTAAATTATATTTATTATGTGAAGTAGTTTAGTGGAACGAAGAAATTATGAAAAAGAAAAAGGACTAATTGCGAAATATGCAAAAGTGGAATGTGAGAAGCTATGTAAATTTTAGTAGTGAATATGAAATTTTTATTAAGTAGTGAGATATGTTATAAAGAAAGTTGAAAATTCTGTTTTTGAATTGTTACAATGTGGACTAAATTGAAATAAGTGCAAAGTATTTATATTATGTTTTGAAATAAGGAAATGAAATTGATTATGATATAATTGTCCAAGTAGACGAGATGAGAACTAGTGGAATATAGATGGCATGTCATTAAGGAAAATTTAATGTGCTATCTGTTCTGAATACGCACTTCGATGCTATCATGTTCTGTTATGGCACTTCGGTGCATTACTATACTATTTTTGTATATCCTATGCGTTTTGTTAAGTCTACGTTGGGCCTCTGTTAAATAACATAAGATAATGATAAAATAAAAAGTTATGGTAAGCAAATTCTGATTAAAAGTTCCTGTTAACAATTCCTGTTAAACTATAAAGTGATAATGTAGTAAATTAGAGTGATAAAAGGTTTGTTTCTATCCCTCCATAAAAACATAAAAGTAGTGAATTATGATAATAATGAATCCTATAAATATGGAATGGTATGTTGACTATTAATATCAAGAATTGTAATAGCAATAATGTTTTTAATATATAAAAATCAATGTAAAAATGAGATTTGGATTTCTGAGTACTTATCAATCTTTCACAAGATTAACGTGTGTTTTAAACGCGTAGGTGGAAGATCAAATTGAAGCTCTAGATCCAGATTGAGATTTCAATGCACCTCATCACATAACATCACAAAGGCTTGAAGAGGGTACAAATTTGATATTTTAGTTATAGAATATGACATGTACATAAGGTATTGTAAATGTTTTGATATAATTTGAGTTTTATAATGATTAATTGATGTGAAATCGCAGAAGTTTGTAACATCCCAATGCTTTGACACGATGATTGGATCGAGTATGGGGTATTACATTTATGCCTATCAAATTATAATCACAACCCAAAATGACAGTTACAAGATATTATTTAAAACAAATTTATAATTTATGTTATAAACATTATAATTAGATTTTTAAAACTATATTAATTTAAATTTGTATAATTTTGATTATTTATTTATTTATTTTGAATTCAAATTATTTTGGGTTGAAATAATTTCATACAGAATTTTTTTTTTTACAATTTAAACCCGTGTCAAATAAGTATCTGATAATAATTTTCACTCCATAAAAATCAAAACATATCGAATTATTCTCTAATCAATTTCCTATAATTAATTCAAATAAAACAAATTTAATATTGAATTATTCAAAAACAAATTTCAAAATTCAATTTATGGAGTTGTTTTATAATGGAAGTTATAGTTTTTGTAACACATTTTTCGTCTCAAATTTGAATTTGAATTTAATGTCGAAAGGAGAATATAGTATTAATTAATTAATCAACGGAACACCAATAAATTAAAAAAGGCTCCATATTTGCCTTATCCTCAAAAAAAGAGCTCCCAATTTAGTAACATTTTTGAATTACTTAATTATACACAAAAAAGTAAAGAGAAAGAAACCTTTTTTTTTTAAGTTTATATAAAAAGTTTATTATATATTTACCAAAAAAATAATGTTTATTGTACTATTTCCATATTCATTAAAGAATTTTTTAAAAGTTTTTTTTACCTAAATTTCGCTATCTCAAACTATTTTTCTTGTTTTCCATTAGTTTTTTTATTTATATATTTTCAGATTTTGTATCTACTTTCTATGTAAAAGACCTGCAAAAGTTCAATAATTAAAAAAAAAATGTTTTTTGTGTTTTTTTATTGTATTTATATTAGGTGGTTACCCTAGAATAGAGTAAAAGCAAAGTGACCGTTTGAAATTCGAATTCAAAAAAACCAACTGAATTTAAACACACCCAACTGTGACTTTTGCGCCCAATCACCCCACCAATCAAATCGACTCACTCCGTTGAAAGCCCAATACCTCGAAGTGAAACTTCAACGTGTCATTAAATCATTGGTTTCTCTGACCAATAAACAGCCGTGGGTGATAAAACTCCAAAACAGAGCAAGTGGTCCCCACATCACGCTCCTAACGATTGTCGAGTGGAATCAACGGCTAAGATCTTTCGCCAATTCAAACGTCCAAATTTCCTTTGCAACGTTATGAAAATATAAAATTTAAGTGAAGGGAAACATTTTCGAATAAAAACCTCGACCAAATTTCTTCGCAACAGTCTCTCTTTCGGATAAAAGAAAGCTGAGTAAAATGTCGACGCAAAAGGGTAATCGGCGATCATCCTTTTCTTCATCGACGACGTCGTCTTTAGCCAAACGACATGCATCGTCATCGGAGAATGTGGGAAAAGTCATGGCTTCTTTGGCTAAAAAGAGAGTCCCTCTTACTAACATTACTAACCAAAAGCAGAGCTCAAGCTCAAAAAGCTCGGCTTTGGCCTCCTCTTTGGTGGGTCTTAATTCCTTCTTTAATATATTTGGTTTTTTTTATAATTTTTTCTTTCTCATTGTTCTTGGATTCTTATTTTCTGAGACAATGTGTGGAAAAAGAACTGTTCAAAATTTTAGATTTTTTGAATTTGATGGGGAATTCAATTTTTTTTCCTGAACTTCTTTTTACTATTAAAGGAACTATGAGCAGAACAAATTTGGGTTATCATTAATTTTTCATTTTTTCCTCCGGTTTAGAAGCTTTTAGAACAAAAAAATGAAAAAAAAAACCTATGAAAAAAAAAAAAAAAAAACTATGCTTAGCAGCTGGTTCTGCTTACATTTAAGTAGAAAGCTACAGTTTTGATTGATTATGGCGGTTCTGTTTATTTTGTGTATTTGATTTTTTTGTATTCATGGGTGATCCAGCTTTTGATTTTTTATTTTGAATTTCATACTTAAAAGGTACCAACTTCAAACAAAATCCAAAAGGCAAGGAAGACACAGTCTGTTACAAATGTAGGTCTTTCAGGACATGTTCTGCCTCCTACAGATGAAAGACGCAGTTCAGTTTTGCCTCCCAAGGTTGTTCCATCTCTGCCAACAGGAAATGAAGTGGGGTTGCCTCCTCCACCAGTACAGTGTAGCATGGAGTTTTCTCCTAGTAAATCTGATGGACTATCATCAGTTTCCTTGGATGAGACAATGTCCACTTGTGATTCTTTCAAAAGCCCTGAAGTTGAATATATCGACAACCATGATGTTTCAGCTATCGGTTCCATTGAGCGAAAAACATTCAGCAATCTCTGTATTTCGGACCATGATGTAGTAGCAACAGGTGCAGTATCATGTTCTAAACAAATTTATTTGGTACTTCAAATTTTTTATTTCTTGGTTTGCTCAATTGGTTTATTTGAAAACTGATTTTGCTTGCAGGAAGTATTTGCAATCGAGATGCTGTGGCAGAGAAGGAAGCTGATGAGATGGTAATTGATGTTGATGACAATTTCATGGATCCCCAGCTTTGTGCAACATTTGCTTGTGATATTTACAAGCACCTACGGGCATCCGAGGTATACATGTGAAATTTTGGTTAAATATATAAGCTATACATAGGATTTGTTCCTGAACTTCCCTATTTCTTTTGGTTTAAAGGTGAAGAAAAGGCCTTCGACCGACTTCATGGAGACGATTCAGAAAGACATAAATTCCAGCATGCGTGCAATACTAATTGATTGGCTTGTAGAAGTAATTTTCTGTCTGTCAACAAAACTTGTATAGTTATTTACAGTCCAATACACAAAAGGCTAAACACATTCTGTTGGCATAATCACTGCTTAACATTTCTAAGATTCAATGTCAACTGCAGGTGGCTGAAGAGTATAGGCTTGTGCCGGATACACTATACTTGACGGTGAGCTACATAGACCGGTACCTCTCGGGGAATACCATGAACAGGCAGAGGCTACAGTTACTTGGTGTTGCCTGCATGATGATTGCTTCGTAAGATAGAATCATACCCCTTTGTTTTGTTTCTTTCTATAGTATCACATCCTATGTTACCTGTACATATCCGCATCAAACACATAACAAAAGATCATATCTAATTTTTCAGCAAATATGAGGAGATTTGTGCCCCTCAGGTGGAGGAATTCTGCTACATAACTGATAATACATATTTCAAGGATGAGGTTTGGCCTCTGTTTTTTGGACTATAACAGGTTCCTCTTTTTTTTTATCAAATTTGAGTAAACCATTAAGCTTTCCAACTTGTATAACAGGTTCTGGAAATGGAATCATCTGTTTTGAATTACTTGAAGTTTGAAATGACTGCCCCAACAGCTAAATGTTTCTTAAGGTAAATATTTTACCCCGTTATTATTGAATAATATACTTCCTGTTATTTTTTCTTCATGTTTATGATTCTTGTTTCAACTTTGTGATCATTGTATGACAATTCAGACGGTTTGTTCGTGCTGCTCAAGGGATCAATGAGGTATCACATAGATCTTGTAAAGCTTTAATATCTCTACAAAAAAGTAACATAGTTGCACTATTTGAGACCATGCTTAAAATTATATTGGGTATCAATTGAAATCAATATTGTAAATACTTCTGTCCATCGTATATCCAGACATGGCTTTGGAGAATTATGGATAAACTTGGAAAAAAATTGAACATACTCATGCTAGAGAAACTTTTATTCATTACCGAAACCCAAGTCTGAGTAACACCGGTTATTTACATTAGTTTTTCTACACCTAACTCCTTGATTTTCCTTTGTTGTTGGTGTGTTTTTCTGATTAGGTTCCATCAATGCAATTAGAGTGCATGGCCAACTACATTGCTGAACTGTCTCTCCTTGAGTACAGTATGCTTTGCTACCCTCCATCACTCATTGCTGCATGCGCAATTTTCCTGGCCAAGTTTATACTTCTTCCATCAAAGAAACCTTGGGTATGTTCGTGTTTGCTCGGGCACAAGCAGCTTCTTCTTGCTGTTTTTCTTATTTGAATAGACTCTTTTTGTTGACATTACTTAGATTGATCTCCATTTATTATGGTGCAGAATTCTACCTTGCAGCATTACACACTGTATAAGCCCTCTGATCTATTTGAGTGTGTTAAGGACCTTCATAGACTATGCTGTAACAACAACAATTCTACTTTGCCTGCAATCAGGGAGAAATACAGTCAGCATAAGGTAAACAAAGATTGGGTGCACCAAATGTTAATATTAGACTCGGTAATTTTAGATATGATACAAAAACACAACACAAACACCATGTTTGATAAATGCGACAATATTGTAATAAACATAACTCGTTTAAACACGACAAACAGTATAAGGCACTGGACAGCTTTTAGGAGCTGTAAAATGTTATTTGCTGCTTTGCATAGCTGAAATGTCTTAATTTTTTTTTTTGGCACAGTATAAATGTGTTGCAAAGAAGTATTGCCCTCCTTCAATACCTTCAGATTTCTTCCACAACTGAAGAAGGCATTGGACACCATCAGCAACAGCACAACTGTTCCAATTCTTTGTTGGATAAACTTTTAACGGTATTTGAGACCACCAAATATAAATTCCTATATTCTAACTTGATTAAATAGTAGTATAAAGTAGTAGGTCGATCCCACATATTAGGATTTCTAATTTTCCTGTTTTTTGTAATCAAATTTTTGAAAAATAAATAAAAAGGAGGGGTTTTAGTTGATAAAAGATAATAATATAAAAACAAATATAAAATAAACTAAAAACATAATTGTGATTGCAAAATAAATTAAGTGGAATAAAATAAACTAAAAATCAGATTCATTCATAGAATTTTGACAATTCTAAAATAAAAATCTGATTTTAATCGGTCAACTAATTCTTCAATTTTTCAACTTGACTCTCCTCTTTACTTTTCCTTCTAACTTAGTTAATTTTGTTTTATTTTGAATTTTGGTATTTCAATTTCATCTCTTTTAAGAAAGACACAAGTTTAGTAGCATTTTATTAAAAAATTAGTTAAAAATAAATACATTAAAAATACAAAATTAATTTGCTATCAAATTCCCTTTACTTAGCCAATGCTTGTCCTCAAACAATTGTATGTTCTTACACAAGAAACTATCCGATAATTTATAAAAAGTGATCAATGCAAACAACTTAGGTGAAAAATGAATAAGAATTCAAATACTCAAGTGTCCATAAAGTTTAAACATTTAAATTCAATCATTTCACTAAATTGAAATTGAACCAAACTTTGCAATGTATTTATTCTCAATTAATTATGCAGCAAATTTGGGACATAGTTAAACCTTTTTGCGCAAAATGAGATGACAACTCAAGCACTCATCCCGGTTACTCAATTTGACACGTCTCCAAATGAGCTATTTTTCCCTACTAATGGTAGCTTGGTTAGCGGAGTGTTTGCAAGTTTTCGATTCATCACTCGAACCTTTTTATGAGAAATGAGATGACAACCCAAGCACCTTATCTCGATTATTAAAGTCGGTCACATTCCGATATCTTCACTCATAACTCAAGCTATCAGCAGAGTATATTTTTTTAAATATTAACAAATAAATTTAAAATCAAATAACTAAGAATGATATACTTACCAAGCAAATTTATAAATAATCAATTTTCTTGAAACAATCTAATTATAATATTTCAACATTATAACACACCTCGATTAAACTAGATAATGAACACTTTAATTCAAGAACCACCAAACTATCTAAATTGATTAAACATAGGAATTAGAGGCTCAATGTCAAACAACTTAAAGAATAATCACAGCATAAGAATTAACACATGCAAAAGAGAAACAATCATGCATACTTACTAATCCAATACCCCCTAGTTAGCCACGTTGAGAAAGAGAAGGGTCAAGTGTACTCCCCGTGTATGTTTAATTTGGCAGAAGGTGGTGGAAATGATGTGGCTTTGCAATATAACGAGGATATTTGATATTCAAGTCTCTATTATTATTCCTAGAAAGCAACACATTAAAACAGATTAAACAATAATCTTATTTTTTTTATTTTCAACATAAACTAAATCGAATTCAGAATTAAATAAATTGAAATAAATATTTACAAGTTGCCTCCCAAAAAGCGCTTTTGTTTAACGTTGTTAGCTTGACGACCTGAGTATTGTTCGTTTTGTTCTTTGAGAATTAATTCTTCCACCATGTATAGTTGGAAGTTTTTGTAAAAAGGTTTCAACCTTTGCGCATTGACCTTAAAGAACTTTCTGAATTCCTGTATCATCGATGGATTGAGGCATATTTGAGTTTTTCCATTAGTGTTTGTCTTTCCCTCTATTAGAATCTTTAAATGTTTCGGTAACAGTTTGAGTTCCAATCCCGAGGCCTGCAAAATGGAAGACAAAAGTTTAGTTTGCAAAAGAGATAATTCAAAGGTTTTACCTGAATTTCTATGAAATTGTGATGCCTCCATATGAGCAACCGTTTCGCGAATTAACTCTACAATCGTCATCCATTCCTCTAGTTCTTTCATAGTATCAAAATCTAAACTTCTAGAAAGAATCGTTTGTAACTTATCTTCTTCATGATATTCAAAATGCAGCTTAGTTAAAGGCTCAATTATATCAACATTAGAAATATTTGTAATCGTGCTGGAACGACCCATGGCCTCATAAACATTAAATTTCACCACTTCTACATCGAACTCCATAGTGAGTGTTCCTGTAACACCCAAACCCAGCCTAGACGCTATGGTCGAATCTCATGATGTTACATGATAGGGTGTTTGAAAACCTTGCCGTCGTGATAAAACCATTTCCTTTTAATTACTTATCTTAATATCTTATTAGTTCCAAAATCGTGTTACTCATTTAGTCGATAGTTTCAAAACGTTATTCGATGCAGAAGCTATTTAAATAGTTAAAACAATCGTGCGTTTTCGAAAATCATTTGTTTATTTTGAAAACCGAGGTTTCCTATTACTAGTAGTTGTAATTTATAAAGTCCGAAAGTCCAATTACAACCCAAAATTTTAACCAGTAAAAATAGAATAAAACTAAAACCAATAATCATAAATTAAAACTGATGTGTCTATAACTATGATCACAATAAAGGCAAACGCACCTATCGTTCAATAGTATAGTTATGGTAAGACCGGTAATATCGTATCCACAAGGACCAAGAGTACTAGTAATTACTATCTTTCTATTATCTAGCCTAAGAATTAGAGTGGTTTCTTTTTAAACTAAAACTTAATTAAAAAAGCACGACAAACAACTTATATGATAAAGGCAATACCCAAGGAAGAATCCACCTAGACTTCACTTATTACTTTTAATTCATATGATTTATTCACTTGACTTAATTTGTAGAAATCCCTGATTTATGTTAATATCTCTTTCAAGACTAAAAACAACTGACTCTAGGTTGATTAATTAAAACCCCTATTGTCTCATTACTCGATCTATGGATTCCCCTATTAGATTTGACTCTAATCAGGCAGATTTTCGTCGCCCTATTTCTGGTTGCAATCAACTCCGCTTAATTGTGTTGATCTACTCTTAAGCAGGGATTTTTGCTCCACTGAATAAGCACATTCGACTTGAATCAATAACCTGAATTATCAAAACAAGAATAAGAACTCACAATTAAGAATAAGAACAAGTATTTATCTTATAAATCAAATAATAATAAGATCTGTCTTAGGTTTCATCCCTTTAGGTATTTAAGGGATTTAGTTCATACTGATAGAGGGAAACATCTTAAAATAAGGAAAACAACAAAACATAAGAAAACTCAAAAACTTCTAAAGAACTTGATTGGAGATCTTCAGTCTTGATGAAGATCCTTCTTCCGAGCTGCTCCCGATGGCTGTCTTCGAGTATTTTCTGCCTTCTACTTGGCGCCCCCTTTTAGGTTGCCCCATTGGGTGTTTATATAGGCTTTGGGATGCCTTTCTTGGCCCACGATTAGCTTTTTCCAAGTAGAATTAAACTTGGGGTCGGCAGGGACACGACCGTGCGCAAGAGCTTAGGCCGTGATTCTACTCGCCACACACGGCCGTGTGATTTGCCCGTGGACGATAGTCCAACCGTGTGATTTCTAATGTAGACCCATTTTGTCTCTTTTTGGCCCGTTTCTCGATCTTTTCGACTCTCTAAGCTCTCCTGAGTGTAAAACATGAAATTAAAGGATTAGGAGCATCAAATTCATCAAATCTAATGAAAATTCATCCAAAATTGAGCTAAGCATAGGGTTAAAATATGTGTAAATTATGGTTTATCAAAAACCATGACAGTTCAGAACCGTGGTCACCATCGAGTCCTCCACCGTACTGATCCATCTAGGTCTAGGGATTACCTATGCATATTAAACAAAGAAGGGTAAGTTTTCGTAAACTTAGTGTGTAATCCCGCAGAGCAAAACAAGCAACAATCGCAGTGCACAGTCAATAGCAATCTTGGGCCTAAGCCCATTTCAGTATCAGAATCATTTAGGCCTTAGCCCAATACAATATCAGAATCAATATGCATAAGGGCCTAAGCCCATCAGTAACAGTAGTAGATATACAGTAGCAAAATACTACCCAACCAGCCTCTACACACTGTCTCCGTCCAATCCTACACTCTATGTGGGGATTTAATCAACCCATTCATCCTTACACTCCATTTAGTACCGAATGCAACACAAAACAGTAATTTGTAGCTGAGCTGCCAGTATAATAAGCTTAAAAGCCTTTCAGTACACTTCCTCCGAATAATATCAACCCTAACACAATGCAATGCAACATACATAAATATGTCATGCTATAACGAGTCTATCAGATACACATATAGTTTAGTATACATGTCGGTATATAACATGCTCAGTACGTAATTTACATAATCAATAACATGTAGTTAAGGGTCTAGAAAGTGCTTACCGGCCCTATGGAAGGTTTACAGTCAACTTGGGCGACTCGTGCAACCTTAACAAACATTTCAGTAAAAATGGGCTCACACGCCTGTGTGGTCTGCCCGTGTGGCCCATACGGCCCAAATTGGCCTTGGCCGTGTGGATCGCATCCACACGGCCTGGCCCAAAATCTCACACGCCCGTGTAGATTACCCGTGTGGCCTACACGGCCCAATTCAGTCCAGTCCGTGTGTCGCACATGGCCTACCTCATCGATCACACGACCGTGTAGGGCACACGGCCTGCCACACGCCCGTGTGGCGTCGACAGTGGATTTTTGGCTTTTGCCAAAACCCTTTTTTTTGCGTTTTTGAGTACACACCTATATCGTTTTTTATGCCTACACGCTTCCGAGCACTCCAGTACCTATAATTAACCAATATTTCACTCAATTAATCGATTAACCAACTAAACTAAACTAATCCCAAAACGAGATAAACATCTTTCAAACAATGAAACTATTACCTTTTATCGAATAACAGGAATTTCACGCCCTTAGAACGTCGATGAATGATAATCAACCCTTCGATAAGCCCCTAATCACCAAACGAATCCTTATTAACACTTGTCCAAATCACAATTAAGGTTTAATAAAAAACTAGAATTACCGAAAGAGCAACGAGGACGTTACGTAGGAAAGAAGTAAAAGAGAGGTCAAACAAGAAAAATGGCAGCAACAGAAAGGAAGAAAAAGGCAGCTCAACAAACTGAAAGGCAAAAATCGGCAGCAAAGGGGAAAAGGTGAAGAAAACGATAGAGAGTTTTTGAGAAAGAAGAAGAACTGAATTTTTGGAAAAAAGAAAAACTACCAGATATTCCCTAATCCCCTAAATCACTCTACTACTTCCCACTACATCCAACTACTCAGGTTTTTAATCCAACACAAACTCTTCTAGACGAGCAAGCAAAAATAATACTCTTGCCCAGACTCGAACACAAGACCTCCTTCACACCAACACTCCACTCAACCACTAGACCAGTAGGTCTATTCTGTTAATTATTTTTGAACTTTTACTTAAAAGCCTTCTAACCCAAGATGGGGCTTTATTTAAAAAAAAAACCAAAATTTTCCCAAGTAATGGCTCGAACTTGGGACCTCTCACACACACCCAGAGCACTTAACCATTGAAGCAGACAAGTATTTATGTCACACACGCAGAAAAATAAAAATAGATATTTTAAGGCGTTACAGTTCCACTCTACATATCAATCTTTGTTTATGCAGTACTAAAAAATGGTCTCCCTAGTAGAATATCGGAAGAATTTTTTGAGTTGTCATTTTTCATGCCGATGATGTAGAAATTTGCAGGAAAAATTAGTTCATTTACCTTGACGAGGACATCTTCCAACACCCCTTCCGAATAAACACATTACCTATTTGCCAATTGAATAATCATCCATATTTCTTTCAAATAACCTTTATTTCTTTCAAAGGACCCGTGTTTCGCAATTTAAAAATAGATATAGGCATAACATTAATAGATGCTCCTAAATCACACATGACTTTCTTTATGCCAACATTATCTATTTTGCAATATATAGAAAACATACATTAGTCCTTACACTTAGGTGGGATTTTCTTTTGTAAAACAGCGAAGAGGCTTTCTCCTACCTTTACCTTTTCGTTTCCTTGGAGTTTCTTTTTGCCAATGCATAATTCTTTCAAGAATTCTGCATAGCGCAGAACTTGTTTCGTTGCATTTAGTAAGGGAATGTTAATTTTTACATTTTGGAACGTCTGTAGGATTTCTCTTTCTTCTCACTCCTTCTTACATTGGGCGAGCCTTCTAAGAAATGGGGGTGGTACTACAAATGATTTCTGTGGTGCTGACTTCGTTGGAGCCTCTGTGTGAAGTTTATTTTCTTTTCGTCCAGTGTTGTGGGCATGATTCATGCCAGGTTCTGGCTCTAAAAACCATTCTATCTCTTATGATCATAGCACTTGTATTTTGTTATGGATTCAGCTCAGTTTGAGATGGAAATTTCCCTTGGCTCTCCAAACGCCTAAACGTAAGCACAAGCTTACTTATTTCTAATCTATTCTCGGAAGTGCTCTTCAGCCTTTTGTTGAAACTTTTCGGTGCTAACAACTAACCTCTCTAGTATGGTTTCAAGAAATGACTTTGGAAGTTAATACTGTTGAGGCGGAGGTGGCATTGGTTGATACGGTTGATTATATTAAGGGTTTGATCCATAACTTAGATTTGGGTGGTCTGTACACCTTGCATTATAAGTATTTGAAGGTGGATCATAACACCTTTGAGGTTGGCCTGGGAAGTTCCCAATGGCATCTACTCGTGCTGTTGTGTCATCGTATAAAATCGGACGCAAGTCAATTGAATGATTAGGCATGGCACAAATCCCGTACAACCAAGCTGGGTTCGATTTTCCTGCAAGTAAATTTTGAACAACATTAGTGAGCTTTTCAATTTTTTCTTTTAATGATGGAGTACTTAGCTCATGAATCCTTCTTGTGGGTTTTGTAGTTCGTAGAAATTTTTGGGAATTTTCAGCCATCGTCGAAATTAACCCTCTTACTCTTTAAGGCATCATATTTACAAATGCCTTTCTATTAGCAGCATCTATCATCTTCTTTTCCATTGGAAATAACCTCTCATATAAATGCTGTAAAAACGATTGTTCAGCCTGACCATGTTGTAGACAACTTGCACACAAGGTTTTGCACTGCTCCCGGTAACCATAGATCGATTCAATCTCATTTTGCTGAATTTCTACAATGTCTCTTCTTAATTCGGCTGCCGGAGCTATTGCAAAAAATCTGTTAAGAAATAAACTAGACATACCAGGTCATGTATTAACTAAACTAGGAGGTAAATAAAAGAGCCATTCTCTAACAGAGTCGGCTAATGAAAAAGGAAAAGCTCGATGTTTAATTTGATCCTCGGTTACTCTCTATGGTTTTATACTTAAGCAAACCATGTGGAATTTCTTAAGATGAGTGTGGGGGTTCTTGTTTTTCAAACCACAAAAAGTGGGCAATAAATGAATTAAGCTCGACTTTAATTCAAATGGTGTTGCTCCCATTGGATAAGTTATGCACAACTACTGTTGCTCATCCGATGTCCCAGCGAGTTGTTGAATGGTTTGATTTGTCATTTCTTCAGGTTCACTAAGTGTATCATCTATTGCTTCTGTGTAAGATAGTGTTTCGTATTCTTCCTCTCTCACTTGCAGTTGTTTTCCACGTTGAATAACTTCTTTTCGTAATGTTCGAGCTAATTTCTTAATTTCCAATTCAAACTCTAAGGTTCCTAGTTCTAACCCGATAATAAGTAAATTAAATATAAATTAGAGTAATTTCCAGTCCCCAACAATGATGCCAAAACTTGATGGGCGTTGAAACCACCAAATATAAATTCATACGCTCTAAGTTAATTAAATAGTAGTATAGAGTAGTAGGGTCGATCCCACAGGGACTGAGATTCCTTATTTTCCTGTTTTTGTGACCAGATTTTTGAGTCTAGGCAACTGTCATACCTTCGACTTAAATGTGCAGAGCTGAAAAATAAATAAAAATGACGGGGTTTTAGTTGATAAAAATAATAATATAAAAACAAATATAAAGTAAAGTAAAAATAGACTTGTGATTGCAAATAAATTAAGTGGAATAGAATAAACTAGTGAATCAAATATATTAAAGCTTAACCTCAACCTCGGTACACTACAAACTTAAATCGATCCTTGAAAAATGGTTTTTCCCTTTTAAGCGATAAGTTGGTTATAGCAATTGAAGACACCTCAACCACCAGCTTTTCCTTGTGTAGTCGGTTCCGATAGACCTACAAACCAACCCTTGTAGAATTTCTAGCCACGAAGCTCGTACCTGTAATTTAAGATTTCAACAGTCTTGCTATCTAGAAAACCCAACTCGAATTAACAGCCTTAGCCGTGCAGATCGTTTAAATTCAATGACTATCTCCCTTGACGGAGGTCCAACTAGCCCTTACCCACTTGGACACACTAATTTGTTCGTGAGAACTCGAACTCGGCAAATGACCAACTCTTTTTCCCAACTGTACGCCAAGCAACTCCAACCTAACGCATGCTTTTTGAATTGAAATTAAATTAACTTTAAGGGAAGAACTTATACTATAACATATACCGGAGAGATTGCAAATACTGTGTTGAAAATTTTTTTTAGTGCAGGTTCATATCTTATGATTTTTTTTTGTTTGAGTGATAATCGGGTTAAAGCTAAAAGGGACTTACTAAAGCATGAGATTAATCATGCTAGTTGGTGTATGGAAATAATTTTAAATGAAAACGGTGGAAGGTGGAAAGAGAAAGGGACTTAAGAATCAACTTAACCAAAATAAAGAAATGGAAAAAGAATGGCAGAATGTCTGCAGTCTGCACTTAGCTCTGTAGTGTGAAAGAAAAGAAAGGAATAAAGTTCATTCAATTTGCAAGTGTGTTTTCAAAGGCCACTAACACTAAATATTTATACACATTCCTCATGCTAAATTTAGTAAGAATTTTTTCCTAAAAATATCAACTAAAAATCATATTCATACTATTCATAGAATTTTGACAATTTTGAAATAAAAATTTGATTTTAACCAGTCAACCATTAATTCATCAATTCTTCAACTTGGCCCTCCTCATTGCTTTTCGTTCCAATTTAGCCCATTTTGTTTAATTTTGAATTTTGATATTCCAATTTTATCATTGATAAGAAAGACACAAGTTTAGTAGTATTTTATTCAAAAATTAGCTAAAAATAAATACATTAAAAGCACAAAATTAACTTGCTATCAACTGTTCCACTCAGTTCTAAGATGAATTCACTCATAGTACTAAATAGCCGTGTAGATTTCGTCGAGGATGGTGATCTGCCATCACAAGCATTATGCACAACAGTTGTGGTAAATTTAAGTTGGGCTATGTTTCAAGAAATGTCACAAATGTTACCTGATGGATAAAAGACACAATTATAACTTTTATTACATTGCAACTGTTACTTTGTGTGGCTTTTAGAACTATGAGTACATCTTGTAAATTATTTATCAAAATTTTCCTATTTAACTATGTCTTCATATCCAAACATTATCTTATTTTTAGTAAGGTTTAATTATTATTACAAAATTTCCTTCTTCTTTTTTTGGCACAGTATCAATTTGTTGTAAAGAAGTATTGCCCTCCTTCAATACCTTCAGATTTCTTCCATGACTAAAGAAGGCACTGGACACCATCAACAACAACACAACTGTTCCAATTCTTTGTTGTATAAATTGTTCCACTCAGTTCTGAGATAAGTTCACTCGTAGTTCTAAATAGTCATGCAGATTTCATGAAGGATTGTGAACTGCCCTCATAGCATTATGCGCAGCGGTTGTGGCAGATTTAAGTTGGGCCATGTTTCAAGAAATGTCACAAATGTTACCTAATGGATAAAAGATACAATGTTAGATTTGTAAAATAAATCTAAAATAAAACTTAATAAACCAGGATCTATCATGTCAAATCATCAAGAATAAATGAAGAATAAAACTAGATGCGGAAGCGAACCTGAATCCATGAATTCCTTGTAGTTTTACCGGATTTTGGGGATTTGATCTTCCAAATTAGCACACAAGAAATTTAAAGAATATTTGCTCTCTCTCTTTCCTAATGATGGGATATTAGAAAAGATATCTTGTGTATAATTTGAGGACCATAACCCTAATATTTATAACCTTAGTATATTAGTTCTAATCAAATTCTAATTAGCCCATCATTAATTAGAATTTGATTAGAAGAATATCTACACATATTTGATCCATACTTTATTTAATAATTAAAAGCCCAATAAAATTCTAACCAAATTAGATCACTTTTAATTTGGGCTAATCTATTATGATAATAAATAATAACATGTAATTATCCTTATTATATATGTGATGTCCAAATTTTCCAACAATCCCCCACTTGGACCACATATATATACTAATTACTTTATAATTACATGTCATTATATAACCTTATGAGCTCAAAATTTTACTATCATGTCCAAAAGGTATTCCGAACAATCTCGTCCACTAATTATGTTAACATGGAACCAATGCGACTTTCGTTATATATATCGTAACTAAATCCATTCATGATCACATATATTAACACAACCAAATGACATAGATCAAGTATGGATGTGTAGCATGGAAATTACATGCAATATGATCTAAACATGTCTATTTCCAACTGGTCCTCCTTAGTGAGATCAAACCTTACCAAAATCAGAGTGTGAATAAGCCAAATAAACTTTATTTCTGCAGAAAATAAACTTAATATCTTTAAACTGAAAATGTGACTATAACATAAAAGCATTTAAAAATACAAACTCCCACTAAAACCAAATATCCTTTAAATGACATTACACCCATATGAGCAGTGTGCTCTTATAAAACCTTAGGTGTAATTCATTAGTAAGCGGATCCGCAATCATGGAGTTTGTCCTAATATGCTTTATAAGCACCACTCTGAACTTTTACTTTAACAACCAGGAACTTAAAGTCTATGTGTTTTTACTTTGATGTGCTCCTGTTGCTATTGGAATAAAATATTGCAATTTGTTTTCACAATTTGCACCTTAGTGAAAAAATCTTATATCCATATTCCATCAAAATCGGAGTCTATATACCTGATGATCTCTAACTGATTAGACCTCCGATATGTGAGCATGTAACCTTTTGTTATATAAAAATACCTTATAACCCTCTTGGATGCTATCCAATGGTCCAAATCAGGGTTGCTTAAAATATCTGTCTAACATCCCAATAGTGTACACAATATTCCAATGTATACAAACCTGAACGTACATTAGACTTTCCACTGCTAAAATGTAAAAAATCTAATGCATTTTTGTAATTTCAAAATCATTCTTAGTGTATTGATTAAGGCTATACTTATTATTAACAAGCAGTATGTCATTAACAATAAAACCAGAAATATGTACTTACTCCCATTGAATTTGTGATACACACAATCATCAACAATATTCATCTCAAAACCAAACGAAACAATTATTTGATGAAACTTATGGTACCATTAACGGGAAGCTTGTTTGAGTCCATAGATGGATTTTTGTCAATTTGCAAACCATATTCTTTGAGTCTTTCGACTCAAAATTTTGTGGTTGCACCATATAAATTGTTTCTTCAATGTCACCATTAAGAAACGCAGTCTTAACATCCATCTGATGTAACTCAAGATCAAAATGAGCAACAAGCGCCATGATTTTCCTAAAGGAGTCTTTCAATGAAACTGGAGAGAAAATCTCTGTAAAATCAACACATTCTTTCTGAGTATATCCTTTAGCTGCAAGACGCGCCTTATACCTCTCCACATTACCATTTGCATTCCTATTGGTTTTAAATATCCATTTACAACCAATTGGTTTTGCACCTTCAGGTAATGGGACAAGTTCCCAAACTTTATTGTCTCGCATAGACTTATACCCATCTTTCATGGCATTAATCCACTTTTGAGAATTGGAACTTTTCATGGCCTGATGAAAATTGATTAGATCATCTTCCATCATTCCATTATCATCCTCATGTTCTTGGAGAAATACAACATAATCATCTGGAGTAGCATTTCTCATTTCTCTTGTGGACCTCTTTAATGGCACTTGTTCTTGAGGTTGTTGAGTTTGTTCTTCTGGAACAATTATCTCATTTTGAATGGGGAGTTGTTCAACATTGTCTTGCAGAGGTTCTGGATTCACTTCTTGATCAATGATAGGTATAAGAACCTAAACATCGTCAAAAGTGATAGTAGGAACTGAGTTAGAATCCAATTCCTCCTCAAAAGCAATGTCTCTAAGCTTATTTCTCCCCCCAAACTCAACATCCTCAAAAAATGTTGCAGTTCCCGTCTCAAAAATATTCCTTATTATGGGATCTTAAAACTCATAGCCCTTAGATCGCTCAAAATTTCTTTAACCCTTAACTTTATAGACATCAAATAAGTCAGAAGTGATGTCATTTCAACCTTATCGTTTTTAGCAAAACGTTTCTTAATTTCGTCAAGGAAACCTTGGCCTGAGTAATCTTTTCAGATTCTATGCCCTAAAGGCTTCTGAAATGTTGTGCCTCATGATCATTAGACTCTTGCAATTTGAACGATCCCACCTCTCAAAATCCCTTTTAATATAGGGGGTGCTTTCCGCAGTGAGAGGTGCAAGTAGTTCTTCCCTTAATGCAAGGTCAATGTTCATACAGCCAAGCACTATAAATAAGTGTCTTTTCCATTCATTTAGTCCCATTAAGCATGGGTATAGAATTTATATTAGCAGATATTGTGGCAGTAGAATATGAATTAGCTGAATATAGAACAAAAAATAAATAAAAATGAGCTCACATCAATATTCATAAGTAAACAATAAATTCAGGATAATGGCTAATCCCATCTCAAGATACCAAACACAACATTAATATCAAGTCTTTGGACAGTAATATTAACAGTAAGCGGTACTCTTGTTGTAGCAATCAAACATTGACAATAAATTATGTCAAACAATGAATTAATCTTTGGACTAACTTATTGCTCACATAAAATACCTTATAATTGTCACACATTTATCACCACAGATATCGTTGAAATTCTGCCAAATATTAACTTACCTTTGGGTCAATTAATAAACGCATGAATCACAAAAACATATAATCATCTTGATATTTCAAATAAACTAGTCTACACAAAAGAGGTCACTTTGGCGGCATTTTGTTTCAACTAATCTATTTAAAATATTAGACATCCTTAATTAAAAGCCAAAATATGAATTTATTTGTTTCAAAATTCCTCTTTTAATTTCATCTTTCAATCAAATTAAAAGATAACAGAATATATATGTATATATATTTATCCCAAAACAACATACAATGATGTTGGCAAATATAATAATAGTTGAATAAATCATAAACCATAAATAATCTCACATAAGACTTCAAATTTAAACCAAAATAATTTGAATAAAGGTAAACCTCATCTCAAGATATCGGTCACTCTATTAATATTTTATCTTTGAACAAAATATTAACTTGTAAGTGATATATTGATGTAATAATCAAACATTGACAATAAGAACATGTCGAACCATAAATCTTCTTTTGGGCCAATTTATTGCTCACATGTAAAACCGAATAATTGTCACATATTTATTACCATAATTGCACATGTAATATTATTAACCTTCATTTGGGCCGATCAATATTAACATAACTTAAGTTACATGCACACAACCTTTTATATTTTAAAACAAAACAATTTATACAAAAAAAATCACTTTGGTGACTTATTGCTTCAATTAAGTTGTTTTAAAATATATATAAACATACCAATATTCAAATTTAAAAATTTTCCAATAGTCAAATGTCAAAACTATTTTTTTATTGCTTTATAGACTCCGAAATAACCCAAAATAAGGCTGTCTTAATAATGCAATAAAAACCCGAAAACCATAATTTGACTTCTTCTTTTTTGTTCCAAAACCATATATATCAAAACCAAACAGAAATAATGTAGTGGTTCAAAGTCAAATAATTAACAAGTACATGTATTCATAATTTTGGCATGGATAAATAACACCAAAACAATTCACGCATATACATGTATTTATAATCAAATAGAAAAACTTACCTTAAATTTACCATGTAAATTCAAGTATTTATGATTAAACAAATATTCACATGAATACTTGAAGCCAATACATCTCAAAAACCAAAATCATAATAGTTGGCATATCTCACAATTCATACAATAAATCATCATTGTAACACCCCTTACCCGAGACCGTTGCCGGAGTCAAGCACGAGGCATTACTAGACTTAACTTACTAGTTCTGGGCATAAAAATTGAAACTGTCCGTCTGCATCATGTTCACTAAATTAATTATAACTCGAGTTACGAAACTCGAAATTAAGATCCGTAAATTTCCCCTGAAACTAGACTCATATATCTTCTTACTATAATTTTTCCAGAATTTTTGGTGTGGTCAATTAGTACAGTTATTAGTTAAAGTCTCCCCTGTTACACAGTTTGACAGTTCTGACCTCTCTTCACTAAAAATTAATTATCTCATAATATACAACTCTTTTTCCTACACCGTTTTCTTTATATGAAAATACACTCAATAAGATTTAATTCTATATCTCATGCACAACCTAATTCAATTTCTACTATTTTTGGTGATTTTTCAAAATCACGTCACTGCTGCTGTCCAACTATTCCCCTGCATATAATTACACAATTTCTTTAAAATAACTAAGAACTAGGCATTTCATAACATCCAAAACATGTTCTTAATTAACCATTTTAATGGCTAATCATTACCAAGCATTTACAAGTCCATAATAAGCCATATCATAAGGTCACACACATAAAATGGCTAAGTCCCTATACATGCCATAACTTAAGACGTTCGAATCACAAAATACCAATATAATCCTTTGATAGTGTGTAACGATCTCCGACGTCCTTTCGATCCTCGAGTTGGCTTGTAATACTAAAAAAAAAATAAAGAATGGGAGTAAGCATAAAGCTTAGTAAGTTTACATGTAAATAGATAACAACATTCTTAATGAATTATCTTATTCTTTTCTTATCAAGATCACTTAAGCTTTTAACTCAATATACTCAAACTTGTATTCTTACCTTGCCTTTTAACATGAATTTATCTTACCTTACCTTTTTAACATGAATTTATCTTACCTTACCTTTTTAGCTTGATGTAATATCCTAGATTAGGGGTTATGCAATTGGTGCATAAATTCATGAGTTAGTAGGCTCAGTGAATGGTTTGGATGTAATTTAGGGGTTCTTAAAACTCTAAATATATATATATATATATATATATATATCAAGGGTTTTGTTTACTATGGCCGTCCAAGCTTATGATCCACTAAGCTATTGCATTTTTTTTAATTATTATTATTACTTCATCCCTTTAGCCACCCCATGCTTGAATAATTTAAGGAAACCATGAAGACTTGTTCCTTATGTTCGGCCAAGCTAATTAAAATTCCCATGCTTTCTTTATTTTTTTATTTTTTTTAAATTCAGCCACATTCTTGAGCTCTTCAAGGATAACACATAAAGAATGTTTTATTGTTTGTCCCTAGCTCCACCGTGAAGAATAAAGTATTTAAGTGGCTGCTATTGCCAAAATTTGGCTGCATGTTTTGTGGGAATTAGTTTAGCATAAAAGGCCATAAAGGATAGTGGTGATTTTATTTTATTCTCTTGAGTGGGTTGTTAAGGGATAATTGTTTGTTGTATTATTGTATTTGGAGTAAGTGATGAAGAGATAATAGTGGCATGTGTTTAATTAATTTTTAAAAGATGTGATAATGAAAATTGTGGGATTTGGAGTAGTGGAACGGCATGAGACTTTGTAAAGGTAAGGATAATTATTTTTATTTAATACAAGATGGAGTTATTGTAGATTTATATTAATTTATCAAGTATGGGTCTCTTGGGTAGGTAATATTCGGCCAAGTGAAGGGGGAAAGAGTGCCGAAATTATTTATTTTCTTCTCTAGTCTTCATTGCTGAAAATTTTAGTCAAGTAAATTCATTCTTTCCCTCTCTTTTCTTTGAAGCCAAAACCGATTGTTGACATAGCCATAGGTGCATTTTGTGCATTTTTCTTTCTTCCTATTTTCCTTGCCCGAAGCCGAATATCCCATCTCCTCAAAAAGCCATAACCGAAATTTAGGGACTATTTCTATTCATGTTCTTTGTCCGAAACTTGAAGGAGGAAGTCTTCGGGATTCAAAGCAATCAAGGTTTTACGACATCTTCATAGCCAAGAGATTAATTTCGGGATTTGGATTGGCAAGGTAAGTGACTAAGAATATTCGGCCAAGGCCCTATTTGTTGATTAAGATCTATTTTTTTTTCCAAAAGCCGAAACTAATTTGTTAAAGTGATTTAATGCTTGGTCGAATACAAGAAGAGTACAACAAAGATTTCGGGATTTGGGTTAGCAGTGAAATCGGCACCAAGGGATTTAAGATCTATGGCATTAGATCAAGTTTTACGGGTTTTAAAGTGAACCGCTAAGTTAATCAGGTGTGTACCCACACTAAATCTTAATAAATTTACGGCTTTAAATTTACTGTATGTGTTAATATGGAAGTGTAAGAATATGGCTAGAGTACCATGTAATGGTGCGAAGTAATCAGGTACGTTTACCTACTCCTACTATGAGTATATTGTGATAAATATCTGTTATGGCACATAAGTGCAACTATAAGAATGTAAATAAAGTATAAGGCATAATATTTGCATGTTTTGTATGACATGGGGCATATGGGTGATATGTAAAGGGGAAGTGATCTGGTGGTCTTCACCACGATATCTGAATGTGGTGACTTATGTCACGTGCTATTATCTGGTGGCTTTGCCACAATATATATAAGGGCGATGAGCACGTCGACTGCAGCGACTGCCTTCGATGATGTGTAGCGGATGGAGGGTTGACTTAGTAGTCCCCATGGTGTACAGGTTGGTTCGGGTGATGTGTAGCGGATGGCATATAGGTTTGGGTTCGGGTTGCATCATTATTTTCTATATGTTATATGAATATGTATATGATATGATAATGTATGCCTGAATTGTTAAATTTTAGTGTTGGTTACACATTGAGTCTGTTTGACTCACCCCGTTGGGAAATATTTTTATTTCAGGTGACGATCAGTGATGGACTGGGTCGGCAGTAGCTTAAAGGTGGCCATGCACAGCAAGAAATTTTACGATTTGGACTTTTTATTTAAATTAAGTACTTTAAACTATTTGGGTTTGTTTTGATGTAATAAGGCCCTAATATGAACTTTATTTCTGCATGCACGTTAAAATTTTTTTTTATGTTACGAACTTTTTATCAAATTAAAGGCTAAATGTTTTACTTAAATAAACCCTAAATGTTTGCCACATAAATTCATATGATTTTAATTAAAGATAAAATCTATCGTTCGACATATATTTCAACTTAAAAGTTGTGAACTTAACAATGGCATCTTTATAAAAACTTTTATTTCAAAATAAATTGGTTATTTTTTAACTCGAGCCCAACCTAAATCGAATTTTTAATCACTTAAAGATTTTCAAAGAACTTGAACAGTTTTATTCGAGGAACATACCAGATCCGGTAGAGGCTCATGGGCCGGGTTTGGGGTGTTTCAGCTTGGTATCAGAGCCCGATTTTTAAACTCTCGGCCTTGGGTTTAAGGCCCAAAACATTTTCAAAATTAAGCCAAAAGAAGTTTGTGAAAAATTTTGCGAAATAAGCAGGTTTTTCTGGCATGGCACCTAAGTCTCCGACCCGAAGTTCATCGGGTAAGTACCCCTATCTTCTGTGTGATTTATATTATGAATTGTAGAAGGGTAAAAATGGAATGGAACGTAGAATAGCATGATAAGTACTTGAACCCTAGGACTAGGTTACCCAACAAATTTCATAAGACTCTGAATGCCTAATTAAACAAACCTGTGTCTAAGTCGCCGAGTTAGGGTGTGGCAACCATTGTGCGCATGTCTAGGATTGGTATTCAGTGGGAGCTTGGTACTTAAGCAGTCCGCACGACTCACCTCCTCTCCACTCGAATCCTACCTGGTGCGTAGCTTCGGTTCACCCTAATCAAGAGGACTTATTCACGGGCTAAACCCCTAACTAAAACCCGAAAGGGACTAGCCGTATTTTTTTTAAAACCCTAGTTTTAAAATCCTTAAATTACCCTTTTAATCGTAGCAAAAGATTATTTTGAAAATTTTTCCAAAATATTTTTGATTTCTAAAATTACCAAAATACCCTAGTGGTAAGATTACAAAAATACCCTTGGATTCAAAAATCTCCATACTGTCTAAACTTTTAAAACTTTCTTACTTTGAAAAAGTATCCAAAACCCTATTTTACGAAAGTCCAAAATACCCCGATTTAAAAATTTCCCCTGGGTTACCAAAATTACCAAAATGACCATACTTTCTAAAATTTTGCCATACATGTAAAAAAAAAAAAATTTACCCGGGAGTTTTGAAATTTCAAAGTACCCTAATTTATTGAAATTTTCAACTAACCTCGATTTATTACCAAAATACCCCTGTAGGGCAAATGACGAAAATACCCCTGGGTTAGGAATGGACAGAAATGTCCGATGAGTGAAGGTGAATGGGAGATACTATGGAATGGATGAACTTTTCTGTAAATTAGGATAGAAAACTTGAACTTTGAATGATCGAAAGAATCCCTATTAAGCTCTCTTCATAAAATTTCTTCGGGAACAATCAGTGAAACAAAGACTAATTCATAAAACTTTCTTAATTAGATTCAAGCACAATTGTTAGATATGAGTTCTAAAGGACGCGGTCGTCGTGGACGCGGTAGAGGAAGAATGACTGTGTCGGAACCCGCTAGATTGGGTCATGGGTCTGACAATGAGGTACCACCGCCACCACCACCAGCAGCTGTTGGTGATGAACAGCAAGGTCAGACGGGAAATGATGCTGTGTCGCAGGCTGTGCTGCGAGTTTTGGAAATAGTGGCTGGCACAGGTGGAAATATGAGAGCTCGGAAATCTGTACCCGAGCGACTCCGAGCCAACGGAGCTGAAGTATTCCGCGGCATATCTGGTGTGGCACCCAGTACAGCTGAGTATTGGTTGGAGGCGACGGAACGAATTATGGACGAGTTGGATCTGACTCCTGAAGAGAAGCTGAAAGGAATGGTGGCACTGCTACGCGATGAAGCGTATCAATGGTGGTTAACAGTCCAGGATGGTGCCACAGCTGAGGATCTGACCTGGGAGTATATTAAGGCGGCGTATCAGAAAAAGTATGTCGGAACACGGTATACTGATGAGCAAAGGAAGACTTTTCTGGGGCTGGTTCAAGGGAACAAGTCTGTGGCAGAATATGAGGCTGAATTTCTGAGATTGAGCCGGTATGCTCGAGGAGTAGTGACTACTGAACATGAACGTTGTGTCCGGTTTGAGGACGGACTAAGGGATGACTTGAGGTTGTTGGTTGCTCCACATCAAGAGCGGGAGTTTTCTGCATTAGTGGAGAAAGCTAAGATAGCTGAAGGAATTAAGGACTCTGTAAGGCAACACTCTGATCGGAACAAGCAGAAAAGAGGATTTGGGTCGTCAGGATCATCTGGGAATGTTCAGAAAAGGCCTAGAGTTGATGGGCCGCGAGGTCAGCAAGCTGGTACTGGAGGGCACTATCGTACTTGTGATCAATGTGGGAAGAAACACTTAGGAGAGTGTTGGAAAAAGACTGGAGGATGCTTTAGGTGTGGGTCCAAGGACCATATGATTAGGGACTGTCCGATGAAACCAGATGTGAATCGACCAGTAACTCAGAATGTTAATCAGGCTGGTAGAGGTGGTCAGCAGCCTCAGCGAGGCCGTGGTCCGTATGGCCGAGGTAACGGTGCTGGAAAAGGACGTGGAACACCTGACCGAGGTGTTGGTAATACAGATGCGAGACAGCCGAGCTTGGTTTATGCAGTTCGCCGGAGGGAAGATGGAGATGCACCGGACGTTATAACCGGTACGTTCCTTATTTGTGGCAAGCCTTATTTCGCTTTGATTGATGTGGGCTCGACCCATTCGTATGTTACATGTAGAGTAGTGGAAACTCTAGACATAACCTCTGAACTTTCTGATAGGGAGATGACTGTAGTAAGCCCACTGGGTCAAACTGTAGTAGTGAATAAGATGTTTCGGGAAGTGCCCCTAGAAATCCAAGGCGTAGTATTTCCTGCCGACTTGATGGAACTTCCCTTCGGAGAGTTCGATCTCATACTTGGAATGGACTGGCTAGTGGAGCATCGAGCTATACTGGATTGTGCAGCTAAGCGAATGGAGTTAAGAACCCTAAAGGATGAGGAAGTAGTGATGATAGGAGAAAGAAGAAACTACTTGTCCAACGTAGTTTCTGCTTTAAAGGCTGATAAGATGGTTCGGAAAGGATGCAAGGCGTTCTTGGCCTTTGTTAGTGCATTGGATGAGAAAGAAGGGGGAGCTAGTGGAGTACGAACAGTAAGGGACTTTGTGGATGTCTTTCCAGAGGAATTACCTGGATTACCCCCGGATAGGGAGGTGGAGTTTGGAATTGACTTGCTACCTGGTACAGCTCCTGTGTCAATTGCTCCATATAGAATGGCGCCAAAGGAGTTGGTTGAGCTCAAGGCTCAAATTCAAGAGTTACTTGATCGTGGGTTTATCCGACCTAGTGTGTCTCCATGGGGAGCACCGGTCTTGTTTGTAAAGAAGAAGGACGGAACTATGCGTATGTGCATAGATTACCGTCAGTTGAATAAGTTGACCATCAAGAATAAGTACCCTTTGCCGAGGATTGACGACTTGTTCGATCAGCTTAAGGGGGCAACAGTATTCTCGAAGATAGATCTAAGGTCTGGATATCATCAGTTGAAGGTGAAGGAGGCAGATATCCATAAGACAGCCTTTAGGACTAGATACGGCCATTATGAGTTTGTAGTAATGCCGTTTGGATTGACGAACGCCCCAGCCGCATTCATGGATATGATGAACCGGGTTTTCCAACCCTACTTGGATAAAGTTCGTCGTAGTGTTTATTGACGATATCTTGGTGTATTCCAAGTCGGAAGAGGAACATGATGAGCATCTCCGGGTTGTATTACAAGTGTTAAGAGAAAAGAAGCTCTACGCCAAATTCAGCAAGTGTGAATTTTGGCTTAAGGAAGTTGCATTTATAGGACATGTGGTGTTTTGCAGAAGGAATAATGGTGGATCCTAGGAAAATTGAGGCAGTGCTAGATTGGAAACCACCTAAGTTTGTAGTTGAGGTTCGCAGTTTCTTGGGATTGGCAGGCTACTACCGAAGGTTCGTGGAAGGGTTCTCGTCAATAGCCGCGCCTTTGACAAAATTATTGAGGAAGGAAGTACCCTTTGTATGGACAGATAAGCAACAGGAGAGTTTTGAGAAGCTTAAGAGGGTTTTGACTGAAGCTCCGGTTTTGATTCAGCCGGAGGCAGGAAAGGATTTCACGGTATATTGTGACGCTTATGCAAGATGGGAAAGTAGTCGCTTATGCGTCTCGGCAATTAAGGCCACATGAGATTAACTACCCAACTCATGATTTGGAATTGGCGGCAGTGGTGTTTGCTCTTAAGGTGTGGAGGCACTATCTTTATGGAGAAAAGTCAGTAATCTATACAGACCACAAGAGTCTTAAGTATTTGTTGACTCAGAAGGAGTTGAACCTGAGACAGCGAAGGTGGGTTGAACTACTGAAGGACTACGATTGTTCGATAGAGTATCATCCGGGCAAAGCGAATGTAGTGGCAGATGCCCTAAGTCGGAAGGTTGTGTCGGATCTGAGGGCGATGTTCGCACATCTGAGCTTGTATAATGATGGAACTCTGCTAGCAGAGCTGCAAGTTAAGCCGACATGGTTAAATGAAGTGAAAGAGGGGCAGTTGGTTGATGAAGAATTAAATGCTAAGCTACAGCAAGTACGGAATGAGGAGATAGAGGATTATAGAATCAATGACGAGGGAGTATTGTGCTTCAAGGGTAAGGTCTGTATGCCTAGAGATCAGGAGTTAAGGCGGAGGATTCTTCAGGAGTCGCATAGTAGCCCTTATGCTATGCATCCTGGAGGCACTAAGTTGTACAGAGATTTAAGAGAACAGTTTTGGTGGCCTGGACTTAAGAGAGAAGTTACTGAATTTGTTGGCAAGTGCTTGACGTGTCAGCAAGTTAAGGCTGAACACCAAGTTCCGTCAGGATTACTTCAACCGATAATGATTCCGCAGTGGAAGTGGGAGAGAATTACCATGGACTTTGTTAGTGGGCTTCCCCTTACGCCTACTAAAAAGGACTCGGTATGGGTAATAGTGGATCGTTTGACAAAGTCCGCGCACTTCATTCCAGTGCGGGTTGACTATTCCTTACAAAAGTTGGCAAAGATGTATGTGGCGGAAATTGTAAGGTTGCATGGTGTGCCAGTGTCAATCATCTCAGATAGGGACCCAAGGTTTACTTCTCGGTTATGGAAAGCTCTACATCAAGCTTTAGGCACCAAATTGGGTTTCACTACGGCATTTCATCCACAGTCCGACGGGCAATCTGAACGAGTAATTCAAGTGTTGGAGGATATGTTGAGAGGCTGTGTGATAGACTTCAGAGGAAGTTGGGAAGACTATTTGCCTTTAGCGGAGTTTGCCTACAACAACAGCTATCAGGCCAGTATACGAATGGCACCGTATGAAGCACTGTATGGACGAAAGTGTCGAACACCTACGTGTTGGACGGACTTAGGGGAACGTCGAGTTTTGGGTCCAGAGTTAGTGGCAGAATCTGAGGAAAAAGTTGAAATAATTCGGGCACGGTTGAAGGAAGCATCTGATAGACAAAAGTCATACGCAGATCTCAAGCGGAAGGAAATAGAATTTGTTGTGGGAGATCAAGTGTTTCTTAAAGTTTCGCCTTGGAAGAAGGCAATGAAATTTGGTCGCAAAGGGAAGTTAAGTCCAAGGTTTATAGGACCTTATCGGGTATTGAAGCGAGTTGGACCAGTGGCTTACCAGTTGGAGTTGCCACCGGAATTGAAGCAGATGCACGACGTATTCCATGTGTCCATGCTACGTCGTTATCGATCAGATCCATCTCATGTAGTTCCGGTTGAAGAAGTGGAGCTACGACCAGATTTGTCCTACGAGGAAGAGCCGATTCAGATTTTGGAACGAGATGTGAAAGAGTTACGAAGGAAGTCAGTTCCTTTAGTCAAAGTGTTATGGCGAAACCATGGATCGAAAGAAGCTTCGTGGGAGCCGGAAGAAGCAATACGACAGCAATACCCTCACCTATTTCAGCCAAGTAATTTCGAGGACGAAATTATTTTTAAGGAGGGTGGAACTGTAATATCCTAGATTAGGGGTTATGCAATTGGTGCATAAATTCATGAATTAGTAGGCTCAGTGAATGGTTTGGATGTAATTTAGGAGTTCTTAAAACTCTAAATATATATATATATATATATATATATATATCAAGGGTTTTGTTTACTATGGCCGTCCAAGCTTATGATCCACTAAGCTATTGCATTTTTTTTTTTAATTATTATTATTACTTCATCCCTTTAGCCACCCCATGCTTGAATAATTTAAGGAAACCATGAAGACTTGTTCCTCATGTTCGGCCAAGCTAATTAAAATTCCCATGCTTTCTTTATTTTTTTATTTTTTTAAATTCAGCCACATTCTTGAGCTCTTCAAGGATAACACATAAAGAATGTTTTATTGTTTGTCCCTAGCTCCACCGTGAAGAATAAAGTATTTAAGTGGCTGCTATTGCCAAAATTTGGCTGCATGTTTTGTGAGAATTAGTTTAGCATAAAAGGCCATAAAGGATAGTGGTGATTTTATTTTATTATCTTGAGTGGGTTGTTAAGGGATAATTGTTTGTTGTATTATTGTATTTGGAGTAAGTGATGAAGAGATAATAGTGGCATGTGTTTAATTAATTTTTAAAAGATGTGATAATGAAAATTGTGGGATTTGGAGTAGTGGAACGGCATGAGACTTTGTAAAGGTAAGGATAATTATTTTTATTTAATACAAGATGGAGTTATTGTAGATTTATATTAATTTATCAAGTATGGGTCTCTTGGGTAGGTAATATTCGGCCAAGTGAAGGGGGAAAGAGTGCCGAAATTATTTATTTTCTTCTCTAGTCTTCATTGCTGAAAATTTTAGTCAAGTAAATTCATTCTTTCCCTCTCTTTTCTTTGAAGCCAAAACCGATTGTTGACATAGCCATAGGTGCATTTTGTGCATTTTTCTTTCTTCCTATTTTCCTTGCCCGAAGCCGAATATCCCATCTCCTCAAAAAGCCATAACCGAAATTTAGGGACTATTTCTATTCATGTTCTTTGTCCTAAACTTGAAGGAGGAAGTCTTCGGGATTCAAAGCAATCAAGGTTTTACGACATCTTCATAGCCAAGAGATTAATTTCGGGATTTGGATTGGCAAGGTAAGTGACTAAGAATATTCGACCAATGCCCTATTTGTTGATTAAGATCTATTTTTTTTTCCAAAAGCCGAAACTAATTTGTTAAAGTGATTTAATGCTTGGTCGAATACAAGAAGATTACAACAAAGATTTCGGGATTTAGGTTAGCAGTGAAATCGGCACCAAGGGATTTAAGATCTAAGGCATTAGATCAAGTTTTACGGGTTTTAAAGTGAACCGCTAAGTTAATCAGGTGTGTACCCACACTAAATCTTAATAAATTTACAGCTTTAAATTTACTGTATGTGTTAATATGGAAGTGTAAGAATATGGCTAAAGTACCATGTAATGGTGCGAAGTAATCAGGTACGTTTACCTACTCCTACTATGAGTATATTGTGATAAATATCTGTTATGGCACATAAGTGCAACTATAAGAATGTAAATAAAGTATAAGGCATAATATTTGCATGTTTTGTATGACATGGGGCATATGGGTGATATGTAAAGGGGAAGTGATCTGGTGGTCTTCACCACGATATCTGAATGTGGTGACTTATGTCACGTGCTATTATCTGGTGGCTTTGCCACAATATATATAAGGGCGATGAGCACGTCGACTGCAGCGACTGCCTTCGATGATGTGTAGCGGATGGAGGGTTGACTTAGTAGTCCCCATGGTGTACAGGTTGGTTCGGGTGATGTGTAGCGGATGGCATATAGGTTTGGGTTCGGGTTGCATCATTATTTTCTATCTGTTATATGAATATGTATATGATATGATAATGTATGCCTGAATTGTTAAATTTTAGTGTTGGTTACACATTGAGTCTATTTGACTCACCCCGTTGGGAAATATTTTTATTTCAGGTGACGATCAGTGATGGACTGGGTCAGCAGTAGCTTAAAGGTGGCCATGCACAGCAAGAAATTTTACGATTTGGACTTTTTATTTAAATTAAGTACTTTAAACTATTTGGGTTTGTTTTGATGTAATAAGGCCCTAATATGAACTTTATTTCTGCATGCACGTTAAAATTTTTTTTTATGTTACGAACTTTTTATCAAATTAAAGGCTAAATGTTTTACTTAAATAAACCCTAAATGTTTGCCACATAAATTCATATGATTTTAATTAAAGATAAAATCTATCGTTCGACATATATTTCAACTTAAAAGTTGTGAACTTAACAATGGCATCTTTATAAAAACTTTTATTTCAAAATAAATTGGTTTTTTTTTTAACTCGAGCCCAACCTAAATCGAATTTTTAATCACTTAAAGATTTTCAAAGAACTTGAACAGTTTTATTCGAGGAACATACCAGATCCGGTAGAGGCTCATGGGCCGGGTTTGGGGTGTTTCACTTGAACTTGTCTTACCTTTACTTTTTAGCTTGAACTTGTCTTAACTTACCTTTTTAGCTTGAACTTGTCTTACCTTTACTTTGGTTTACTCTTGGAATATTCCCGTTGAACCACTTGGAATACTAAGGATACGCGGGTACCTTTCCTTATGAAACTTAACCATTGCCATGTCTTGACATGGTCTTACGTGGTATCCTTGCTTATTGAACTCACCAGTGCCATGCCTTGGCATGGTCTTACATGGGACCTTTGCCTTATAAATTCACCAATGCCATGCCTTGGCATGGTCTTACATGGGACCTTTGCCTTATAGTAACTTATCAATGTCATGTCTTGACATGGTCTTACATAATTTCCTTAAACCCTAATGTCATGACATTTGTATCCTACACATTCCTAAGGTTCAACCGGAACTTTCTGAGATAACTTTTCCGTCAATTCATACTTGAGTCTTTAAATAATAAATTTACAGAATAAATATGTAATGCTGGAATTTCATAATATTAAATGTAAAATAACAGAATATTGCATTTATTTACCGCAAACTTACCTCGAAACAAAATCGATAAACTATATCGATTTAGTCCACTATCTTTTTCTTTCCCCGATCTAACTCTGGATTTCGTTCTTCTTGATCTATAATAGCAAATTTAGCTTATTTAATACTCACATTTATCAAAACAGTCCTTAACTCTAACTTTGGCAAAATTACAATTTTGCCCCTAAACTTTTACATATTTATGATTTTGCCCCTAGGCTCGAAAATTAAACTTCAGCCCTTATTCTTATGTTTTCTAGCATGCTGAACATTTTTCCCTTCTATAGCAACTTCAGATTCTTACTGTAACACATACTTATGAATAATAACAACTTTTACTAATTAGCTCGTTTTTACCGAAAATCACTTAATAAAAATCATTCCTCTATTCATAAACATGCAAAATCTACCATCAATCATCAAAAATCACAAGTTCTCAACAATGGCATAATTCAAAATATTCACCAAAATAAAAAATTCAAGCATGGGTTTTGTAGATCTCCTAGCAACGATCTCAAAAACGTAAAAATTATCAAAAACCGGACAAAAAACATACCCGAATTAAGCCTCCTGGATGCTGAAACTTAAAGCTTCAAAAAAGGTGTTTTTCTTTCTTACATTCGGCCAAGAACAAATGGGAAAAGATGAACACTTTCATCTTTTATCAATTACTTTATTATAACAATATTACAATATTTTATTTATTATTATAACCTATATCATTAATATGAAAACCATATAATATAAGCTTAGTGCCGTCCACTATCTCCTTAAATAGGCCAATTTCCCTTTAAGGACCTCATATTAAAAATGCACTATCAAATAAGCACTTTACACTTTAATTTGTAACTTTTACATTTTACGCGATTTAGTCCTTTTCTTTAAATTAAGCACACTAACAATAAAATTAATTCACGAAACTTTCACACATGTAAATTCACATATTATAAGCACTGAAAATAATATTAAAATATTTTACTGACTCGGATTTGTGGTTTCGCAACCACTATTCCGTTTAGGCCCTATTTCGGGATGTTACAATCATAATTTAACCAAATATTTGGAACCATAAGATGCCAAAATTTGAGATTATAGAACCAAACTTAAAACCAAATTATTTAAACACATAATATGATTAACATCAATTTGCATCAAAATTGAATTTCATCATAATTAAACCATAAAAATATAACCCTGATCGACTTGCCTTACATATCCCAAGTAAATCCAAATTCAAAATATATGCTTACACTGAATAGTATGAGAAGAATAAACATATAAACTCAATAATAAATATTATATTCTATCAACTATATATTGAATTCAAGAATTAATGATTATAAAAATTGAATTCAATTGTACAATTGTTGAACTGGATTTAAATTAAAAAATGATTATAATGAAACCCTAAAATTGAATTGATAAAAAAATTAAAACTAATAAATATTACCATCAATCTTAAGGATTCAACATATATAATGAATTAATTGATAAACAATCGGTATATAAGAGACACTTCACCTGAAGCAATTTCTTTTACCAACCATATATTATCATGTAAAATCCTGAACATAGTTACTAAAATGTCTCCAAAACAATATATATATATATATATATATATATATAACCGTAAAACTGAATCCAAGCGATTAGCGATTAACAATCCATCTATTGATATAATCAAATATATATCATAAAAATTTCTAATGAACCCAAACCTACACAGCTTTTTAAATATTTATTAAATCTGTATAAACAACATAAAATCCTCAATTTTTTTTCTCAATTAAAGCTGTAAATCTTTACAGTTATACGAAAATTAAAACCTTAAAACTTTATTTAAAACTATAAAATTTTATTTAAAGAATCAAAACCCAAAAATTTATCAAGAATATCAAAGATTCAACATAATATATAATTAAAATATCAAATCCATAAAATTAAAAAAGAAAAATGAATCAATCCAAAAATAATAAAGAATCAATTCATTCTCAATGATTCAAAATGACAAGGCTCAGATGCCACTTGTTAGATTTGTAAAATAAATCTAACATAAAACTTAATAAACTAGGATTTATCATGTCAAATCATCAAGAATAAATGAAGAATAAAACTAGATGTGGAAGCGTACTTGAATCCATGAATTCCTTGTAGTTTTACCAAATTTTGGGGATTTGATCTTCCAAATTAGCACACAAGAAATTTCAAGAATATTTGCTCTCTCTCTTTCCTAATGATGGGATATTAGAAAAGATATCTTGTGTATAATTTGGGGACCATAACCCTAATATTTATAACCTTAGTATATTAGTTCTAATCAAATTCTAATTAGCCCATCATTAATTAGAATTTGATTAGAAGAGTATCTACACATATTTGATCCATACTTTATTTAATAATTAAAAACCCAATAAAATTCTAACCAAATTAGATCACTTTTAATTTGGGCTAACCTATTATGATAATAAATAATAACATGTAATTATCCTTATTATATATGTGATGTCCAAATTTTCTAACATACAGTTGTAACTTATATTACATCGCAGATGTTACTTTGTGTGACTTTTAGAACTATGAGTTCAACCTATAAATTATTTATCAAAATGTTCCTATTTAACTATAACTTCATATCTAAACAATTTAATGCTCTTAGTAAGGTTTAATTATGATTATACAGTGTATAAAAATATTAAAGTTTAAGTTTAATGTATGAGTTCAGTTGTTGGGTTCAAATGCTGACAACCCCTTCCACAATTAAAGAAGGCATTGGATACCATCAGCAACAGCACAACTGTTCAAATTCTTTGTTGAATAAACTGTTCCACTCAATTATGAGATGAGTTCACTCATAATTCTAAATAGCATTGTAGATTTCGTTGAGGATTGTGAACTGCCATCATAAGCATTATACGCAACAGTTGTGGCAGATTTAAGTTGGGCTATGTTTCAAGAAATGTCACAAATGTTACCTGATGGATAAAAGACATAATTATAACTTTTATTACATTGCAGCTATTATTTTGTGTGACTTTTAGAACTATGAGTTTATTCTATAAATTATTTATTAAAATTTTCCTATTTACTTATGACTTTATATCTAATCAAATTCTTGTTTGTAGAAAGGTTTAATTATTATTATATTGTGTATAAAAATATTAAAATATAAGTTTAATGCATGAGTTGAGTTGTTGGGTTCAAATGCTGACAACCCCTTCGCTCACCTATAAAAAAAAAATTTATGAGCTCATAAAATCGAAGTTACAATTTTTATTAGAATATTTAAATTTTTGCCACAACGGTTTAAATGGGCTCGAGTAAAGCTGGGGTCAATGTCTCATACTGTAATAGTCCATTTTTGCCTGGGCCCAATACACTCAAATCAGACAAAAAAAATAAAATTAAACCAAAACATAAAAAATATATCAAAAGTCGATCACAAATTATCAGCCCAAATTACAATGGCACAAATAACCTAAACCCTAGTAGCCCAATACAACCCAAAACAAAGGTAAACAAAAGAGAAAGAAAAACCCTAGGTGCGCCACACCTAGGTTTGTCTACTGCCGCCGCATTGTCAGCGCCCCTCCTTCACGCGCATTTGACACTATTCTGTCACCTGCAACACGCCAAGCAAGAAGACAACAAAGAAAAGGACAAAAGAAATGGAAACAAAGAGTTCTGTAATCGTCTATAAAAACGACAACGGTTATTTTGTATTTCTCTCCTGCTCCGAACAAGATTAATAAAAAAAAGAATAAACTTTCTAAAGTCGATCCTTTTTTACTTCTATTTATTTTCATTTTTAAGTTCTTGTTTTTTTTTTCTTTTTACATACAAAAATCTAAAAAAAGGAAGGGCCTTTACCTTTGTTCTAGTTGTTCATCCTTCCGTTCTGAAAGGCCAACGGACCCTTGGGGGTTTGACGAATGGCTACGATCGGAATCGGTGAAAGAAAAATGAAGGGTCTTTCTCGCTTTTTTTTTTCTTTTGTTTTTTAGGGTCTTTTGGCCATTTAAACCCCAAATATGGATTTTACTTGAAAAAATGGACAAAAAGTAGGTTCGGGGGATTTTTCGGCCACCGTTGACGGCGGCGCCGTCGTCAGTGACCAACGGATGGACGACAGTCCGACGACTTGAGCTTGGCCGAGCTTAAGAGCTACAGAGAGAAAAAGAGGGCTTTTGAAGTTTTTTTTTTAAAGATGTGGTAGAAATGATATTTTTTAAAAAAAAAAATTGGGGTTTAAATAAGGCACCAAAACGACGCCGTTTTGGGATAGCCTGAAACCCCCCAAAACGATGTCATTTAGGGCCAACCCGCGCGCGACTCGACCCGGTCCAGGGAGATCCGCGCATTTTCGACTTTTGGGATATTTATGCCCGTGGTCCTGCTTTTTCGCCCTTTCTCGATTTGGTCCTATCCCTTCTTTTGTTTTTTTTTTTTAATTTTGCCCTGTGGTTTCTACATTTGTTTCGTTTTAGTCCCTACTGAAATTGTACGTTTTAGGGACAGGGTGTAATTGCCCAGTTAGTGCTTCCTTCGTAGCGCACGTTTCATTTTGGTGCTCCGTTCAGCCCTTTTCTTTTATTTATTTATAATTTGTCCTTTTGACTTTATTTTAATTTCGATTTCATCCTTTATTTAGTTAATTTCAATCCTTTTATATAATGTGTTTATATTTTCATTTATTTTTGTTTATTTATCCATTTGTTTTACTATTTATTTATCTTTTTGTTATATTTGAATTTTTATTTTCACCTAATATTTTATTTATCTATTATTTATATTTATTATATTCGTTTGTTTATTTGTTTATTTACCTTTTAATTATGTAAATTTAATGTCATAAATTTAATGTCATGTATATTTGTTTTATTTATTCATTTATTTTTTACCCCTTTTAAATACTTAATTTTAATATTCCCTACTTGTTTATCTTTTTTTTTTACTTAAATTTAATATTATTTGTTTCCTCTGTTTATTTATTATTTTACTTTCTAGATATTTAATTAGATATTATTTATATTTCCCTTTCTTTTTTTATTTTATTTTAAGTTATTTTTATTTATTCTATCGTTAATGCTATGAATTAATGCTCTTATTTGCATTGTTATAATCCTTCATTATTACTAAATAAATATTAATTATGTCATGACCATTACCGTTTTCATAATCAAATTCATGTTAATTTTTTACGCGATACAAGGAAATTTTCAAAGTTAAGATAATTTGTTTTTCGTATTTAGAAATTCGAAAGGTCGTTTCTTAATTTATGGGATTTTGATTTTCTCGATAAATCCAAATAACCGAACATCCTTTTTTAAAGAAAAAATATGAGGTCTTAATTAAAATGTTTCGAGATTTAAGAAGAATCTTGTTCTAACTTACGAAATATGATTTCTTTTTAGAAAACCGTGATAACTGAATCCTTTTTAAAACAAAAATGAATATTTTAGTAATCTTTCTTGTTTCGAAAATTTGAGGCATTGTGTCCTAACGTACGGGACGTGATCTTTTTCTCTCGATTAATTCAAAAATAAATTCATTTTCATGTTAATAATACTTTAATAAAATGATCGTATTTTTTAAATTTCCTCAAATTTTTAACTTTTGACACTAAAACATTAATTAATTAATTAGGTATCAATTTTAGGCATTACGAGAATGCTAATCCTTACTCGTACGTAACCAACTCCCGAACCCATTTTTCTAAAATTTGTAGACCAAATCGTTGTTTTAGTAAATTAAATTTTTTTATTACAACAATCAAATTACGAGATAATCCGATCACTAACATTTTCTTTTTGTCCTTTTTAAATAAAATTGGACCCTTGGTTTCGACACATACCATTACAATTCAAGACAGTGTCTGTCGATAATGAATCTTCCTCTCCAAGGCAAAATCTAGTCAAAGGAACCTCTTTTACAACCCCCTTCTTTCCACTCTCTTTCCAAGTAAACTTTTAAGTGCTGAGCTTCAACCTTTTTTTTCTTCTTTTGTTTTCTATCGTTTGCATTTTGGGGACGATGAGTTTTCTGAGACCATGTGCTTTGTACAAGTTATTTATAACTTTCCCTTCGCGACGATGGATGCCTTGCCAGAGTTGGGGTTTCCTTAGATGGCCTGGTTTCGATGGCTTCTTTAGGTTCTTAGTCATAGCTCTTTTATGGTCCACCTTTTCTGAGATTCGTTTCATTCCTTCTTCTTCTATGTACCCTACTCTTCGTGTTGGTGATCGAATCATTGTCGAAAAGGTAAATAATAATAATAATAAAAATATTCTCTTGATGGTTTTGTTCTTTTAATGGTGGGTAATACTACGATCTTTGCAGTTCAACTCAGTTTAGGGGTTTGTAGCTTTAGAAATCATGATCATATGTAGCTGTCTTATCCCATTTCTTCTGATTTAATTCTGTGGATGATCTCAAATTTTGGTTCATCATGCAATCATTTCGTGTTTTTTGAATTTCTAGGAAGTAATTTTTCTGAATTTGCATAGTACATTGAATGGCTACTTGAACTAGAATGTGATTTAAAGTTATTTCATTCACTATTCAATGGCATTCTTATCAGGGATGTTTCACTAATGTTTTGTCCAAAGATGGATTTGCTTACCCTACACTTTTCTCAGGAATCAATTGACCTTAAGGGGAAAATTAAATGAAATGGTAACGTCTATTCCTAATTTGCAAACAAACCCTGTTTTTCCCTTAATCTTCTTCACATTAATGCAAATTTAAAAGAGCTCTGTCATTATGCCATTCTTGCATAGCAATAGTATGCATCATGATTGACTTAAGAGTAATGATTCTGATTTGCTTATATGCACCATAATGTTGCTTATTCTCATTTTAGTTATTCACTTTACAACTTGTGCAGGCCTCGTACTTTTTTAGAAGTCCTGCAATAAATGATATCGTCACATTCCGAACCCCAGAGCAGGTTTGTTGGTTTCGTATGGCTGTATTACTATGTGTTTAACCCGGGTATGTTCAATTTGTTTCTAAGATTTTCCATATATTTGGAGAGTTCTCGATGGGTTATACTTATACCCCATACCTATGTTGTTCATATATGCATTGAACAAAAATACTTCAAGAAGAACAAAGAGTCGTAGCAACATAGTAGTATAGAACCGCCTAATTGTTGGCACCTCATAGAAAACTTCAACTAAGTATTCTTATCTTCATGTTGTGGCTATAGGAGACTGGGTTTGGGAAGGATGCTGTTCTTATTAAGAGAATTGTGGCAAAAGGTGGAGATTTGGTTCAGGTATTCCTGATTCTGTAACCAGTTTTCTCCATTTATACATTTTTTATCTCTTTAGGGAAAGCTTTTGAAGCTCCTTTATTCATTTAGACATTTACTCTTATAGATCCTAATATCTACAGCACAGTGTCTCAATCCAAACTGCTAAAAAGAAACCTACTTGTGGCAACGGAATGCTGAAGGCTCTTCTTCTGAATTATTTTCCTTTGATACTATGCAGGTTCATCATGGGTCACTCTATGTCAATGGTGTTGCTCAAAATGAAGATTTCATAGCTGAACGACCATCATACACATTAGAGTTACAGGTGAGTCCCCCTTTTTTGTCTCTCCATGTAATCATCTAGTTTTCCGGTATTATAAGCTCGACATTATGGGGTATGAACCACCATGGTAAATTAATCACCAATTACCTAGAAAATCTCCTTTACTGTTTTGCATTAAATGTGAGCATGAAAAATCCCGGTGGACTCCATGATGTAGGCATCCGAGCCTCCATCATTCAGATCATTTTAGTTTTGGGTTTATCATATGGCTTTGGGTGGTACACTATTTGCAATTGTTGTTTAATGCCGACTACATCATTTTTCTTGCATCTGCAGTATGTTCCTAGTGGTCATGTTTATGTGTTGGGAGATAACCGTAATAACAGCTACGACTCACATGACTGGTATATCCACTCTTTTTCCTGTTCTTTTGTATTCAGTTCTATTTTCTTTTGTTCTTTATGATTCTTGATAACATAGATATGGCTTAGAACATGCTTCACCCTTGCAAAGGCTCCTTAAGAGCTTAGTGTTCCATGAGAGTATCTTCTTGAATGTTTTGATTTGGCTATATATATATATGGATATATAATACTGTGTGTTCCTCTTATTGTACTTCATCATTTGAAATGTGATTCATGATGTGATATGTCATCAATGTTGATTGATAACCAGGGGCCCTCTGCCTGCGGAAAACATTGTTGGAAGATATGTGATGTGCTGTTATAGACCATCCAACCATTGAGACCTGCTGCAAATTCAGGGATGTAGTTTAGCTGTAGTGTAGATACATGGAGTTGTACTCGTGTCACCAATTTTTTTCTATGGATTTACTTCCGGATGCTATCGATGTAAGCTTGTTTATATGGCTGTAAATTGAATCCTAGGCAGTAGTAGTTTCATGATTGTGGATGGTTAGAGAAACACTAGTGTTTGTTTCATACTTCCTTCTTAGATGGATCAGTAAATAAATTAGAATTTATTTTTAATTACGCTTAGTGCATCAAATATTATTCCCATCAAATTATAAATATTTTAACGATGATCCGGTGCTTGGACTAGGTTACCATTCTTCACTTTGGAGTTATGATTGTTAATTCAAAGCCATCAAACAGTTGACATGCGCATAAAAATTATAGTAGATGAGTGAAATTTGGGTGTGAAAGTCCTTGATAAAGTCCTTTCCTTCCAAATCTAATAATACTGTCATTGCCTTGCGAATCTCTATACAGAACAAAGCCTAAGAATCCCTCCCCACATCACCTTTGAATAAGAAGATTCCAAAAATAGGTGTTTCCAAGTCTCCAAGGCAGAGTAACAAAGACTTCAACATCCATCAGCTTACAAGCCTCGAGCCAACAACCTGTTGGTTGACAACCTAAATTGCCATCCAAGCAATGACTGAATGCTCAGGAATATGAAAAAGGAAACTACAGCAGTGATATTCGCATTCCTTTCTCAAATACCATTCCAAACTAAACTCACTGGATACTTGAAACAATAAGCTCCCCTAATTGGAGATAAATAATGCGGTTAATTTTACACCTCAACTTAAGAAGTTTCCTCCGACTCCAATTGCAACCTTGAGGAGGAGAAATCTGGAATAGACTCCTAGCTTTTACAACATAAGCTCTAACCCACTCCACCCAAAGAAATCCTACTTGGATTAAGTTGGTCCACAATTGCTGCATCACTCTCGCTTCATTCCAGCTTCCTAGTTGCTTAAGCCCTAAACCATATTCACATCTAGGCTTACAATTATCCTTCCAACTAACCTTTGCACTTGATGCTACTAATATTTTTTTCTTTTTTATTCTTGAGGTCAGCAAAACTTGATTCAACTAAATTTAAAAAAAAAATCGAATTTCGAGTTAATCAAATTGAGTTTCTCGAGTCAACTCGAAGAAGTAATTCAAGTTTCAAGTTCGAGTTGGGTTGAACTTCACAATTTGAATAATTCAAATAATAGATAGGTATAAATACCTATTTGGTCCTTGCTCAATTTTGAAAATGAGCAAATTAGTCTCTCTTAACAAAAAATTTAAAAAGTTTCAAAAAAAAAATTCAAGACCAAATTTTAAAAATCCATACATTTATAAAAATTCCAAATTTTATATTTTTTAAAAAATTATAAAAATTAAAAATGGTCCTAAAGAATATATCAAAAAGCTTTAAAAAAATTCTAAGACAATAATTTCAGAGACTTAAATAAGTTTATCATACTAAATGATCTTATTTTTTCAAATTGAGTTAGGATGATAAAATAAGACTCATCAACTCGATTAACTCAAAATTTTTTCACTCAATCCGATCGAACGTTCATTCCTAATCATACCTTTATACCATATTTTAATATATATTTGATCTTAGCTGAATGTCAAAGTTGAAGTTCGGAAAATATTAACAACAAAAGTTTAAGTTTCATTTTATGTAAATGTGTTGAGTTGGATCTAATGATATAGTTGAAGATAAGGGTGCACATCATGTTGGATGGTAGTGAGTAGTAAAATGGAAAATCCAACCTTATCTTCCATCTTCAATGTTTTTCTTTAGTTTCTGGTTAAATCTGGCATGCCAAGTACTACCTAAAAAAATGAGGAGATATACTGTTTTCTCCAACATGAAAATTTCATGAATATCCATAAAACTAGAATTTTCTTTAATTTTCAACATTTTCAATTTTATTAATTTATTTATACACAATTATCTGTTTAATACCAATAATAATAATTTTCTTTTACGAGGCAAAAGAAAAACCAAGGAAATAACAAACATGTAACTTGATGTTGTACAAAGAAAAAGAAAATCATTTTGGCATACTTTCTAAACGTACCATCAAACCCTAAAATTAATTTTTAAAATTTAAGATTTAAAATTGTTGATAAAAATTTCAGAATTGGAGGTTGAGGAAGGTTTGCATGACACTGGAGAGAGGTTTCTTAACAAATTCAGTATCGTTCGTGATCAAGGTTTTATCTCTTAACTTTATCGAGAGTTCAAAAATTTGAACAAACGAATGGTCTATGTGAAGTTTTAATGTATATTATGGATCCAATTAAGTCTAAAATAAAGTAACAAAATATAAAGTGATTAAAATTATTTACTTTAGACTAACAAGTGTGGGTGCAATGGTAAGACACATTATATTCTCAATGGGAGATATAGGTTCAAACATTGGAGACGACGTTATTAAGAGAGATAGTCACGAACCTCAAACATGGACTGTAAAACGGAAATAAAGAATACAAAAAAACTTATTTACTTTAATAAGAATTAAATCCTATCTATTCATTCGATTATTTGATGGAATTATTGAATTAAAGTTAATCATATATAAATAAATGGATACTCCCTGGCTTATACACAACCTCAAAAAATATATATAGTATTCATTGTTGGTTTAGATCATATTTTATGTTAATGATTAGCGTTTACTGACCTACAAATTCAGGATTAGCTAGAGATGCCAAACTTTCTCCCAACTATTGGCTATGGCAGGTCTCATTAGAAAAGTAGTTTAGTCAAATTTTTTATCTGATCGAATATATATTTATATATGTAATCTTTTTTAATCAGAATTTGATACTTGTTGGTGCCATTCTTCATTTTGGAGTAATGATGACATGCATGTAAAAATCATGATACATGAGTAAAATTTGGGTGCGAAAGATCTTAATAAATGATAAGTAGATTAATGGTTATTGATCAAAGAAGATAACAGATGGATTTGGTGCGTTTTATAAATGTTTTAAACGACAGAAGGGGAAGACAGCTGGCGGCGGCGGCAGCAACAGCAGCGGGCAGTGGTGGATGTGAATAATATGGGTTTGGCGTGGTGATTAACTGATTATATATTTTACCAACTTGAATGGTATATGTTCTATCCAATTGGATGCTTTGATATGAAGATAACCAGTTGGGTACTTTCAGCGATTCAAAATTGAAGGTCAATTATACGAATATTCTTTATCCGTTGCTTTTTTTGTTTGTTTGCCCATGCTTCTTTTATCAAATGCTCGTCGTTTGTCTCGTCTCAATCAGCACAAAGCCCTGCAATAAGCGTTAGATATTACTGAATGCCGAGAAAATCTTTTAGTTTGTCTTCGATTTTCCTCTAATAATATTCCACCATCTCCTTTCCTTGTTTATCAGCCTACAAATCTGAATTGCTCAGACATGTAAAGTAGGATGAGACGAACTTGTAAGATCTTGCTTCTGGCGTAGATCCAACCTGAAGTCTTCTATAAATCATGGCCCTGTCATCTCTTCAGTCCCTTTCAATAGTCGCTCCCATGAAGCATTTTTCTTCTTCGTTCTTTTTCTAGATTGATTATCGTCTAGGCATGTTCATGAATTAGGCATCCGTCTAAGCCTGAAGGCCTGTTCGGAATTTAGAAAGATTTGGTTTCTTTTTCTGTGTAATATTTATATTATGTAATTTATAACTCACATAAAAATTAAATCTATAATAATTATAATGTAAATATTTAAAAAAATAAAATGATTATATATAAAATTTTAATAAATAAAAAATATTAATTAAAAATAATATAAAAATATTTTTAAAATTAGAAAAGTAATATAAGCGGGCTTAAAATGAGTAAATTTGGACAAAATTTTAGTCCATATTTCGTGCCAGATCAAACTTGAATAAGCATAAAATATGTTAATATCATACTTAAGCTTGACTCGGCACATAAACACCTCTATCAACAGGAATAAGGTCCATATGACCTTAACATCACTTCCTTCAACATCATATTCTCTATGCGCACTAAAAATATATCAATCACACTTGTTTAATTTGCGAGTCTCTAACTCTTGTCCTTCCAAAAAACTTCCTTCCATGATAGAAGTGTACAAGTTCCTTATCATTCCTAAAGTTCTCAATAGATTGAGTTTTGATATTTAGAAGATCACCTTGTTCCTCATTTTTCAAATTTCCCCCAAAGTAACAGTAAAGATAATGTATAAAAGTTCTAGCCTCCTCCATTTTTAAGTCATCTCGTCCTAGCCCTTGAAAAATATATTTTGATATTGAGTTTATGTTGAAGTTCTACATTCACAAAGAGAGTTTTTCTTTGAGATGAATTTGAACTTATAGTTTTAATTGATTATCGGTTTGAGATTAGTATCCGAAATTTTTTTCATATATTATTAGATTATACCTATATACCCATCTTTAAATATATATCAAATTGTCAATAAAACTTTAGTTTAACGATAAGAGAAAGTTTGAAAAATTTAACATCTCAAATTTAAGTTTATTTTATGTAAATGAATGATTTCTCGAATATCATGTTAGAAAAAAAATGTATGAGAAGATAAGGGTGAAAATCATGTTGGATGGCAGTGAGTAGGAAAATCCAACCATATCTTCCATCATCTATGTTTTTCTTCTCTACTTTAAATTTGGCATCTTCCCATTTTATTTTGTCCATTGAGTTTAGATTTGATGTATTTAGACAAAAGCATATAAAAATATATATATATATCCAGAGAGGGTAGGTAAGGCCTCAACTCCCCTTGGTATTGAATTTAAATCTTTTAAATTTTTTATATTTAAAAGTAGAAAAAAAATATTTAGGGAGAGATTCACTTATACAGATGTAAAATTAAAGTAGTTTTATAATTTTTTGTATCTTTTTATATGATTAAAATTTTAATAATCCAATTATTGAATTTATCGATATAATTGTACTTGTCATGGATGTAAATTTTTAAAACAATCTGATATAGCCATTATATTAATCTAAAAGATTATGTACATTAATATTTATTAAACGGTTGAAAGTCTTTTACCCAAAAAAATAGTTATAATTTTAAATTTACGTCAACTTTGTCATGCATAATCTATATGAATAAAACAATAAATTCAACGATTGGATCATTAAAATATTAATCGTACAAAGAGATACGAAAGGGTGTAATATAAGCGTAAATGGATCCCTCCCAAATTTATTTTGTCTCTAAAAAAATTATAATTTAATATTTTAATTTCAATTTCTCTTATATAAAATATCTGGTTTTGCCCTTGTTGTTTTGATATTCTTCATATTCGTTTTTACCGTCTTTTTTAGGTTAATGATTACCCCTTCCAATAATATCGTCCTTAAAAATTTAAACTTACATATCTTTTTAAGAACACAATATATTTTACCATTAAATTCAATACTTGTTAGTTCATCGGTTTCTCCCTTGTAATAACATTCATATTCCCTTTTAAAATTAATTTAAAAGAAAAAGCAAGATTTTAAAACAAATTAGAATTGATCTCGAAATCTAAAAAAGAAGGAAAAGGAATATGTTTAGAAATCAACCGAATTATCTTGGGCCATTAAAATATTGCAGAAATTTGGCTCCAATGCACGTGAGTTACAACACATAAATGGCCCATAACTTGCTCTTTATTCCTTTGCTTGCCTTTTGCGGCTGCTGCTTCACCTCCATGTTGATATCTCAATAGATATCACCATTTAGTGGATTGAAAGAAAAAAGAATACATCATTGGCATTTTCTTATTTAAAATTTCTTTTTGTTATATACCCCACCTTTGTGCTTTTATTTCATTATCATTATTTTAAATCTCCTTTTAATCATGTACAGATAAACAGACTGATAATTAATATTTTGAATTTCGATTTTTTTTAAAGAAAGTCTAATTATTTAAAGTTATCGATATCTAAATTTGAATTTCTTATTTTAATCAAAGTCAGGGGAGAAAGTTATTCAAGTTTGAACATAAGCTTTGATGTTAACAAAGACTTAAAACGACGCAAATTATTTACTATTACACCAATAGTTAATTTATTTTAAACTTAAATGTTAATTTATATGTTTATTTTTTATTTTTTTTTCATGCTTATTTTACCATCCATGATTGGGGCTTGTGATTATGTTTCTTTTGAAATCACAAATTTGTTTTATCATTAAACCCCACTTGTTGACTAAAGAATATGCCAATGATATATTAATATTAAATTAATTATTATTAATATTTGTCGAACTTGCTCTTTATTCCTTTGCTTGCCCTTTTGTGGCTGCTGGCTACTTCACTTTCACGTTGATAACTCTTGAGATATCACCATCTAGTGGATTTTTTTTTTTTTAAAATACATCATTGGCATTTTCTTATTTAATTTTTTTTTGGTTATATACCCATATTTGGGTTTATTATTTTAAAAAAAATTAATTACGACAATAATAAAAAATTACAATTAATATATCCATATAATTAAAATTTAAAACTAATCATACACAAACACACAAATTAATAATCAAAATACATTTAGTTCTGTTTGCTTCTAAAATGAATCTTGTTGAGTAAATTTATCCCGTGTCCCATTAAATGGAACATTTGAGTATTTATATATATTATCACTGTTTATGATTTGACTCTACTGTTCATGGACTTGACCCTCTAAGCATATTTCAGGCATGCCAGACACGTGTATCGTTTTGGGTCGCCTGTTAGACCTCGCGGTCCCTCACATGCGAGCTCCTTGGGTATGGCGAACTGAGACTGCGAACTCTCCTCGACTCGTGCAAGTTGATATTGCGAGCTACCATTGCTGTCCTCTCGCTGTATGCCTCACACATGCCCATCTGGTGAGGCTAAAATCCTAAATCCTAAATAGTAGAGTCAAATCATGAACAATGATAATATATATAAATACTCAAATGTTTCCTTTAAAGAGACACGGGATAAAATTACTCAACAAATCTAATTATCCTAATTTTTTTTATTTTTAGAATTGAATTTTTGTTTTTAGTCAAGATGAAAGGGAAAAAGTTATGCAAATTTGAATTTAGAGACTTAATATTAACAATGACTTAAACAATGCAAATAATTTATTATTAAATGTTAATTTATATAACATGTCAGTGGTATATAATATTTAATTAATGATTAATAATATTTGTCATACTTGCTCTTTATTCCTTTGCTTGCCTTTTTTGGCTGCTGCTTCCCCTCATGCTGATACCTATTGAGATACCACCATCTAGTGGATTTAGGAAGAATAAGAACATATTGGAGATTTCTTATTAATCTCTTCTATTTTTATTTTTTTAAAGAAATTAATTTTTTTACTATATATCCATTTTGGGTTTATTATTTTATTCTAATTTTTTTAATTATAATTACAATTAAAAATTATGATCAATATATTCATATAACTACAATGAAAATTAATATTATGATGAACAGAAAGATTGATAATAAAAATACATTTTAACCTTGAATTTTTCTCTTTAATCAAAGTCAAAGGGAAAAAAGTTATTAGGTTTAAATTTAAAATTTAATGTAAACAAAGATTTAAATAACGAAAATTATTTATCATTACATCGATGATTAATTTGATTCTAAAGTTAAATATTAATTTATATTGATCTCAATGACATGAATTTTTTTGTTCAAATATGAATATTAAATTAATGAAAAATAATGTTTGTCAAACTATAGTCACGATGAGTCAACATGTACGGTCATTTGAACCTTCACCACACCACTCACACAAATTGACTCATGAGAAACACAAACCACGTGAGACATGGCTCCTCCATTGTCAAATTCTCAAGCGACTGAACCCCAGCCCAACATTCACCCATGGGCCATGACCCACACTTCCACACTCTACTCTCAACAACTCAAAATCATAGAAAATGTCGTCATTTATCATTCTTGTTTATATACTAGTACTTAATGATATTAAGATGTTATGATAGTGGTGTTGGAATGGTTAGATGAACCGAACTAGTATTAACTGAATTAATTAAATTTTTAAACCGTTAATCGAATTGAAATTTTTCAAAAAAAATGAACCAAACTAAAATCTTTCAATTAATTCTATTGGTTAACCGAATTAACCAATTGTTTTTTTTTGTTAAAACAAGTATAAAACATATAAAAAATTGATGATGCTCATTTGATCGAATTATCCGAATTAAAACTACATATAATTTGTATTATTAATTATTAAGTTCGGTTGATTATTTGATTCTTCGAATCGAATTAACCAATAACTGAACTTTCAAAAAATCATTAACAATTTTCGGCCAAATTAAATCGATTAACCAAATTAGACCAATTCGATCGATTAATTCGATTTTAACCGAAATTTGAACACCCCTAAATATGATAAATCTTTTCGAATTAATCAATAATTTTTTAAATATTCTCACACAAAATTTATTTTCATAATTTTTAATAGAATATAATATATTATATAGACAAAGAATACTACGATTACGATTTATGATTTTATTCTGTTTTACTACAAATATTTAATGTTAATATTCTCCCTAATACATACATTAAGGCCGCCAGCCAAAATGAATCATTTATGTAACCAAGAAAGGCATGTAAAACAGCAAGGGTTGACAGCAGTTGCGGTCGCTGTGGATAAATAGTCAACGACACAGACAGCGCCATCTTTATTGAACATGATCGTGTGATTTGGAGGAAAGTGGTTTGTTAGGTCGTCAGTTTTGTACTCATTTTTCAAAACGCACCTTACTTTCACGAAACAAAACAGCCATTGGTAGTGGGAAAAACAGAACAGGCAAAAACACGAGTTCATTACTGCCAAAGTTGACTGGAGTGGCAATCGATCATTGCCTTTTTTCTTTTTTTTTTTTTTCCTGATGGTCTTAGAATTGGGGGCCTACACTTGCAAGTTGCAACATGCTTGCTCTCTTAATTACCATACATGGAGGAAGCCATTTTGCATTGCGCAATGCCCATGTTTCGGCAGTTGCTACACATCACACAGCATTTGGTATCAGACAAAAAATATATATTACAAAAAAATATTGTATGTGTACAATATATCATATTTTAGGTTAACGGTAAATTTAAAATTTAGTTTTATTTTATTTTTATTTTTCTTAATTTTGTTACTTTTTAAATTTAATTGTTAATACTGTTAGATTGACGGTGTTTTCATAAATTTTTAATATATATGAAGGTAATGAAATCAAGGAATTATATTCAAATTTAAATTTAATAATAGAAATAGAAACAGAAACGTACAAGTAAGAGGTTGTATACATCAATTTTGTTAGAAATCAACTCAAAAGACATAATCATTTATTTAATCCTCTTATTTTACAAGAACAATTATTTTACCTTTCATTTAAATTTTTATTTTTGTTAGCCTTTAAATTCGCTTTTATATTAAATCATTTCAAATAGATGAAAAAGTTAAATATTTTTTTAACTTTCCTAACATGACATCATATGGATGACACGTCAACATTTAATTAATTTTTTAAAATTTTAAAATTCAAAAAACATTAAAATTATTAAAAAGGTATAAAAATATAAAAATTAAATATTTTTAAAATTTAAAAAATAATTAAATGTTTATATGTCATCCACATGGCAATTCATATATGTCACAACAGCAAAGTTAACAAACGTTAACTTTTTCATTCGTTTGGAGTGATTTTACAAAAAATATAAATTCAAAGGCTAAAACGACGTTTTTTTTTATAAAATTAAAAGGTAAAAAAATTATTATTCCAAACCAAAATAATTTAATTACATATATTATTGCAACAAAATTAATGTTTGCTTGTTCATTTATTTAATTTGTTTTGTGCATTTGAATGAACCTTGAGTTTGCATTTTCGAAAAGATGATATTTAACAATTAATTAATATTTTATTTAAGAAATGAAAATAAATAATTAATAAGTTAATATAATTGGAGTTGTTCAGCTGTCACATAGAATAAACGTAAAACGTACAAGAATCAATTTTCAAAATCCTATGATTTTGTCATCCCAAAGACTTTCAAAAGAAGACTATTTTTTACAATTTACACACTGAATTTAATTTCATAGGCATGTGAAGTTTCCAATGTTGAATTTGAAATTTAGACTTGCATGTCGCCGCATCTAATTAGCGTGTCCTCCGTCCATTTTTCAAATCCTATACCAAATACAGTTGTTCTTATTTTTTCTCTTAACAAATGAGGTTTAAGAGATAGGAATATATATATATATATATATATATTGAAATTTAAATTTTATATTCAGGGATGACATAAGGGGGCAGACAGGGTGTTGGCTCTTTTAAAAATTTCTTTTTAATCCCTTAATATAATAGTTTAATATATATAATAATCTTAACTCTGACAATCTACTTAATAATAACCCATATAATACAAGTTTATAAAATTATTGAATGGTGTGAAATGTGAACCAAATGAAATAACATTATACAATAATAGAGTAAAAATGGAGTTTTGTGAAAGGACAATTGGTAGATGCCATTATTGCATTTTTTGTCCTTTTTCTTATTCTTCTCCTTCTTTAATCCAATCTTGAAATTACTAGTAAATGAGGAATTATTTCAGAAATTATTGTACTAAAAACAATATAATAATTACTAGTGTTTTTCTTATGATGTTGATTTGGTATTTCATTTCATACATATATAAAATCACTCATTAAGTAAAGAAAACAATTGATAGAAATAGGTAGGAAATCCTTATCCACTATCGTTGAAAAAGCAGCTTAGTCAATTTCAAAATAAATCGAATAATTTAATTCTTATACTATTAAAAAAATAAGCAGGTAAGAGTGATTGATGACAATGTTAACTATCTGCATTTTATAAAGTGTAGGAGAAAAAAGGTAATTTAGGGCGTGTAAAATTTTCAATTTTAATGAAATGAAAATTTTTAATATTTAATATTTATTTTTTCAACAAGTGACAGAATTCGGATCAGATAATCTCTAATAATATAAAAACGTCAAAGTGGTTCCTCTTGTACCCTGTTTAGTATTGTTGAAATAAAATGCTAAATCTTTCTACTTTTCAAAAAAAAATTAATTAAAATTATTTAGCCAATTAGTGTTGGAGCTTTCTGGGAATGTTTGAAATAAAATCTTGAAGCATCATTGAAATCTTTCATGGAGAGGATTATACTCAAAACAAAATATTGAAATCCTTTTTTATTGCATTCAAAATAATTAATTCATGGGTACTTAACTGAATTTAAACACACATATACACATTCTACTCCAATAAATAAATACATTTTTTATTTATTAAATAAGTTATAAAAAGTTTTTTTCAAGCCTTTTTCTTAAATTTCAAAAACGAGAATGATGTGATGGTTGTATAGATAAATACTGAAATAATTTAGATTTAAATTTTCTCATGTTATGTGCCTCGGTTTTAAGTTTATATTTTATTACATATGAGTTCAAGGGCGAAGCCAGGGGGCTGGTATGGGCCCTGGCCCCCTAAAATGTAAAATTACTATTTTAGTCCTTAAAATTTTTTAAAAATTTTAAATTAGTAAAGGTAAAATTGCACTTTGGCCCCTAAAATTATAAAAATTTGATTTAATCCTTTACAAATTATAAAGATATAAACTATAAAAAATTAAAATTTTATCCGACCCCTCTAAAAAATTGTTCTGGCTTCACCCCTATATGAGTTGTATTTAAATTTATTTTGGTGTAAATCTAAATATAATTCAATTTTTAATCAACTATATTTTATATTGAGTTCCAACATGTTTACTTTTATTTGCAAAATTTTTAAATGAGTGTTATTAAAATAAATAAACCTTGAAAATGAGAGAATCTTTTTCACTTAAATTCTATATTTTAAAATATGTAGCACTATTTAGTTGTTAGAGAATGTTTGAAAAGTTGTTCCTTTCACACTTTGCATTAATTAATATACAAAATGTGTTGGACAAAAATTACATACAAAAAATTGTTGTTAAATTTTTTAAATAAATAAACAAACAATACACATTTGTAACACTCTTAACCCGTATCCGTCGCCGAAACAAAGTTACGGTGTATTGCCGGAATTTACAAATTAAGTAAACAGATATTTCACATCATTTAGTATTCATATAAGAAGTCAATCATAATGTCCCTTATATGAGCCCACGAAGCCCAAAATACATGTTAGAAATTAGTTGGGACTAAGACGGATACTCAGAAAATTTTTCAGAAAACATTACAATTTTTCAAAGGTGCAGGGGACACACGCCCATGTGGCCAGGCCGTGTGTCTCAAACGATCAAGAGACACACCCGTGTGGCTAGGCCGTGTGGGCATTCAAATTAAGGACACACGACTGTGTCCCAGCCTGTTTCCAAACTTGGGAGCTCTCTGACTTGGGTCACACGGCCAAGTCACACGCCCGTGTGAGCATACTAACTTACATTAATAAGGTGCAGTGGTCACACAACCAAGCCACACGCCCATGTGCTAGGCCATGTGAATAATTTGGGTATTTTGTTTTGCAATTTAAAAGATGCAAGGGACAAACGGCCAAATCACACGCCCGTGTGCTAGGCCGTGTGAACAATTTTAAGTATACTGACTTGTGCAAAATTTAAAATACAAGGGAACATGGTCGTGCTACCTGGCCGTGTGTCACACACGGTTGAGGTACAAGCCCGTGTCTCTGCCCGTGTGGACGAAATAGGCCATTTTTCTAGCCACATTTCTCACCCAATTTGTCTTCCACCTACATTAACACTTCAACACATCAACAAACCACAACAAAGCATTCAAATCAAGCCAAACCAAGTCTTATGCATGACATATCATCATATATGACAAAGAATCCATGCTTATCAAATTGATCAATTACATATATAAAACATATTTGTACCAAATATACCAAATCAAACCATGCCTCAATATGCCTATTAGTTAACCATCATTCAATCATACCAAAACACACATCACCCATGATAAGGTCATATACTTATATATCAAAATATATCAAGCACAAGCCATTAAAATGGCTAACCACAACATGGCATTTACATGCCAACATTTGGCCAAATTAACCTATACATGCCATTATATCCAAAATAATTTACTCTATATATATCGAAATAGGATGATGGATAGTGTGATGTGGCTCCGACTAGCTTCCAACCTTAGAGAGCTTCCAAGTTACTATAAAACAAGGAAAATAAAACAGAGTAAGCATTTAATGCTTAGTAAGTTCGTATAACATGGAATTTAACTTACCATTTAATCATATTAAAGGTAAGCATTCTAAGCATTTTCAAATCAAATTGGCCAAAAGCCCTAACACATATCCTCATCAACCATGTTAGTCATATATTTCATATGAATATCAAGAAACATATATGAGATCAATAATAATCAAATTTCCATGAGATCAACAACCATGTTAGTCATACAAGCCATAAACGGGAAGCTCAAGAGATCCAAATTCGAGAAGCTCATGCTAGCCAATATCGAGAAGCTCCGGAGAGCCATTAATCAGGAAGCTCATAAGAGCCAATTATCGGGAAGCTCAATAGAGCCATATAATGAGAAGCTCATAAAAGCTAAATAATGGGAAGCTCATGAGAGCCTATTATCGGGACGCTCATAAGAGCTGTGGTGTGTCCACAACACATGCATAACCACATCCAGTCGGGAACACTTAATGACAATGTCATTTGTATCCATCAAATTTCTTTGGTTCAAACAGGACTTGATACTTGTCAGATATTTTCAGATGTGTGATCAATAATATACATGGCATTTTATACAAATCACACACACAATTATATTCAATTTAAATCATACAAATATACAATTTAGTTACACGAACTTACCTCGACAAGTGTTCGTAAATTCGTAGGCTACTAATCTAATACTTTCTCTTTTCCTCGATCTAACTCCGTATTGTGTCTATCCGGATCTATATGAATGAATTCACCTCGATTTAATACAATTCACCTTCAATTCAATCCAATACACGTCTTTTGTAAAATTACTATTTTGCCCCTATACTTTTTAATTAATTATGATTTTGTCCCTAGGCTCGGAATATGAAATTCATACAATTTAATCCTTATTCCAGGCCTAGCTGATTTTCATATATAACAACTGCAGCCCATGTATTTCATAAAATTTAGAATTTTTCCATGAATTTTCCATCTTTTTAATTTAGTCCCTAAATCATAATTTCATCAAAATTATATTTACAAAAGTTGTTTATCTATCAACAACCTTTCATTTTCTACATAAAACTTCATAATTCAACTATACTCATCCATGGAAAAACCCTAACACTTTAATAGTTTTGCAAATTAATCCTCGAGATAACTAGATTAAGTTATTACGATATCAGAAACATAAAAATCATTAAAAACGGGACAAGAATACATACCTAATTAAGCTAAATAAGTTTGCTAGAACTCAACTTCCATGGCTAGGGTTTCCATGTTTTAATTTTAGGAAAGATGATGAAAACGATAATATTTTATTATTTAATTCGTTTATCATCTTTTATTTAATCATCTTTCCAAAATTACCCTTAATAATTTACTAATTTCCAATGATGAGTAATCATTTTTATCTACTAACTCCACTAAATGGTCTATTTGTTATATAAGGACCTCCAATTTTGAATTTCATAGCTATTTGATACCTTTAGCTACTAGAATCCAACTTTTGCACTTTATGCAATTTGGTCCTTTTCATCAAATTAAACATGTAACCGATAAAATTTCTTAACAAAATTTTCATATGATATTTCTATCATATTGTAGACTATAAAATAATATTGAAATAAATTTTATTCTGGCCTCGGATTTGTGATCCCGAAATCACTGTTCCGGTTTCACTAAAAACGGGCTGTTATAACACTATTTTTTAGTGATACACTTAACAAATAGATTTATTTAAGAGTTAATTGGTATAACTTGTTCATTAGCTATTTGGTTATTGTTCTTGTTTCGAGATAAATTTGACTCTTAATTTTTTTTAAAATAGTCAAATTTAATTATCAATTTTTTAAAAAAATTTGAAATGTTGTTTTCTAACTAAAATGCTAAACTTTTAAATAAGGCAACCCACATGATAATCTATATGTACTTCATTGTTTTTTTTTTGGAATTTTATGATTTTTTTATATTTTTTTTCTTGATTGTGATATATGAGATAAATAATGTCATGTCAACATGAAGTACATGTGACCTGCAACGTGGTTGCCTCACCAACATCGTCAAAAAGATTAATGTTTAAATAGACATTTCTATTAGAAAAAACAATTCGACTCTTTTTGAAAGATTAATTATCAAATTTAGTTAAAAAAATAAAACTCAAATCGAATAAAAACTATAAACCTTGAAGATTAAATTTATCATTATGTCTAAATAATTTGATGAGACTGAAGACTCTACATAACTTTGCTTAAAATATTAAATTTAAATATTGTATATATATTTTATTTAAAATTTAGTTTAACGACAGACATTGTTAGTATTTTTTTAATCAAATTTTATTTTTAATATAGATGTAATCTAACCAACTTTTAAAAAATAAATTATTATGAATTTAGTAAATACACCAAATAATAAACAAACATTAACAACTTCAATAATTATAATAAAAATTTTAATTTTTAAATTGAAAAATATGAAAACTTATTTATGAACTTTTTTAGTAGGATTGAAATTTAAACATCATGGGAGTATAAGGCTAGGCACATAGTTTAACTATCAAATTAACACCTTTTGGCTGCATGATTGTTGATGAGGATGCTCTCGATATTATATATATAGTGGAACTAAAATCAACCGAGATTGATCTAAGTAAGTATTCTTCATATATATTGCTTATCAAGGGCTTTAAAAAGTGTGAGACAACCACTTAATTATTCTATTTGTTCTTTTCGATCGGTATGATAGATAACACATTCTCTTAACTTTTTGAAATTAATAAATTGAAAAAAAAAATCTCAATTATTCAACAATTTCAGCTCTACCTAGAATTTTTTGACCAGGAAATTTAGGGTTTTTTTTTTTAAATTTTTAATTGTGTTTGAAAAGATAATAATTGAATTTGAATGTAATTATTTGAATTATATATGTATGATATGTTTGATTAATTATTGTATTTAGTGTATTTTATTGAATCGAGTGTAATTGAAGCACAATAATTATATAATTTAATTTTAAATGAGATACGAGAAATAGAATAATTATACAATATAACTAACCATGATGACTTTTCTGAACTTTTTTTTTAAAAATTATTTGCAATTTCTTTATGGAATCCAATCGGGCTTATTTAATTAATTCGTTTTTCTTATAAACACTTGTAGGAATTTTTTTATGCAAAGCTTATTTTTATTCATAACTCCTTTCTACCATTAAATCGGAGGAAGAGAAGCGTTTAAACGCATTCAGATTCATATCCTCTTTATTAATAAACTGAGTTAAAGATGGTTAATTATTAATTTAAGAAGGAAAATGTTAATAAGTGTGTAATAGCAACTATGAAGGTGATATATATAAAAAGAAATATTAATAATAATGCAATAAATGTAAAAATACTATCAAATTAATTAAATTTAAGTCATATTCAGTGACAATTATTAAAAGGAGTCGCTTTCTTTCCTTAGTATTATTCCATACATAATTTTATCAGCATAATTATTATTGATCATCTTTTAAAAGAATCTGATGTCCCATTAGAAGTCTAGCTTCTTCAAGTGATCGATGATGAATAATTCTTAAAAAGCTTTAACTTATATTAAAATTATATAGGTCAAACGATTTTTTTTAATATATATATTTGTGGTTTTATTTTTAATATTAAAGGATTATATTGTCTTTACTTAATATTTTTAAGTAAATTATTTTAAAGGTTTTATAAAAATTAAAAAGAATAAAATACACTTATAATAATATTTATTATTTGTTTATATATAAAATTTCTTTTTATCTAGAAATAAGTTAGAAGATTAAATATTATTGTAATAAATTTCACTTAATTTAATCAATGTGAAAATTATGTAATCTAAAATCGTAATTTGTATTACAAATTATATAAAGCGGTGAGATTAATTTGAGTGAGGTTAAAAATACAAGTGCTATAAGATTAGTTTTTGTTAGAGTTGTGTGACTCGAATCCCGTCAAGTTTTTAAAAATACAAGTGCTATAAGATTATACACTGGTTATAACAGGGCTGGTTAACCCGTAAACTATGTGCAGTTGAACTCCTCTTGAGTTGTTGTTTTTCAACATTAATGAATTTCTCTTTCTTTACTCGTGAGTTTTCTCGAAAAGGGTTTTCCACATAAAATCTGTATGTTCTTATATTTATTACTTTGTGACCATTTATACTGCCATTATCGATGTAAAGTATAACAATTATTGTAGCAGTAAAAATAAAATAAATTGCGAGATGTGTGTTTGAATTAAAACACAATTGTAATTGTGAGGTGAGGATGAAAATGACTATTAAAAGCATTAGAAGTTTTGAATTATTTTATTTGTATGAAATTATTAAAAATATGTAAAACTTTAACTTTATTTATAAATTAATAATAATAGTTACATGATTTTTTTAAATGTTTTAATTAATTATTTTAAATTTATTTATTTATGAAAGAAATAATATTTTATACGTTGTTAGTGACGTTTTTAAACTCCATAAGTATGATTAAGTGATTGACAAGTATGTAGTATAATATTAAAAATAAATATTTTTAAAAAAGAAACGCGTACAATTTTTAAAATTTATTGTGGAATAATAAAATATATTAAATGACAAGTTATATTTAAATTACTTTGTAAAGTTAATACATTCCTTTAGAGATAAATGTTGTTAGATATTTACTATTTAAAGCTGTGTTAGATTTTTTTTAAAAAAATTTTGAAGCAGAGATAAAGTTAAAAAAAAATTAGGCGCGAAATTAAATTATATATTTTTTATGATAATAAAAATATAATTTTAATATTTTATAATTTTATAATTTTTAAAAAAATAAATAAAACTTTTATTATTTTTAAGAGGTTAAAATATAATTGTACTATTATTAATTAACCAACCAGAGACAAAAGCTTGAATTGAAAAATACAGGTCTAGTTGCTGAAACGCAACACACTGATGTTTACTTAAACGCCTAATTGCTTCACGATCATTGAAAGGAAGACCGAGTCAAAGTATTGAGTAAAGTATAGTAGAATGACGAACCAAGTGACATCTCTAAATAATATACCACTTTTAGCATGCTTTTGGTTCCATTTTTAAAAGCTTATATTAATTTTCAGTAATTTAAAAATATAGTAATATATTTATTTCTATATTAAGAAATTAAAATAACTAAATGAAAACCATATTACTTTTATGTTGGAATAAAACCCATTTTGTCTCAATTTTTTTTCAACCCTAGCTAATAACAATATTCCTTCTTAAAAAACAACAACAATAACAATATTCTGTGCGAAATTATTTTTCATGACCAAAACTGCTAAACTCACTTATAAATTTGAAGTATCCAAGACTGTTTTTATAAAGCATATATTATCTCGAAAAATAAAATCAAGATTCTTGAGATAAGGAAAAAAAGTCTAAAAATGTCGAAACTTGAAAATGATCCTAAAAAAGGAACCTGCTGTAACTACATCGAGTTGTCGTCTTAATTCAACATGTTTGTAAAGAATTCCAACTTACTTAGTAGTGGGATGGTCAAAACTGGCAACCTTTGCTTACCAATGAAACATCATTTTCTCATATGCTTCTTTGCTCAACATGAAAACAAGCCAAGTTTTATTTTAGAAGTGATTAAAGAAAAAAAAAATTAAATCCAATCGGAGATTAAATCAATTATATTTTCGGATTTATTTTAAATGAAAAATTAATATTTAAATTTATTTTCATGTTAAATAAATATTAAATATAATTAATAATTAATTAAAAAAAGATGTATTTGGTTGGATGATAACGTATTTAATATAATTAATAATTAATTATATCACATCATCGTTTAATTAAAATTATATTATTCTTTAACCAACAAAATTTATATTATTAATGTTAAATTACATAATCATTCTTCAATAAATATTAAAAAAAAGCTAAAAATAAAATGTGCATCCAATAATATAAAACTTAACATATCTAATAAGGATTAGAAGCATACTTTATCAAAAAAGCATACTTTTTTTTATATATATTTCGGATACTTTAGCTAATTCCTATTCTCAATCCAAATTAACCGATAGTCAATTTTTTATTTAAAAAATATTAATTAAAATTAAAACCAAATTATGCTATCCTAAATAATTTCTTGAGCAAATCCAAGGTCAATGAAAAATAAAAATGTCGGTCCAAGAGCATCTAATTATATAAAATTGACTACCATTTCCCCAAAGAAGAAGGAGATAGTGTTCTATTTTTCTCAAGAAAATGAAGGGTGTTCAAATCACTTGGAAATTTATGCTTTCATTAGGAAATGTGAACCAAAGATAGGAATTAGGTGCTATAATTGCCCTGTCCACCCACAAATGGCAATGCTTTTTAAAATCTTACAATAAAAAAAAAAAAACCTAGTTAGAAGAAATTTAATTATACTTGTGGATGATGAAATTGAAATTTTAAAATTTTAAAATATCATGGTTTTGCAAATCAAATTAATTAAGTTGGAATCCACACTAAATTTTATCAAAATTATATAAATACACATGTGCTCATACATATTGTATTTTACTCAAACAAGTTTGATTTCCCTTTTGTAATAAAGGACTGAAATGGTGGAGCCTTGTTTATTGTTTAGGGTTGTGATCATTTAATTAAACAAAGTATTTGACTGTCATTAATTAATTATAAATATTAAAATTCTGGGGTTCATGCAAATAAAGAAGAAGGAACCTTATTCCCCTTCAATAAGGGATGGAGGAGAGGCAATGACCAAGAGAATTTGAATCAAAGGTGGTCCTTTGAAGACAATAACTTAAAATTTTAATTATTCTTGCAAAAAGCTCTTCCCTTCTACTATATAAGCAACCCAAATTTCATCACCTAGACTCATAACCAAAAATATATTAAAATTTATTTCTTGTTAGCATCTACCCTTGTAGAGAGGTGAGGGTACCTAAGGCACAATAATGAAGGTATGAATATTTTAAGCTCATTTTTGTTTTGTAGGGTATAGCATTTACTTGGTTTTCAAGGAAGTAATGGTTAATTAAGCTAATTGTTATTTATAATAAAAATATATAAAAGCTGCAAGTTAACCATATATTAAGGTATTTACTATGTTTGAAATTCAGAGATAACCTTCTTCTTTAAACTATCATAAGAACACTTGGGAACCAAAACAGTGAATCAGGGAGCGTCTGTAATGGATTAAAGACTGTTGCAACTTGCAAGCAACTAGGAAAGTGGAGTGATATGCATGCCTAGTTTGTGGGGTAACCCTAAGATTGTTAGAAAAGATTTTGTGATATAGGTTAAACACGGAAAGAGAGGCTGATAGGCTATGCCTAGTAGTTTTAACCGAGTGAGTGGTCTCTGGGGCCATTTTAATAATATATGGTCTGTCATTTAGAACACGTGCTAGTCTTTGCAACCTTTGTTTTTCAACCCACAGCAGCTATATAAACTCCCAACCCCCAAATTCAATTCCCCATATCTCTATCCCATCTCCTGGAAGAGGGACCTCATTGCTCTGAATCATTGGGTTTGGAGTATTGGGAAGTGTATAAATCTCAGTGTCAGTGAAAAACAACTGTCACTGCCATAACCGGACGTTGATACCTCAACTCAAAGACTCATCACCTTTTATTTATTTATAGAGGAAGCTTACAAGGCTATAGTTGAAGGGGTTCTTTTCATTATTTGGTTTATCAGACAAGAAGACGCAGGCTTAATTTTTGTTGGGTGTTTTCTTTTCTTTTCTTTAACAAAAGATGGGAGAGGATGGAGCCGCAAGAAATCACCTTCACAACAACCAAGTGTTCGACCTCTCCATTGATGTGCTTCCACAAGGTGGGACCAAGTGCTATGATGACGATGGCCGCCTCAAGCGATCTGGTAAGTTCCACCAAGTTGTAATGATATGTATCTTTTTGGCTTTTTGTTTGCCTTTTTAATTTTTTGTACTTGGAAGGTAAAAAGGGTCACTTACACACCCACCGAAGTTCGAAGATGATTCTGAAATTTAAAAGCGCTTGGATAAAAACATTGCATTCTGAAATTGAGTTCTTATAAAAAGATTCGGTGCATTTAAAATATAGTTTGGGTTAAGGTTTTAAATTGAGATATTTTTTAAATTTATAATATTTTAGATTATGTTATTTTTATATATTATAATAATTTATTATTTATAAAATTAAATATATAGTAATATATAATATTTATATACTATTATAATATAAATATTAACAAATATTAAAATAATTATATATAAAATTTTACTAAATTAAAAATATAAAATCATTACACATTAAATTAAAAATAATATAAATAATATGGACGAGCTTAAAATGAATTTTAGTTAACTATTTATAAATATAGTTAGATTTGAATAAAATTTTAAGTTCATATTTTAGATCAGTTTAGGCTTGAGAGGCATATATAGTATTAATATCATGGTTAAAACCGATCCTAATTTGACCTAGCCGATAAACACTTACTTGGAACTATAGGTGCTCATGGGTTGAGGTGGGTTGGGTTCGAGTCAAGCTCATGGAAGTTAGCTAGACCAATTTTTCAAGCCTAGGCTCGTCTCGACCTGAAAAATAGGTTTACATTTTTGTCTAAGCCTAACCCAATTTAAGAAAGATGAATTCGGACCCAACCTAGGCTACCCATTTTTAATTGTTTTAGATTAATTTTTATTTAAAAATAATTTTTTTTAAAAATACAATACATTAAATGCACTAAAAATGATAAAGTAAAAATCTTCTAACACATTAAAATATTTATATTCAAAAAACAATACCATAAATATAATAAGTGTTTATTATATTAAGAAAAGATACCATAAATACAGTAAATGTTTTATTGTATTAAATATAATTTTTAAAACTTTATATTTTGGGTTAGGTTATTTAGTTGATTGAGTGTTTTTTCTTTAAGTTTTGAGTAATGAATTTAATTGTTATTGGGTTAATGATTTAATATAAATATAAATATAAATAATTAATATTTTACATATAATTAATATAATTATTACCGAATTTAAACAAAAAAATCTTACTCAAAACCCAACATAAGTAAAAAATAAATAAGTATTAAAATTTATCCAAATTTTTTTTTTAATAAACCTTCGTACCTGTACCTGAACGGGTGACTTCATCCATCCATCAGCAGGTCTGCATTCACAATTTTTTTTTTTTTCTGACCTTAACATCGCTGTTTTTCCTTTTGGCAGGAACCGTGTGGACCGCTAGTGCACATATTATTACAGCAGTCATTGGTTCAGGGGTCCTGTCACTGGCTTGGGCCACGGCTCAGCTGGGATGGATCGCTGGTCCAGTAGTGATGATTTTGTTTTCTTTTGTAACTTACTACACCTCCACTCTTCTTGCTGCTTGTTACCGCTCTGGTGACCCTGTTAACGGCAAGCGAAACTATACTTACATGGATGCTGTCCGATCAAACCTTGGTATCTATCTATACAAATCAAACTTTCACTTCCATTAGCAAATCGGATTTTCTTTTCTAAATGTTTTTAAGCTTAACATCTTATTTTTCTGCTTTTTCAGGTGGGTTTAAAGTTAAGATTTGTGGGTGGGTTCAATACTTGAACCTTTTTGGCGTTGCCATTGGGTATACCATTGCATCATCAATTAGCATGATGTGAGTTTCCAACTTCAAAATTGTAGATTTAATGAAATAATATATGGTTTTTGTTTTTGTTTTTTTGCATTTGTAGAGGGGCTAAAATAGTTGGATGTTTTGATATAACAGGGCTATCAAAAGGTCGAATTGCTTCCATGCTAGTGGTGGCAAAAATCCTTGCCATATGAATAGCAACCCTTATATGATTGCTTTTGGTATTGTTGAAATCATTTTCTCTCAAATTCCTGACTTTGATCAACTATGGTGGCTTTCCATTGTTGCTGCTGTCATGTCTTTCACCTACTCTACAATTGGACTTGGCCTTGGTATTGCTAAAGTAGCAGGTATTAACAGCTCCGTTGCTACGACTCTTCGTTTTTCTTTACGTATCAGTGTCCGACACTTTTATCTAATAACATTTTTTTAATTTACCAGAAACTGGGAAAATTAGGGGAAGCCTGACTGGAATCAGTGTTGGAACTGTGACTCAAACCCAAAAAATATGGAGGAGTTTCCAGGCACTTGGAGACATTGCTTTTGCCTATTCATACTCCCTTATACTCATTGAAATTCAGGTATATATAACTTATCCAAACTATAATAATATTAATTCTTAAAGCCATTTGAACTTGTTCAACTTAAACAATATGGTGATTTTTTTTATAGGACACCCTCAAGGCTCCACCAGCAGAATCAAAGACAATGAAGAAAGCAACCTTGATAAGTGTTGGAGTGACAACCTTGTTTTACATGTTGTGTGGTTGCATGGGCTATGCTGCTTTTGGAGACTTGTCACCTGGAAACCTTTTAACTGGTTTTGGATTTTATAACCCATTTTGGCTCCTTGATATTGCCAATGCTGCCATTGTGATTCACCTTGTTGGTGCATATCAAGTTTACTGTCAACCTCTTTTCGCCTTCATTGAGAAAAGCGCGACCGAGAGGTTTCCGGACAGTGAATTCATTACCAAAGATATCAAGATCCCGATCCCGGGTTTTCGCCCTTACAATCTCAACTTGTTCCGATTGGTTTGGAGGACAATTTTTGTGATCATTACAACATTGATCTCCATGCTTCTTCCTTTCTTTAATGACATTGTTGGACTCCTTGGGGCACTTGGATTTTGGCCATTAACAGTTTATTTCCCAGTTGAGATGTACATTTCACTAAAGAAGATACCTAAGTGGAGCACAAGATGGGTTTGTCTTCAAATCCTTAGCATTGCTTGTCTCTTTATCACCATTGCCGCAGCTACCGGTTCGATTGCCGGGGTTGTTCTCGATCTCAAGTCGTTCAAGCCCTTTGCGACAGTATACTAGTTCGGTAGAATTGATCTGTATGATTCGCAACATTCACGGACAGTAAAAGGCGAAGAAAAACTGATCTTTTAGGAACAAATGAAGGTTGTCGTTCCTGTTCATATGAAGCCAGAATTTGCAGTTTTTAATTACCTTATCAATTCAACAAAAAATGGAGGTCATTTGGGTCACCATTTCCACTTGTAAGTTGTAACTTCCAATGTCACTCAATCCAAATGGAAAAAGAATTGAACTCAAGTTGAAGTTTTTATCATACAATTAAAGCTAGAAATTTAAAAACTTTACTGCATGGTTCATGCCAAAAACTGCTTAATATCTAGTGGGGAAATCCTTATTTTATATAATATGACAACTCCATTAAAAGCAATATAGCACTGAAAGTGTCAAAGTGCACATGTCTATTCAACAGTGGCACCAGCTTATCTGCAAACAGAGACAAAATTTATCCATAGAATTTCAGTATCTATTACCTTTATTGAATTTATTCTTTTTAAACAATGGTGATTTTTACTAATCCATAGGCCATAGGAACAGATTCTGATTGTCACTGTCCATCAATTAAACAAGGTGATGGAAAGAAGCTCACTTCCAGTGGCTCTCAATAGATTTGACCTTCTAACACTTGGACCCCTGGGTTTTGGTGTTATTAAAAACTAAAAAGCTGAAGAAAGTAGGAACCTTTTATCATGTTATGCTACGATTAGCCCAAATCTTTTACAAGCATTTACTTAGTTGACTTATCAGTGATCAATTTAACTTCAATTTCAAGGCAAAATAATTCACACCATTAGAATCTTGTTCGAGACTTAAAAAGAGTCTATCTACTCCACTACTTGTGCTCCCACTTATTTCTAAAATTCCACTACCATGCACCACTAATAATATAATAATAATGCCGCATCCTAAATGAGCCATTTTTTTTGGTCTTCAGTATAATTGAGAAACGTGCAAGTTTAAACCTTAAATAAGGCATAAGTGATACGATGGACAATTCATCATGTGTTGCACATGTAAAAGCTCCGGTTGGTGGTGAATGGATGCAAAAAGTTAAGCGGCGGTAGTGACATGGTGAGGGGCTGTGGAAGGGCGTAGGTAGACAGCCGGCAGCCGCCAAGGAGAGGCTGAAAGTGGTAGGCCCTGGATAGATGGATTATTAGTGGGTTGATAGTAGTCATCAATGGGTCCATTTTGCTGAGTACTACTAAACTTTTTGAGTCTTTTTTCCCTATTTATTGGTAATGATTGTTTCCAGGTTATTATGGAGTTTTAGAGAAGAATCTACAAGAGATTCTTTATTTTACTATTTCTTTTTTTTTTTTTAATTTTCAAATGAATTAATTATTTTATATAAAATACGAAATGAAGTATTGTTTTATATTATAAATTATGGGTAAAAGTTTTTAATTTATGGGTGGATTGTATTTCGATCTCTTTACTAAAAAAAGAGTAAATTGTTTTTATATATTTTGAAAGGTGTGAATTAATCCTTCGGTAAAATTTTTTTCATTAAATGATGATATGGAAGTTAAAGCCATTCTAAAAATTATTTTTTTTATGGGTGAACTATAAAAATGGCCACTCAACTATGCCTTTCGTTTTATTTTGGTAACTCAAGTATTATTTTTTAAAATTTAGTCACTAAACTTTTCGAAATTAAATATTTTAGTCAGCTAGTGTGACCTTTTTTATTGGTCTAGTAACAAAATTAGCCCTTTAATGTTTGCACATTCTATCAAACTGATCTTAAATATAAAAAATTCAACAAATTTAGTCATCGATGTTTACAAAATTTGTCAATTTCATTTTAATTCTAAAAAATCAAATAAATTTGGCTCTCAATATATACAAAATATATCAATTTAGTCCTAACTCTAAAAATTTAAAAATATTTAAAAAATCATTTTTAGCCCTTTATAACCCATCGGCTCATTCATATGAGATATTAAAATAAGAAAAGAGTATATTCTTTCAAGTCACTTGCTACAATTTCTTTTACCATAATTTAAGCTTCACAGTGGAGCAAACCAATTAATTTGAAACCTATCTAGAATAATTGACTGCATTACTACCCTAACAGATAACATTTTTAATGTCTTTATTTTCTTTTGGATTTTTTTGTGTTTTATCCCAACTTTTTAGAGTTCTTTTGAAAGTGACCTGGGGTACTTTTTTTTTTAATGCCTCATATGAATTAGCCGGTGGGTTATAAAGGGCTAAAAATAATTTTTTAAATATTCAGAGTTAGGATTAAATTGTCAAATTTTGTAAATATTGAGGGTCAAATTTTGTTTTAGAATTAAAACTAAAATGACAAATTTTGTAAACATTGAGGATTAAATTTGTCAATTTTTTTATATATTTAGGATCAAATTGATAGAATACGTAAACATTCAAAGGCTAATTTTGTTACTAGACCAATAAAAAAAACTCACATCAATTCAGAGTGACTAAAATATTTAATTTCGAAAAGTTTAGTGACTAAATTAAAAAAATTAATAGTTGAGTGACCAAAATAAAACAAAACGCATAGTTAGGTGACCATTTTCATAGTTCACACATAAAAGAAAAAATTTTGAATATGGATTTAATGTTCCACGTCATCATTTAACAAATAAAGTTTAATGTAGGGACTAAATTTGCACATTTTGAAATGTATAATGATTAACCAACTTATTTTTTTAATAGAGAATCGAAATGCAATTCACCAATAAGTATACAGGCTTTACATACTTTTACCAAAATCATCACATGATTTGCAAGTAAATTTTGTGAGAAAAAAAAAAGAAAGTGAAAGAAAATAGTTTATGTGTATTTTATTTGAATAGTTAAAGTTAATGAAAAAAAAATTATTGACAATTTTTACTTAAATCGTTGATTATAATATTGTACTATACTCATAAGCATGACGGAAGACCTAGCAATGCTGATGGCAAAAGTTGACAAAGGATTGAGCTGCCAAGGCTAACGGCAAGAAGACAAAGGATCGACGCTGTCAGTTCATTATACAGAGCAAGCAGATAAGGCAGAAAGGAGGAGTCAATCCCATCACACCTTGGACTTTAAGACTAAGAAAACTATCACCTGAAAGATAAGAGCAAGGTAAGTATTAAAATACCCAGATAGATATTTCGTTTCATCATCTCATTCACTAAACTCGTCTCTGAAAATTCCTTTAGCATCAAAAAGCAACTCCAACGCCCTTTAACTCATCCTTTAGTTTTGCAGATTGCATCAAATCTCTTGAAGAATCTTCACCAGCCCAAATCCATACTAGCTCAAGCAAAACTCTGACAGACACATTATATATCAAGCTACGTACTTACGTGAATAGCTCTATTTAATGATGCATGGATATTCTAGAGTAAACATGACTATAAATTAATTTATATTAACATATATCTAACTTTTTTTTATGGGTTAATTGCACTATACATCTTCAAACAAAGGCTTTCATTCTAAATTTGTCCTCAAACTTTAAAATATTCCAATTACATTTCTAAACTATTGATGTTATACCAATCGTGTTATTTCATTATTGAAACTGAATTTGTAACACCTCTCACCCGTATCCAACACCAGAATAGGGTTTGAGGCATTATCGGACTTAAAATTCACAATCATACAAAACCGGGTTACCAAATTTCGCCCAAAATTTAAAACTTTTCAGACACATGCATTTGACATTGTCATCTATTTAATCACTTATACTATGGACAAATAGGCTTACGAGCCAAAATCATTATAAGCCACATCTCATGGCTGTAATTAACAAATCAATATAAGCCAATACATTTGGCTAATCACAACAACATCTGTCATAGAAAAACTAAATCCTTATACATGCCAATACTCCTAGGATAATGGCTTGATAGTGTGATGCTGCCTCCGACGATCTCCAACCTTGAGCTGACCTAACAAAACTAAAAGAATGGAAAGGAGGGAGTAAGCTTTACGCTTAGTAAGCTCGCATGAAAATAATAAGCAATACGATAACATGCTATTTTCATATTCTTTCCATTCATTCAAATTCCAGTTAAGCTGTTTTCTTGAGTCATAGTCATTAAATAATTTATATCTGGAGCTACAGAGCTCCAAATTAAGATCCGTTAATTTTCCCTGAAACTTAACTCATTTATCTTCTTACCATAAAATTTTCAGAATTTTTGGCTTAGCCAATTGGTACAGTTTATTCATTAAAGTTTCTCCTGTTTCACCATTCAACTACTCTGACCTCTCTTCACTATAAATCAATTTTCTCTTTGTACAGAATTTATATAGCCTCCTTGTTTTGTTCAATTGAAACTAGACTCATTCAGGATTTCAGGCATATAAATTATATCTCATAATTATTTATGTACAAATTTTAATAATTTTTCAAATGCAGAGCAGGGGATCACGTAATCATTCTGAACCAGTCTCACCGAAATTCAAATTCCTCAAAATATACAAATCATTTGTTTTCTATTTTTCTTTTATATGAAAATAGACTCAATAAGCTTTAAATCAATATCTCATCCAACTTATAATTAAATTTCTACTATTTTTGGTGATTTTTCAAATTTACGTCACTGCTATTGCCCAAAGTAGTTCTATTGTAAATATTTGCTCTTTTTCACTTTAATTGTGTTCTTCACTTGCTTATACCAATCTTTCTAATTTCCGATTACATATTGAACATATTGTTCATACATACATTTGCCACATTTCTCAATTGGTCACATTCACACTTGCACTTATTCATAACATGATCATTTTCAATTACACTTAGTCAATTTTCCGTTGAACTCATCGTAATAGATACATGGTGGCCTACACATGGTACCACCCTTGTAGCCGAAGCTATCTGGTACATATAGTAGCCTGCACTTAGTACTATACATGTGACCAAAACCATTTCATAACTCTCTTGTACACATAATTGAGCTCAACATTAACAATCACTCAATCTCTTTCATTTGATTCACTCCTTTTTGTATTACTTATTATCAAATTAGAAAACGTCTTACGAATTTGAGTACGTCGTTGCTCAGTGCCACGTTTCACAACTCAGTATGGTTTTCCTCATTGAAATACCATACCTACATTTCATAACTCGGTATGGAAACACCATACCTACATTTCTTAACTCAGTATGGATGATACCATACCTACATTTCATATCTCAGTATGGATGATACCATACCAACATTTCATAACTCAGTATGGATGATACCATACCTACATTTCATACTTTGCCATGGATTAACCATGGTCTTATCCGTCAATTCATCACATGTCACGATACGAACGTACTCAATTCTGCGTTTTTCCTAATTTGAATTACCGCATTTATTCTTCCATTTTATCATAATTTTCACAATCCAACATCAAATTCATATTTAACAACGCATTATATCATTCAATCATTCACCAATAAACATGTAAACTCAACCATATGAACTTACTTGCCGAACTCTCGTCAGGTACAGCTGTGTAGCAACTCATACAACCCATGTAATATTAATTTAAAATTCAATTCATTTAACATTAATTTTTGCCATTCAATTTCACATAACACAACCAACATCACATTTTCCATATCATACATCAACTTCTCCTAAACATATTAAATCATACAATTTATGCCATATCAATAGAAAATTACAATTCAAGCATGATGTTGCATTATTATTAACACACGAACTTACCTCGAATGCCGAAACGACCATTTTACCAACTTTCTCGATTTTCGATTTTCCTCCAGTTCTAGGTCCAAATCTCATTTTTCGGGATCTAAAACATCACATTTCACTTATTTTATTAATATACTGCTCACAACAGTCCCTAACTCAAACTTTAGCAAAATTACAATTTTACCCCTAAACTTTTGCATAATTACGATTTTGCCCCTAGGCTCGAAAATTAAACTTTATTCCTTTTTCTTATGTTTTATGACATGCTGGACATTTTTCCCTTCTATAGCAACTTCAAATTCTTACTATAACACATACTTATGAACAATAACAACTTTTACCGATTAACTCGATTTACTCGTTTTCACCGAAAATCATTTAGCAAACATCGCTCTCCTAACCTCAAACATCCATATTCTACCATTAGATATCAAAATACATGCTTATCTAGCATGGGTATATTTTTTTTAAACTTTGATTCCACTTCAAATTAATGGTAGAAATAGACAAATTAAGCTTTGAGGATCTCAAAAATATGAAAATCATTAAAAACGGGACAAAAACCGTACCTATATAAGCCATAGAAGCTTGGCCAATGTAGCTCACCCATGGCTGCCATTTTTCTTCTCACATTCTGCTGGAGAAGAAGGAAAGAATGATATTTTTTTTTTTTACTATTTTTGTCTTATTACCATTTAACTTAACTTTCAAATTTGCCCTTTTTCTTTTCAACTAACTTCAAAAATACCAAACAAATATCTTCATCAACTTATAAGTGGACTAATTTCTTCATAAGGACCTTCACTTTAAAAACTCATCACAATCACACCCTTTATCATCTGGAACATACACTTCGCACCTATAATAATTTAATCCTACTAACCAAATTAAACACTTTTTCGATAAAATTTCTCAACGAAGTTTCCACACAACAATTTAATCACATTATAGACCTCAAATTGATAATCCAAGCTATTTCATACTTAAAGATTCTTGGACCTCATATTTTGCAACTTATTGCAATTTAATCCCAATAATAAAATTGGGCACTTTATCGATAAAAATTACTTAACAAAATTTGCACACCATCACCCAACATGTCATAGACTCTAAAACATTCATAAATTAAATATTTTTACTTCGAGTTTGTGGTCTTGAAACCACTATTCCGACTAAGCCCTATTTTGGGCTATTACAGAATTTAACTATTAAATGAGACGTAAAATATTATGTGACATAATTTAAAATAAAATTTTTAAATAAAAATAAATAAAATGTTGTCATAACTTCTAAATATCATATTCTACTTAATTTAAAATTTAATAATAATCGTCTTCCATATACGACCTGATAGAATATCGTAGCCTGCATTGTTTGGGTTTGTGTGCAGGGAAATTTGGCAGCAACGCAATTCGTTTATCTTTCAACAAGCGGACTGTAGCATGCTAGAAGAGAGAACCAGGTTAAGAAGGAACAAGCTATTCTCTGTTTCTTGAATTTGAATGAATATTATTAACCACTGAATACATGCTTGATCATGCCGTGATACAAAGACTATATAGAAACATGCCTAACAACAATTTGTTAGCTGATAACAGAATGCTAACAGAATATTAACACATGTGACTTATACTATAACATTCACCTAGCTTCTCCTAACGGAACAATCTGAAGAAGACGACGAAAACGAGTGAACAAGGTTACAGATAACGGTTTAGTAAGAATGTCTGCCACCTGATCACTGGCCGGAACCTCACCAACAATCAATTCACCAGTAGCCACCTTTTCACGAACAAAAAACAAGTCAAGTTCGACATGCTTAAACTTAGAATGTAGAACTGGATTTGCTGCAACAACAACAGCACTGGTGTTATCACACCACACAGTAGGAACATCATCAGAGGTGAGTTTTAACTCAGACAAAAGAGACATGAGCCATGCAATATCACTAGTAGTCGCAGCTAAACTTCGATACTCAGCCTTAGCAGTGGACCGCGAGACCACTTGCTGTTTCTTGGAACACCACGAGATAGGAGCAGTCCCAAAGTATACACAGTACCCTGTTGTAGATCGACGATCATTAAAATCAAGCCCCCAATTTGCATCCGCATAGCCAACCAAAGAGAGCCGATCAGATGGACTAAAAAACAAACCATGAGACAGTGTGCCACAGAGATATCGCAAAATACGCTTTAGAGCTATCATATGCACTGTAGTGGGAGCATGCATAAACTGACAGACCCGATTCACCGCATAAGAAATATCCGGTCGAGTGAAGACAACATATTGAAGAGCACCAGCTAAGCTCCGATACTCAGTGGGATCAGCAAGTCGTTCTCCTTCATCCTTAGACATCACCGGCGAACTAACCATCGGTGTAGAAACAGGTTTGGCATTATGCATAGAACATCGAGTAAGAAGCTCCTTAATGTATTTTTGTTGACACAAATGAAGACTACCAGAAGTAGATTTGCACACCTCAACTCCCAGAAAATAATGAAGCTCACCTAAGTCTTTAAGAGCAAACTTATCATTAAGTTGTTGAATAAAGCTAGCAATTTCAGCAGAGGAATTTCCAGTGACAATGATGTCATCCACATAAACAAGAACATATAATGTAACCTCGTCAAGTACCTTCACAAATAACGAAGCATCAGACCTAGAAACCGTAAATCCAGTACCAACAAGATATGTCTTCAGCTTGTCAAACCAGGCACGGGGTGCTTGTCGTAAGCTATATAGAGCTTTATTCAAACGACACACTAGTTGTTCACCATGTGAACCAAATTGAACAAACCCCGGGCGTTGCTGCATGAAAACTTCATCAGTTAAATCACCGTTCAAGAACGCATTATTCACATCAACTTGCCTGAGTTGCCACCCACGAGACACAGCAACAGAAATAATAACTCATATAGTCGCTGGTTTGACCACAGGACTGAATGTTTCTGTGAAATCACACCCTGGTCCTTGAGAGTAGCCTTTGGCAACTAATCTTGCCTTCCGCCGATCAACGGATCCATCGGGATTCTTTTTTTACTTTAAACAACCATTTGCAACCAATTGCTTTGCGGCCAGACGGAAGAGGTACAAGTGTCCAGGTGGAGTTGGCTAACAAAGCATTAAATTCAGCATGAACTGCCTGGCGCCAGTCAGGATGAGCAAGAGCCTCTTCAACCGAGTTAGGCTCAAAATCAACTGTGTCAACAGATAACACTTTTGGCTTAAATATTCCCGCTTTAGCCCTAGTGACCATTGAATGGGTGTTAACAGCCTGACGTTCTCGCACAAGAGGAACACCTGGAAGAGTTGATAAGTCTGCCGGAAAGTCAGCTGCGGAAGAGTTGGAAACAGGTTGTAAAACATTTGTATGATCGGACGATCGAACATCAGGAGAAGAATTGAAGGTCGGTGACGAAGCACTAGACGTGTGTGTAGGTGCTCTGATACCATGCTAGAAGAGAGAACCAGGTTAAGAAGGAACAAGCTATTCTCTGTTTCTTGAATTTGAATGAATATTATTAACCACTGAATACATGCTTGATCATGCCGTGATACAAAGACTATATAGAAACATGCCTTACAACAATTTGTTAGCTGATAACAGAATGCTAACAGAATATTAACACATGTGACTTATACTATAACATAGCATGGACAAGTTGATATCTCTTTGTTGGAATTGGACTTGTGGGGTTGAAAAAGCTGCGGATCGAATAAGTGGACATTACCTGACCAAGGCTGGGTAAAAAAACATTATTGATGGAGCAGTAGATGTCGGGACGTATCACGCTAAGGATTGGAGTGTTATACGAGATTCACAAAGCGTATGGATTTCGGGATTTAGTAGGAACATTGGGATTGCATTGGTTCTTCATTTGGAATTATAGGCTATCCAAGATGGGTTGGAGGTGGCTCGAGGCTTTCGAAAAATTATGCTGAAAAATGTTTGTGCTGAGGTTGTGCAATTGATAACATATTGAAATATGGCTGTTAACTTTTGTTCACTAGGGAGACATACAAGGAGTCTACTTCTTCGATAGTGGGAAGTAATAGTTGGGCATATTTTGCGGGAGTGCAACCGAGTAATTGATGCGACGGCGGAACGGAGAGATATATGCTACAATTATATGATACACCAAAGTCTACTTTATGAGGGTTGCATTTTCACATGCCACAGATCTAAGTTGGTGAGGAATGCGTACAAAATATTTTATGGTGGTCAATTAATTAAATGTGATTCATTTGACCTACTTAAATTGATTCGATTCGTAAAACACATGAAAAACCTATTTGACCCACTGTTGGCAGGGGCTCCGATCTCCCTAAAATGAAAAATATTTCATTTAGGCCCTTTAAAATTTTTAAAATTTTAAATTAGTAAATGTAATATTACATTTTAACCCTCTAAATTTAATTTAATCCTTTCAAAATTATAAAGATATAGGCTATTAAAATAGTGAGATTGTATTTTTACTATCGTGTAATTTCGACCTCCCAAAAAAAATTTTTAGCTTCTTTCCTGACTGTTGGATTTGCTGGGCTCAAGTATAAATAGAGGACTTCTCTATCATTTGTAATCATTTAGTTATAGTCTTCAAATTAATAGAATACTTTTGATGCATTTACTCAAACACTTAGTATGATATTACTCTTTTAGCTTTTCTATTTAGTACAAGTTCCTTTGTCTTTTCGAGTTTTGTTTTCGGCACCTTAAAATTTTTTTACGATAATTCTTTTTTTTTTTTTTGAGAGTAAGATTGACTTAAGTGGATTTAAACCTAAGAAATTACTTAAGACTGCACGGCTTTGCCAAACTAAAGTTCTAACGTCGTGACAATTGTAGAAGAATGTTTACACTACTGAAAGGTTCTATTTTCTATACGGATAAGGAGATAAAGCCCATAAGCCAAACTTCCATCCAAAAAATTGTAATGATAATTTCAAAATACAAGATAACTTTTTTTTTATTGTAAAGCATTTTAATTATATTTTTTAGATTTTCTTTTTTAATTAAATAAAATTGTGTAAACATATATTAAACAAATAAAACTAACGCATGCATGGTGTGAATACTAAACTAGTGTGTATATGTGTTGAAAGTTAGTATAACATATTTTCTTTCAATTATATCTTTTTTTATAAGACAATGTTTAAAATATTTCATTTTTATCAAATAATTAATCTAGAAAATTAATAAAATAAGATGATATTTCACATTCTTTTATCTACCCTTGCTTATATAAAAGACTTACCCAAAAAAATTGTATTTAACCTTTGCTTTCTCTTACTTTCTTTTTCCTTGTTTCAATTCAATCCAAACACAAGTTTAACTTAAAGCGCATTTTAAGTACAAAAAGTGAAAAAAGAAGAGAGTGACAGATGAAACCAAAGTAAATTTTGAATATGAATGGTATGAAAGAAAAATGAGATTTATTGTAAAAAGAATTATTCTGTATATAATTAAATTATTCTAAATTGAAATTGTACATTATTTACTTCAAAATTGTACATTTTTCAAAAATTTTCATTTTCTTTTCACTTATTCTTTCAATTCTATCAAGCATTGAATGAAAGAAAATTACCTTTTTTTTTCTATTTTTCCTACCAAACACAAACACATTAATGGAAAGAAAATTATATTTTCATTATTTCTACTCATTCAATCTTCCATTTTTCCAATTTTATTTTCTAACTCGTCATGGCAGGGCATGAAGTCATTTGCTTGCATACAAACTGGAATCCACTGATACATTGTTGTCATATAAAAACCAAAGCAAAATGAAGAGGAAAACAATAACGATTCTCAAAATTCTTCATTCAAAAGAAATAAAGGGTGAGGAAGCAGAGTGGGGTGAAGATCTATCTGCCATCCACACATGTACTAGCCAATAAGTAGTGAAAAGCAGTAACGTCTAAAGGAAATTTTCTAAATTGACACCACTGATAACTTTTGATTACATCTTAATCCCCTAATAGCACAAACAGGCAACCTTCTAATCAAATACCTTTTATACTGAAAAGGAACTATTAGCTCAGTGCCTCTTTGCTTTCGATTCAATTTTAGAAACAGTCACTGCTGAAATCTTGTTGACCTCATAAAGTAACCCGGCCGAGAACAAGAAACTGCATTGAACATGAAGGTAGTCATTGGTAAGAACTTTTGTAAAAAACAAAATGCTGATTCGCCATTAGTTGTACTAACAGTCCATATTATTCATAAAGTTTCTCGTACCAAGCAAGTTTTTGTGCTTTTATACTCAGATTGGCACTCATTTCCATAGCATGGAACAAACTTACTAGGAAGCATACTTTTCCTCATTTTAACATTCATGTTTAGTCATAAGCCTAAAACTTGTCAAAAGGAAGTCTAAGGTTCAAATCCATCACCCTGGCTTCACCATGACTCTATTCCATAGCAGCTACTGGTTTCACTTTCACATCGGTTGATTCTCAATTATATGAGGACTTTGCTTAAGCATATGCTTCTTTCCACATAAATTAAACTCATAAAACCATGATGTTCATGGATTAAAAAGTTTTTCATCAAGAAAACATGGTAGGAATATTAAGTATAATGCAGGTAATGAGTCAATTATTAACATTACCATGTTGTGATACACACTCGGTGGACAGTGCTAGCAGCAATCAGTGCTACAGCTTCTGCTAATATGACTGCCAAAGGAAAAAAATAAGAGCAAATTCAAGTTAGCCTTTTTAGCACATGATAACTTCTGTAGCAAAGAACCCAGTGCATTGTAAAATATGCAAGAAGAACATGCAACCTACTAAGATGGATTCTTAAATTCCATTTGAAATGAATAACTATGCCTGGTTGATAAAAAATAGATAATGTTTTCTTCCACATAAAGAAAAAAGTCAATGTCGGGTTTCAATGAACTTAAGTAGCTGTTACTGAAACAAGGAAATTACGACACTTAAATATTAACCTCTAAGTTTCTTACTTCTGTTTTTCAGTAATGAAACTCATGAGCCATGAGTGACCCATGGATGCTATATTCTCACCAAGGAAAGTTACAATAAAATGTTAAAAAGGTTTTTTGCTCTCTGACCTTTGTCACCATAACTAATGAAGAAGAAAAGAAAAGCAGACAAATTAACTTTAAAAAAAGGGTATTTATATGCTTACCAGCACCCCAGCCGGTCTTCACTCCACTTGCTTCCTGGAAATTCCCAATGAACTGAAAGAACAGAAGTCAGGAAAAATACGGATTAAATTGCCAAATCAAGTAATGCAAGTCACACAAAAACAATAACTAGTTCATCAGCTAGTAAATTCACTAACAAGAGGGTTCCCACTTGTAAAATCCAAAGAACATGACAGCTATAGGAATTAGGATCAACTTAATTTACTAAAATAACAAGAACAACAATTCATCAGCTAATGTATTCAAGGAAATTTGAAATTCATATCATAAATCAGAGGATTATGAATCTGGGTGATTAACAAATGAGAAAAGGGTAGATTCAGGGCCTCTAGAGACTCACTGTTAGTAACACAAGAAACAAGAGGGAGCTGATGAATCCTCCAAGTATTGTAAAAAGCTCCGACGATGCTAACTTCCCTCGATACATTTCTTGGAGTGAAAGAATGACAGTAAATAAAAGAAATGAATACAGCATCGAACTTCCTGATCCAGCCATGACTAACGATCTACAAACATGTGAAAATTCAGATAAACCCTATTTGAATCATGATCTTATAATCTAAGTAAAATTTTGGATCTTCATCAAATAAAATTGGAATTCAACTTCGCAATCCAATAAAACCAGATAAAATTTCGGATCTCCTCAAATAAAATTGGAATTCAGTTTCGCAATGCAATAAAATAAGATCAAGATTTGGAATAAATTAATGCTAATAACATAATTTTTTTGAAAAAATTCTAAAATTTCCGTACCTTTTAAACCCTAGCAATGCCCTGATCCTCTCTGTCGCTCTGCCGATGCGTAAAAATCTCAGAATAAGGAAAGTAAAAATTTACTTATATATAGATATAATATTTCCAGTTTCATGGGTAATAATAATTAGGGGTAGTTTAGGGTTTTCAAAAGTTATTGTAATTAATTTCTTTCATATGGCTTATTAATAATAAATAAATCTTAAAATTATTCATGAATTTTAATTAAATGCTTAAAATTATTCATGAATTTTAATTAAATGTTTAAGGTTAGAGATTATTTTTTTAATTTTATACACCACATTTTTATTTAATTTAATTTTAAATTTTTTAAATAAAAAAATTCAATTTCTAGTTTTCACAAATTTCTAATACCATTTTTTTGGAATTAATAATATTATTCATATAATATTATTTTATATTTACATGCATAAATGATTATGCTTATCTAATATGAAATAAATTAATGTATTTATTTCTTTAAATATATACAATTGAATCAAAAATAAAAGTTTTATACTTACATTTGATCCATAATCAGTTACATGCGTAATTGTGTATGATTGTACAAAACCTAAATTCATACATCAAATTGTACATTAAATCAAAATTCGCATACAATTTTTATATTTATCCCCAAAAAGAGAGAAAGATTTTTGGCTCTTGAACTGTCGCTTTTCTTATGTTGGTATTTAAAGTTTTTTTAAACTAATGTTTGAAAAGGCACTTTATAATATAATTGTTTGTAATTACAAGCACGACACGTTTGGATAACCATTATAATTAGTAGGTCTCACTAAATTAAGTGTAATTAAAACGCCCAATTACACTTTCCAATTCCAAGGGGAATGTGATAATTAGAGTAATTATGCATGTAATTACACGCAAAAAAAGTATTTTTTATACAAGTTATAAAATTTATATTATAAGTATAGACATATATGAGTGCTTGGGATGGTTATAGCAAAATTTTTATTATATTATAAATTTTAAAAATATATATTATAAAAATAATTTATATATTTTATAAAGTTATAATAAAAAATTATATTATTTAAATATTAAAAAAATTCAAAAGTTGTGGTAAAAATTTTGTTATAAAAAATAATTTATCTATTATAAAGGTGCTATAATATATTTATTTATAAAAATTTATGATTAAGAAGTATGGGCATAACTTATTTATGTGGTCATATTATACAAAAAAATAAAACTTCAGTTGAACTCTACTAAAGAAAAAACCATTTATTAGAAAACTTAAACATGTATAAACTCAACACTTATGAATTCGAGTTTTGTATAATATATTCATTACGGTTAGATTTAAAATAAATGATGAAGGCTTAAGTATATCTAAATTGTACACATATAGATGTTGAACTCTATATAATGCATTTATTATAATTAGGTTGAACGTAAATGATAAAATTTAGACTACACTGAACTTGATGCGTGTCGAATTATGCTGTGAGAATCAACTTCAATATTTGAATGTAATTATTAAAAAAATCGCATTTCATACTCACAAAGTATTTTTAATAATTATTTGTTTTACTCACAAAGTAAGTATACATAAAGACTCAAATTATGCTGTTACTCTCCGTACTTTGCATAACCTGAATATTTAATCCTTATATTTTAATTGATAAATTTTAATTTTTATATTTTTTAATTTAATTAATTTTAGTCATTGTATTTTCGAAATTTTAAAATTTCAATTTTAACTCAAACACTAACAATTAAATTCATTTTATTTAATTCAACCATTAATTTTGTTCTATGGTAAATTTATAAATTTAGCTCATGTTCTCCAGTCTATACTTTTTGAATTTTGAAATTTCTATCTTAACGCAAATGATAACCAATAAATCCATTAACTGATTTTTTTTTAGTAATATGTGAAAATAACAAATTGATATAACATTACCCATGTGATAGTATGTTTGTTGTATCATGTTTTGGAAATAACATACCTTAACAAATTTAACAGTTATTTTTAATCATGACTGAGATTTCTAAATTCAAAAAATACAAAGACTAAAAATGATCAAATTAAAGTACAAAAATTAAATCCGTAACTTAAACATAGTAAAAAAACTAATAGTAGAATTTAAACTATATTGTATGACGTCCAATAAGAACATCTGAACATGCCACATGTCTTGTTACTATTAGTTGATATCTTGTTTCGAGATAAAATGAAGCAAATTTTATTAAAAAATTTAGTACCCAAGTGAAGCAAACTATATACTTTGGAGACCTGTTTAAGCCTATAAATATCAACTTTGAATACTAAGCCATATGGGGCCGATAAAATGTAAACCTAAGGCTGGATTCTTTCAATAAAGCAAAAATCCTTTTGAACATGATTTCTGTCTTTGTAACTAATGAACAGCCATACAAATGAAATCCCATAATAATAAATTCGTAAATTCTTTTGGAGGGGAAAAAGATAATCTCAAGTATTGATTTTACCAAGAATCATTCAAAGGCAAAAGTCCTTATATTAAAGTAAAAAATTTAAGCAATTTTTTTTACCCAAAATAATTCAAAGCAAAGGCCCTTAAATCATAGCAAAAATTTTACCCAAAATTTTCCTGTTCGTCAAAAGCTTTCCCCTTTCCTATTCTTAGGCTGTCAAGCATGGAATTACAAACAAAGAAATAAGAGAGAGCTGCTAAAAGATGGAGTTGAAGAAAGCATTAGATTTATTTTGTATTGAGTTGAGGTTGCTTGGTAATAGCAAAGTCTAGAGGTGAGGAGGAGAAGCAACCGATTGAAGGAGCAATGGGTTTCCTAAAAAGGAGAGTTGGATGATCGATTTACATGCCAAATTCAAGTACTAAAATCTACATTAACCCTAGATAGCCAATATGAGATTCTGCATGGGCAAATTGAAATATCAATGTCATACACATACCCGTGTCCCAAACTCTTACCTAAGTTGGAGTAACAAAGTTTTGTACCATTCCTTCACTTAGTTGCAAAAATACACAATAGAAGAACTACAAGGAAAAAAAATGCATGTAACTAACCGAAACAAAACACACAATGATTAGATCCTTCAACAAAAAATAAATATTAGATCTTTTTATTTACTTTAAAGCTGTATCATGACTAAAATGTCACTCTTTGTCAATTGACAAACTTTACTTTCATGGTGAAGCCTATCGTGGTAATGAATAAAATGTCACTCTTTGTCTGTTAAACTTACTACTCTTTCCAATTTAAATCTGTACAGCAATTTACATTAACCTTTATCGTATGTTAGAGGACAAAGAAACTTACTTTCCCATGTCTGAGGACCTTACAGGGCTTTTTGATCCATTCGCTCGTTCCAGTTGAGGCAACGAATCAAACTGTGGAACCAATCACCAGTTTGATCGCATTTATTGACAGTTGGAAGGGGGTGCTGGCTCATGGATATTCTGACAGAATGTCCTCGTGAGAGTTGCTGCCTTCTTTTCCCATCAAAAGAAACCCAAGCATTACTCCTAGCGTCATCAGGTATCTGTGAAACCTCAAACAAAATTGTGTCTCAGTGCTTTATATAATGCACATAACTTGGCTAAGAAATTTCCTTCAAATGCAGATATTGTGATGTTATTGTTAAAGAAATCTGAGACGAGAAGTGGCAAATTCATACATTTTTTATGCCTTGTTTAGCAACAAGTGCTCTAAGCTCGTGCAAAAGAAATGATCTTATTCTCATATGCCAATGAAAACTAACAAGTTTAACCACGGATTAGGAATAGGAATAGAGGAATCCTTAAATAATATAGCAAAGACTGGATAACGTCAAATTCTTGAAAACAAAACAAACCTTTCACATGAAGTTTAGAAGTGTGGACTCCAATGCCAATGGACATACATTATCATACCCACACCTATATAATGTAGGTAATATGCTGACAAACTAAGAGGATCAACAGACCGAACTTAAAATTGTTCTTCCCATGTTAACATCTTTTGACAAGCATTGGGCCATCATGCACGACAAAAAGAAGTAATGAATCTTTTCTAATATGCAACATGATAAACAACATTCAATGGAAAAAAATAGAATGTTAACCTAGTTTGACCGCTTAAAGCAAAAAATGTACAGTAGTTTAAACCAAAGCATAAAAGAATTCTACTTTGTTCTCATTTTGGGGAAAAAATTATAAAATAAACTACAAGCGCATTTACCTTCAACTCAAGCCTTGCAGAATCTGGAAGTATAACAGGTCTAAATGAGAGGGAATGTGGGCAGATAGGTGTGAAAAGCATGCAAGGAACATTTGGATGAACCTGCATCAACAACAGTATCTTGTTACTTACAGGATAACCAGTGATACCAAAAATGGTGTTATATAAAATAAACCTCACGTGTATCTCTGAAACTTGAAAGGACAACCTACCATGGAACCTCCGGCAGCTGTAGAATAAGCAGTACTCCCTGTAGGAGTAGCTACTATGACTCCATCACCTTGCACCTAGAGGCATATCAATGACATTATATTAGAATGAAGCTTTTGTATATTTTAAGACCTCAATTAGGGCCACAAATGGCTGCCATTTTGCATCCAACTAATCCCTCTTTTGAACAGAAGGGGGGGGGGATTCAATTAGTGAAAACAGTTGTCACAAAATCAGTAAAATAAATCATATTAAAACAGTTTTATATTATTTTACAGCCTCAATTAAGCGTAATTGGCCGCCAGCCATCTTCAAATGTTATCTAAAAAAGAGAAAAGAAATCAGTATAAAAAATACAAAATTACCAAAAATATATATATAAAGAACAAAATATTATTAAAATCCAATTAAAAAGTAAACTATCAACACTAAGAAAAATATGGGGAAAAAACATTTTATTAAATAAAATTAGAATAAAAGCATTGCATTCAAATACGCACATAATAAAATACAATAAATGTCAATCAACTATTAATTTTGTGATGAAAAAGAATAAAATATATATTAGTTAAAAAGCATAAATAAAAATTTGCTCCGCAGCTAAGCGCAGGCAAATTTCTGATTTTTAGTTAAATGAGAGCGTCAGAAGGTCATAAAAGATTGGCCACCTCAAAACTTATTTAAGATCGTATATTTTAACAACTAAAGCATAAAAAAAAAAAAAAAAACTACTATAATTGAGGCTAAAATTTTCTTTCTTTATCTTTTCATGGAAAATAATTAGCTAACCTTCGTTATTAGTCGGTCATGTTCATAACATTCAATCTTAGAAAGGTATGGATTAGAACCCCGATCAACAACGACCTCATTTAGGACATCAAATATTTTCCCTGGAACTGCTTTACCATTTCGAAAAATCTCACACCGTAGGCGCATTCTAAGAGTTATGTAAACACCTTCTGCTGTGTTATTACCATGGATAACCTGTTTCAAGTCTTGCCTGTAGTCTTCAAACTATAGTAATAAATAGTTAGAAAGTATTGAACATATAAAAAATCATGAGGAAACTCAATATCCAGTAACAAAGATCACATAACTGGGCAACTTACAGTGTGGGAAGTGAGGAATCCAAGAGATCCAAGATTAAATGATACAACAGGTGGTACAGCACCTCTAAATAAATTTGATGCATGCAATATAACCCCATCGCCACCCAAGCATGCCACAAAATCAACCCTCTCATGGAGATCACTGTCATGAGAGCATACAATAAGTAAGATTCTAACTCAAGTTTGAGGAACACTAGATTATCAACTCTATTGCACATTAAATCATAGTGCTACCTGGTATCTTGAGTATAAAAGGTTTGAACAAATCCAAACCCAGGGATTCTGGCAAATATGTCATGGACCTCAGGTTCAACAAGGACATTCATTTTCTCTTGATAATACAAGAAAGAAGCAACCTGAGCATCAAACACAAAAATGCAGTTACAACTGCTACATACCAAATGAACGACCGTATCAACTGCAGAAAAAATGGGATACATTTGCAACTGCCAGTTCAAGAAACTATCATTGCTCAAGTTAGATTTTGAAGATGTTACTTATTATGCCTTACATTGACTTCCTAACAACATGATCCTTTGTCAATCACCTGTTATTATCCACAACTTACCCTCAACATGTCACAAGTTTAACATACCAATTCCCCACTCTACCTCCATCTATGTCTTCTCAAAAATTCCAATGAAAATACTGAAACCATCTAAATAATATGATTGAATCCTTGTATAAGAAACAAAAACAACAATACTAAGAGGATTGAAAACTGAAACCAATTCTAATAGTACCCTAATAGTTGGAACAATTCAAGCATGCAAAACATCAAGGTCACAAGTGTCTACATTCAGCCCCATCAACATCCACGGAATCTATAAGTCTGATCCCAGTGTCATTCCGGTTTCAGATTATGCATGCACAAACCAATAGAAATTAGAACTGACTAACATAGAAATATTCTAATAGTTACTTTTCAAAGTGCAAGGAGGTAATTATTCGCATTAACAAACAAATTCTTCATATGGTACCTCTTTAGCTTCTTTCATCAGTTCGGGTCCCAGCTTCTTTAACAGTAATACAGTCTTTGGTGTAGACTTCCACATGAGCATCTGTTGTTGGGTGCTAGGATGAGTGAAGGCCAAGGAAGATTCAGTCACCTTTTCCCTCGCACAAGAGAACCCATCTGTCCGCACTAAAAACATCTCTGCTTTCTTTCTTGACTGCACTCTAACAACACCAGTTGCAGAAGCACACATATTTCCCTCAATTGACACCAATTCATCATCGCTTGAATAGGAGGAGGCATTTCCATTGCTCTTCTGGATCTTGCTAAAAGAGTTAGATGTAACATGCCCATCGGAACTCCCATCTAAAGTTGCGACCTTGGTTTCAGTCATGGAATATCTCTCACCATCAACAAATCCATTCACATTTAGGCTACTGGAAGCATAACTAGTTCCATTCATGCGTTTCTCATTGGCAGCAGCAAGGTTCTTATTCTCTTGAGCTTGATTTTTAGCACTAAATACTCCATTTGAACTTTCAGTCTCTACAAGCCCTGATTTAGTATTATCATGAACCAACTCACTTCCCCATGTTCCTCCAATAGAAATCTCTCCTGAAACAGGCTGGATCTCCAATCTTTTGAGCTGACGATTAAAATGCATTGGAGGAGAGATCTTTTTACTCCTTAGAAACTTGGACATTTCTTTTCTAGAGAAAACATTGCAAGGAGGAAACTGAGCCTGTAGAGGATTGGCATTCTCATAGATATTAATCTTTGCTCCATTCTCATTATCAACTGCTTCCCCAGATGTCATAACTTGGCTGGGAACAGGGTCATTCTTGGCCTCACAAATTCTGTGATCTTCTTTATCACTGTCTGAGAAGGCTCCTTTTTGATGTTCCCCATTAGAACTACAAATCAAAATTGAACTTTCTTGCAATAGCTTATTTGTCTCTTGTAACTTGAACTTTTCTTCTTTACTAGAAGATGGCCGAAGTGTTCCTGATCCATTTGCATCCAGTGACAATGCATCACTTGGACTTGCTGACCGATTTGAAACAGATGCAAAGCGAGTCATGTACTGCTGCCATCTGGAGACCATTGCAGAAGTTCTCCATACTCCTTCCTTACTATGGAGATAGACTGGCTTTTTGTTGCAATCTGAAACCAAAGACGCAAACTTCTCAACCTGCTCCATGGAAGGTGCCGTTCCAACCTCCACCGGAATTTTTACAAATTCAACTTTCCCAGATAAAATAGCATCATCCAAGGCTGATTGATAAAAGTTGTCCTTTACAGTCTCAGCTCTTAGATCAACAATGGTTTTAAATCCTCTGTCAATCAACCACTTCAGACCTTCCTCTGTCACTTGACCACCCCTCCAAAATTCTATTTCACAATCTTTTGACTCTACCTCTTCTTTAGAGGTGGACCAACAAACAGATTGCCAGTTGGCGAACAATGTATGGCATGGATGGTTATCCTTGCGTGGAAAACCCAAATCGTAGCAAGCATTCTTCAACCTTTGCAACTTCCTCCAAACATGCAGACTTCGATAATCATCAGGTGTCAAATAGTTCTCAAGAGCGACATGTAAGCTCTCACAACACCTCTTCATCTCACTCCTGAAAAGAGCAAGTGGTGGAAGCTTATCCTCCATAACACGCATATCTGCCATGCGAAAAGTATTCATAACTGAAACTCTTCCAGAAAGAACATCTTCTCTTCCTTTGTTCAAAAGAGATAGCATGCAACCAAGCACAGACACAATCTTATCCTCTGCCACTGGTTTTTCCTCTGGTGTGAAATCATATGAAGCACTACATTCGCCTGTTAGTGGATTGCATAGAGTCTCCATCAAAGCGGTATGGAGCCTTTCAGCTGCTCTAAATATTCTACAATAAGCCTCAACTTCTGCAATATCCCCAGGAACTGGACCAATCCACTGTAATTGTGATACATCATGAGCCTGGGCAGTCTTCTAATCCAAATAAAGCAGTGTCAGATGATGCAAGAAAAGAGAATCCAATTTCTTCTCTATGGAAAATAGACATTAAACAAAGCTAACAAAAATATTCTACAATTGGGGGGGGGGGGAGAGCAGCAATGTAACTCAAATATTGATACAAATATCGGCATCAAAAGACAGAAACAAGGCACCAACAAGCGTTGGATGCAATGGTAAGGCACATTGCACTCTCAAGGACCTTGGAGATGACATTGTTGGGAGGGGCAGCCATGAACCCCAAACATCGACTGTTAAATGGACATCGAGGATAAACAAAAAAAGATGGAGACAGGCATTAAAAAAGCTTAGAGAAGGATAATATTGACCAATTATTGTTGCTGTTTCATTGTGCTCCGCAGATATGCATAAAGAATGTGGTTAATTCACTGGAGGGCATGGACTGGATGTCACAACAGAATATCAATAATCACTGTATTTAATCCAGCATGAGTTTAGTAAAATGCTTGAGAGAATCAAGAGACCTTTCTTCCTTTTTTAAAGCTACTTCCAGCTCTTTTGTTCATACCAAATAGACCTTAATGGCATATTCAGGAACAAATTTATCAGTGCGTATTTTAACAGAAACAATGACAAGGATCATAATCAGCCAATTCAGTGAAAGTAAAAAATCACACCATGTTAGCAGCAATAGGAATGACTAGGCTTTTCTTCCTTTGAAGAGGTATGAACTATTATACACGTTCTAAAATTGAGATATTGCACAAACAATACTTCATACAACAAAACAGGAACCCACATTCAGCTCATTCAGATATTGCCAAGCTTCTTACATAAAGGAGGGAGGGAACTATCCTACATCAACTAGCTAAGGATTAGACTAAGGCTACAAAAAGCAAATAACCACCTTCCCCTCATGAGACACTTTTTCTCAAATGGCAAAACCGTGAGGACAGTCTTCTCCAAAGCAGACAATACTTAAATGCAGACGCAGTCCATTGCATCAACTAGTTGCCATAGAAATAGCCAGGCTTTCCTACTTTAAGCAGGTATGAAGCATGAACTATCATAAAAATCTTAAATTTGAGAAATTGCATAAACAAATAATCTATAGGACAAAACTGGAACCAGGAATCGAAGCTCATATAGAACCTATAGAAATCATAGATCAGTATTGCCCTTAAGGTTCTTAAACTAAAAGCAGGGAGGAATTGCAATGTCTATACAAATCAAAATCAGAGTATTTCCAACAAATTAGATAACACCGGCCCTAAGACTATGCCAGTCATTTCAACCGAGTAATATTTGTTTCAATAACAAAATACACCTGAAACTAACATAAAATCAAGGCAGAAAAAAAAAAAAAGAAAACAAAGTGAGAGGAAAGTGAAAAAGAATTAAGTGAGAGAAAATAAGAAGAAAAAACCTGGGAACCCAAACCGAGATTGACAGAGAAAGACTTGGATAACTCCGCCTTCACTTTAAGCTTCGGCCATTTCCTTATCGCCAATTTTCGCTTCAACCCGAATCCGAACCCAAACCCGAAGACTTTGCTCTTTCTATGGAAGTTGAAGGACGATGAAAGTCCGGTCACCGGAGATAACCTTTCAATGTCGAAGACAGCCATGTGGCACACGTAAGACATTCCACCATAGGGAAAAATTATAATTAAAGTCGGCAATGGTATATCTGTTTATCAAAGAATTTTTTGTGGACAACAAGGGAATATATCAAGTATTGTTGGATAATACCCAAAGTGGAAAACGTTAGAGCTCTTTTTGTCTTTCTAGATTTTTTGAAGTGATATTATTGGCTTTTTGTTCTGGTTCAAGAGCTGATTTTCGTTTAAGATGCCAACTCAAACATTCCTTCTATTCTTTGCCCAACAGATCTTAGTTCTTCAACCCGTCAGCTCACAATTTCTATGGGCTCCAATTCAATTTATAGGAAAACAAATTGCATTTTGGATTTTGGTATTAAAAATTTACTACTTTTACACAACCATCAATGCAATAAAAGTATTACGTTAATATAAATTCTCATCATATTAATTTTTTGTTTGGGTTAATAAAAGAGTTTAGGTAAGCTGATATAACACCCAAATATGATGGTTAACATAATTTGAATGATTAACACTTGATTACATGTGTGAATGTATGTATATTATAAAATTAAATGTAGCATTTAGTAATTCGAACCCGACAATCGGGTCGGGAAAAAAGTATTATACTCATGTTAAAAAACATACATATATTTAATTATGCGTAAAATATAGAAATTTTAGTTTACGTATAAAATATCTATGCCAAAACCAAAACAGATCAACAAATCTATACTTCTTGAAACCAATAATAGCAGAGCTTTAGAAAAAAGAACGAAATCATCAACAACAAAACCCAAGATCTATTGAATTATGGGAAACCATATACTTATGTAAAACACCTTAGGTTATGTAGGAAAAATAACTAGTAGTGTTTTTTTAATCCGGACTGGTGGTTAAATCGATCATACCATCTATTTGTTGGTTTGATAAAAATAATATTAAAATTCAAAAAATGAAATTCGATTTAATTATTGGTTTAACCAATTTTTTAGCTGATTTATATCGATTCTCAATTTAATCGATTTAAAGCCACTTTTTGAACCAATCTTCAACCAGTACAATTAGTCTGATCTGTCAATCCAATTCGATTCAAATAACCTTAGTGCTTAGCAATAAAAAATCGCAGAGACAATTAAGAGAACGAAACAAAGGTAAGTTATTGGAGGAATTATGGATGATTATCAATTTTGTTATTTGAAATCATAAAACACAATAATATTAATCAATAAATTGAGTTTATTTCATATCCTTCTATAATCTTTTGGAAAGAAAAAAAACTTAATTTGCTTAAGGATTATTTATGCAAATTAACCTAAAATTTTTATTTAAAATAGTGATTTAACGTGTCAAGTCATTATCGTTACACTTAAGAAATAATAATTGTTCGGTGAATCGATAACATTAGTGACTATTTTGTAACAAATTAAAGTTAAGTGAGCAAAACATAATTTAAACCGTACACAAGTGACCATTTCTGTAGTTTACCCTATTAATTTTTATTTTTTAAATGTATAAATATTTTTATTAAATATTTAATAATTATATGTTTTTTCTTTTATTAAATCTTTCATGTGTATTGTCATGTCATCTTTCTGATTCTATACATTACAAACAAAAAAGATGCTAATTAATGAGTTTTATTGCTATTATTTTTGTCAATATAGAAAATTTGTAATTCAAAAATACAAGAACTATGAACATGATCAATTTGGAGAATATTTAAGTCTACAATTTTACGCATAATACAATATTAATAGTAGAATTTAACTAACCAAATTTAATTGCTACAATTTGAGTTAGGATTGAAATTTTAGAATTCGAATGGACTAAAATTAATCAAATTAAAATATAGAGATTCAATCTATAATTCACACGATACGATGACAAATAGAAAATTTTTACCTAAATTTTAATGCACACGTATGCAAAAATTTTTGTTTGATCAAGTGTATTACATAAACTAGATTATGTCACACTTACAATGCGAGTAAAATAAAACATCTTATGCAATAGATATTTTCTTTTAAAATTTATTCAATAATGATCATTGGTGGAGTTGTAAAGAACTTGCATATAAATCTTATTAAATACGTGTTTGATTTTTCAATATATAATTTTTAATTGCTTATTTAAAGATTGTATAAAAATACGAAAAGACAAAAATATCATTATAATAATATTAATTATCATTTAAAAGAAGTGATATACTAGTTTTTTTAATCGAGTTGATAATTGGTTAACCTATAACACAAATTTGATAAAAAATTTCATAATAAACATAGATAACAAATTTTAAGAAATTTAAAATATTTTTATTTTTTATTTAATAAATTATTCTAATTAGATTCACATAAACATTAAATACAAATTGGTTTTGAAGAATGAAAATATTTTTTATTTTAATTAAAATTAAGGCTTTTATGATAAAATAATAAAATAGGGTTTATTTATAATCTATAATTTTATAATATATTGTTTCAAAAAAAATTTATAATATATAAAAAAGTACGAATTTGAAAAAAAATTTAACTTACGAAAATATTTTTATTTTCCTATCATATTATTAGATTTACATTTAAAAATAAAAATTGTAATAAAATAGAAGTTGTGATCATAATATATTTAAAAATAATTACAATTTAATAGAAGTTCTTATAAGAATACATTTAAAATAATTATAATTCCATTGACAAATGTGCTAATTTAAAATTAGAGTTAATATTTAAATGAAACTTTAAGCGAAAAAATTTACGATAATTATAATTATAAGTATAAAATTTAAATTACAATTATTAGTTAAAATATTTTGATGTAAAAAAGTTGTACTAATTTTAAAATTTTAAAAATGTGTTAATTTTATTGATGTAAAATGTAGTTATTACATGAATAGAGTTTATTATGTTATTATTTTGAATAATGTTATTTTGCATTAATTCCATAAAGTAAAATTAGTTGTAGGTTGAATACGGTAAAAAATCCATTTGAAAATTTTCCTATTATAATTTCAAATTGATAAATTAATATATTTTAATTATATAATTCAAACAAGAAATATTGTTTTACATCGATTATTGCAATTAAAAATATAATATTAAAAATTTTAATTAAATATTAAATAAATAAAATCACATATTAATTTAATTTAATTAACAAATATAAAATATTGTATAATAGTTCGGGTGTCTTTTAATAGGTTAAATGATAAATTTGGCCAGTTTACATATTTTGTCAAAATTGCATTAATTGGATTTTTGAGCATTTTTTGGCCATCAACTTTTATTCTTTTTTAATATGTTTTCTAATAAATTTAATGAAAATACAATTAAAAAAGTTAATAGTGATGATGTGAAATTTCATATGTAGAATATTTTTAATGAGATATAATTTATTACTTAGATAATCTAATAAGATAACACATGAAAAAAACAAAATAAATAAATAATACATTAAATTAAAAAACTCTTAATTTAAAAAAATTAAGTGTAATTATCTAAAAAAATTAATTTAGTAGAAAAAATTTCAATAAACAAACGTATGAAAATTAAAAACTGAAAAAAAATAAAGGTTACAAAAATTCAATTAAGACTATTATGACAAAACATGCAAATGATAGTGACTAAATTTATTATTAGACCTTTTTAATATATTAGCCATTGTTTATCTATTAAAAAACTGCTATAAAATAACTTCCGTTTTGATTCATAGTATTTTTTTACAATTTATTTTTTGGTACAAATGGAAAAAGGAAGACAATAATCACAAAATTCAAACCCTAATTTTTACAAATCACTTCTAATTACGTTGTTTGTTGGCTTTATGGTTTATTTTCTAGAACATATTTATTATCCAAAAGCCCAAAAAAGGAATATAAATTAGCACTTCGCGGCGCCACCGAATTCCCTCTCATTCTCTCTAAAAAGAATGCGAGATTTTCTTCTTCAACGGCCTGCTTCGTCTCTTCTCCCCTCTACTATAATAGGTTTTTTTTTTTTTTTTGCCTTTCCTTAATTTTATTTTTCTTCAATGGTTAACTATTACGTTGTATTCTCAGTTTTCCCCGCTTTTCACTTATGTCTTTCTGTCTGCATTACTGTTTATATTCTGATTCTGAGATTAAGGGTTTTTGCATTACGCAGAGAAAGGGATTCTAGGGTTTTTCGGGTTTCTCCTAAGAGAAAGCGCGCTTCGAGAAGGTTATATTTAAAAACCTTTTATAAAGTTCTTACTGGGAATGTTTTGGTAAGGAGAAAATAGGCAGGGATTCTTTGGCGGTGAACTTGGGGGGGGGGTTGCATTGTTTTGGTGCGGGGGATATACTTGATTTTATTATTGGAGTTATTTTTTTTCTTTTTATTATTTAGGTTGAAGCAACGAGTTTGCTGCTTTGTTGATATTTTGTTTGGGAAGAACTGAGATGTGTTTGTGCGAGAGTACGGCATTGGTTAACGAACCTTTGAGTGTACTTGCTTCTGCAGAGCAACATTCATGCTCCGAGCCAATGGAAAACCTTGCTTCTGAGCCACGGGATTGCATTATCAGTGATTCTAGTGGGGATTCTACTGGAAATAGGTATGATGATACTGTGATTTATTTGGAAGAAAACCGGGGTGGAAGTGATGGTGACAGTGCAGGCTATTCATATGAAAATCATTGTGAAAATGTAGATTGTTCTGGTTTAAAGGAATTGTTGGGTGCTAGGATTGACGATCACGTGGCTTGTTTGAATGTAAGTCAAAGTAAGATTGATGTTCATAATTCAGAAAATGATCAGTTGTGCTTGGAAAACAGATTATTTTCAGGTAAATATGTTCCAACTGCCATTAATGGATCCTTAGGCTTGTCTCAGGATGAATATTCTGCTTGTTTGAGCAGTGGTACAGAGATTGAGACTGAAATTTGCAACAGAATTCAATCTGTTAAGGATAGTAACTTGACTTTAGAATCAATAGCCATTGCTGGTTGCAGGAGTGGCTGTGCCCAACAAAATGGCCAGAATGATAACAACATTGTCAGAGGTCCTCTTCTTGATGGGAAAAATTGTGCTTCATCCATGATAAAATCTGTTACGAGCAGTGAGATATCAGCTATATGTTGTGCCCAGACACTTTCCAGTTTACAAGGGTCAGGTGATTCAGTAAGTAGTTGTGACTGGCTGAACCAGAAAGATGATATGAGTAGCAGAGATCTCTCATTGAAAAGTTTTAATAAAGCTGTAGAAACTAAAAGTATTGGTGATACATATAGTGAGTTATTGGCTTCAAAGGGTTGTGTACGTTCATTTGAGACATTACATAGGGCTGAATCATTGTGCACAAAGCAGAATGCACAAACTGACAATAAGAATTTTATCGTTCTATCAGGAGATAGTGTTGCAAAGGTTTCTGAGGAGAGGACTGACATTGCTGAAGGTGCAAAAGTTGAGACTTCAAGTGAAATAATGAATGCAGGGGATTCTTTTGAGCTCAGTGAAAACTCTCTTTGTGATAAGCTAGTTCCTTTGTCTTGTCATCCATTTGATATTGTTGAAAATGGTTTGTCTGGAAGGTTGGATCCACCTGATTGTCTGACAAAGGGTGCTTATGCTGCACTTAATTCTAGCAGTTCAATTGACTTTTGTGGACAAAGGCAAAATGAAGGGAAGGTTGTTGTCAAGGCTGATTGTGTTTCAGAAATTAAGCATCATCCTACAGAATCTTCCTCTTCTAGAAGGGGCGGCCGAAAAGGTAAGTCTAGTCAAAAGACTAATGCAAAAACTAGGAACTGCAGGAACAAGCTGCAACAGCCACCTGAAACTATTGAACTTCATTTTAGAGCTTCAAGAAGGAAGAGAAGCTGTTCATCCAGACCTGGTCGTTCTTCCATCCAGGGATTGTTCAGTAATATTACACAATTTCTTGGGCCATGTGATGACCCTGAGTTTAATGAAGTGCAGAATCAAAAACCATCCAATGCTAGGGATGGCCAAGGAAGCAGGAAAAGTTGCAAAGATCAGTCTGGTCAAAGCATAAAAGGGTCAGGTGGGCTAAGTAAATCTGCAACCAGTTGCTTGCGCTTTAGGATTAAAGTGGGCAAGGGAGTTGGACCAAGTAATCTGAATAGTGTGGTTGCAGAAGTTGTTAATCTGCCGGTTTCTGTTGACACTTCTTTTAGTATTTATGGAAAGGGCACAGGTCTACAATTTCCAAAATTAGGCAATGTTGCTGAAGATAAAGTAGGGGAACTGGGTATTGAAAGGCAGTTTCTGAACAAGGAGGACCAAGAAAAGGTGAAAACATGCTTAGATGCTTCTTTTATGGATTTAAAACTAACAAACAATTTTTCAGGAAGTGCTGAATATCTTAAAAAGTCGGCTGAAGATGCTTTAGGTGATTACCTTGTCAGTAAGCCAAATGCAGTGGCTGAATCATCTGGAAGAGCAATAGATAACAAGTATTCAGGTTCTGGAACTTCACCGGATTCCGTAGTAATCAATTCAATTCCTGACGCCCAAGCTAGCTTAATACATCAAGAAGAGTTGCATGACCCTGTTCTGAATAATTCTGGTTTTCTTGCTTCTCCTGGAGGTGTTAAGAGTAGTAAGGTTAGCAAGAAGGGAAAGAAGGATAATCATAGATCTCCTCATACAGTCTGCTTAAGGAAACCTAAGTCATCCAATAATTGCAGAGGTAGAACAAAAACAAGAGATAATGAATTTATCTCTAACAAGGCTATTAGTTCTTCCGCTGGTGCAAATTCTTCTAGAGGAAATGGGCTCGGAGTTTCTGAAGAGGCCATGAAAATGGATATTAATATGGATGCTAAAGCATGTTGTAGTCATCATGTTTCTGAAACAAAGAAATTTAAGAATTTGTCTTCCTCTAAATACACACCGAATCAACTTTCCAAAAGTTCAAAATCTCAGGGAGTGAGAAAGGGAAGGTCCAAAGTTTCTGATTCAGCAGGTAGCAGGAAAGGAAATGCTTGTAAGCAGTGGGGAGATGAGTTGAAGTCAGTCAGTAAGATCAAAGTAAAGGAGAAAGACTCTAATCAAGAGATTGTAACCAGAGGAGGAAAGCATCCACTAACAGGTACCGGAACTATAAGGATGTATACTGTTTCTTCCCTTCTATGTTGTTGTTGTTACCATTATCTCTTTAATCTTTTCAGATATTAGTTGTCATTTTCTTATATCTTGCCGATGGGATAAAGTTGTAATAGAAGAAATTGGTGTTTGTTTTAATTGATTTTATGATTGATGCTGCAGGAAATCACATTTCAGATGATTTTGAGAACTCAGATACTGTCAACAGCAGTGCATCTGCTTACATGATTAATATTGACTCGGTATCAGATGTCATCAAGCAACACACACAGCCTGATAATGCTTGGGTGTGTTGTGATGATTGTCATAAATGGCGGAGAATACCAGTTACACTTCTAAATTCAATTGATGAGGCATGCCGTTGGTATATTATCCATGCATAGAACTCTTTATTATCTTAGAATGCAATTTGTATGAAAATTGTTATTCAGTAAGTGATTTCCATGTTTGTTCTGTTGGCTCTTAAATGATTGACTAGTCAATCACTTGGTGACAACACATATCAGGTGTAGTATGCGTCACCTGTTTATTTTTTTATCCACAGATTTTATGAACTGCAATGGTTATTTATCTATGGATCTTGCACATTTTAATCACTCAATTTATACTTTTCTCAACCTATTTCTGATATCTATGAAATTAAAACTGGATCTTGCTTCCTTAGTTTAGTGAATTTATGGAAAATGCTTGGTAAATATATATACATTTTTCTGAGGTGTAATACAGTAATCTTTTAGATTCTTGCCACCATAAGTTTCACACTCAAAATTCTGTCTGTTGCATGTTACTGCTTAAATGTAAGATAAATGCAAGAACTTTAAGCCATGAGTTACTCATTTTAAAGTCAGGATGCTTTGAACACATGATGAATGCATTCTTCTTCCCTTTTTCTTTTGAAAAGAAATGTGGAAGTTGTTTGGAATAATATGCTTTATTTATCCATCACTGTTTGTAGAGGTCTGCTTTGCAGTCAGATTTTACCTTTGGGCCATTTTGATGGAATGGATGTAATGTAATTGATCCTCTCTTAGGATTTTCCACTACCTCTTATAGTTTTAAGGATGGAATTTGTATCGGAACATGCACTTAATCCTATCCGTTTTAATTCCACTGTTCATCATATAGATTTTTCTTTATGCTCTTAGGATTCCTGGGCCCTTCAGAATGTTTATATAGAAGATCTGATTGAGATGTAGAGCTTGTGGTTTGTCGCATTTCACCTAGGCCAAAAGCACACTCAACCAACTTGTAGTAACACAATGGGGTGTTCTTTTGATGTATTAGTCTTCTTAAAATGTGACATATTAAACTAATGTTTTCACTTCCAGATGAGCTATGTTGTATGATATGTTTTCCATTTCAAGTTTGTTTTCATTTCATATTTTTCAAATCTGTTAGCATGTTTCTGTCACAGCCATTTAGATACATAAAAGTTACCGTTTTTCCTGTAAATTTTTTATTCTGTTTGTGACCTATTTTTCTGAGAAAATATGTCTTAATTAAAATTTTCTTTGTCGTTTACTTGGAAGGATCTGTGGGGAGAACGCGGATAAAACATTTGCTGATTGCTCAATCCCTCAAGAGAAATCTAATGCAGATATTAATGCGGAGTTGGGTGTATCAGATGCTGAGGAAGATGGTTGTGATGGTTTAAACTATAAAGAATTCGAGAAGGGATTCAATAATAAACGTGTGACAGGTATATTTGTTGCTTTTGATAGCCAAATTGCATGAATTAACTGTAGATAGAAATGTTATTCCAGTTAATGATATCATTTGTCATGCTCCTTCCTTCTTGATATTCAGTTCTTACTCATTTTCCTATTTATTGCAGTGCCACCACCATCACATTTTTGGCGTATTGATAGTAACAAATTTTTGCACCGTGGCTGTAAAACTCAAACCATCGATGAGGTTTGAACCTAACTTGATTTCATTCAATGCTTGTATGCTTTTTAATCTGTAGCTAGATTCTTCATTCCTGCTAGTATAATCATCTCTTATCATTGTAATGCTAATAACGGCCAGTGACTTCCTCTGGTAACTTGATAAAAGTAGTTAGAAGTGTAAGACGGAACATTTTGGTTCTACTAATGGCAGGTGCTTCTAAAGATTATGTATCGGCAGTTTGAAGATTTGTTTGTCACAATTCAAATAAAATGCGTCATCTACCTTGGTTGTGAGGGCAGTACGATTTTCTCTGTTAGCATATTAATTGTTTCAGCTCTTTTATTTTGTAAATCGTGGTTATTTTCATCTTTGTTATTAAGTGACTAAAGTTTTTCCTATACTTTATTTTGGTCACTCAACTATGAAAAGACAATTTGGTTGCTAATGTTCCAAAATTTTTAACTTTTTGGTCACTTATTAATCATTAAGAAGCTAATGGCTGGGCAGCTGGCATGTCAGATGACTGGCAATCTATGTCAACCTACGGGTAGCTTCTAATGGTACTTTATGAAACCTTAGTGATCAAATCATAACTTTTCATGTTTGGTGACCAAATTTTTTATTTATTTAAAAAAAGCAAAATATTTGTTATTAAATATGCAGTTTACCCAAGTTTTGATGCTAAGTGAACTTGTCATGATTTCTAATGTAGTTTTTTTATTATTGAAGTGGTGTTCAATCCAGATTGGTGGGCTCCTCTGTTTCTTATTCTTCCTTCTTTAGGGGGGTTGTCTTGGGGAGTATTTTCTGTATTTGAACAACTTTGATACCTTCTTCACCTGTTCTATTTTAGTGTCTGGCCTACACAAATAAGGTTAGACTTTGTACATTATATAATCTGCCCTTCCCCGTCTTTGGTGAAGCTAGAATTTGATTCCAGGTCCTGGATAAACAATCTTTATCTGTTAAGCTTTTTGACACCTTTCTTTGCTTGCTTGAGTCATCTTTCAAACTGTAAGAAATATTGGTATACAGGCTGTCATAGAAGCGGGGAAAAAAAGAACTTAAATTGACTTTTTTATCTGATTGTATTCTCTCATTATTAGGTTGATAACTTTTTGTGGTTATATCATCTGGGCTTGTGTTTCTGTAACCAACATTTCAGTTAAATTTTATGCAGATAATGATTTGCCATTGCAAACGACCTCCTGATGGTAACCTTGGCTGCGGGGATGAATGTCTAAATCGAATGCTGAACATTGAATGTGTTCAGGACACCTGTCCCTGCGGGGAGCTTTGCTCAAATCAACAGGTTCTTCCATTGTTTTTAGTAAATGAATTGTAGTACTCATTTTTTATGGTGGCTGTGTTACTAAGAGGATTTATTTTTTTCTTTTTAGCTTTTGAAGAGAATGATATTTTATTCCAAACATCTATTTTACAGTTCCAGAAGCGAAAATATGCAAAGATGATGTGGGACAGATTTGGTAGGAAAGGTTTTGGTCTGAGGATGCTTGAGAATATTTCTGCTGGCCAGTTTCTTATTGAATACGTTGGAGAGGTATCTAGATTTGTTTTATATTATTTTAATGTTTGTTGATCAGGAAGTAGCTGCCTTTTTGAAATTGTTGTCAAATTCAAGTCTTGGCCATTTAAAATTATATTTTTGTATTTGTTAAAGCAAATGGTACATTTAATTTTGAGAAAACCCAGTCATAATAAAGATTTTTGTTGAGGCTTCCACATCTTATGATGTGGTGTAGGCCAAATCACCAAATATACTGTTAAATGGGGCATGTTTAAAGCAATGTTCTGCTGTGTCATGGCTAGTGAGTTGAGCATCATTATTTAGTTGATATGGTATATGCAGTGTTTTAAGCAGTCTACGTCTTTGTCTTGTAAACATTCTTAACGGTGGGGATTAAGTATTCATGTTTTGGAGGAAGGATAATTTGGTCCATCGAGTCAGTATTGCGTTGATTATTTAAAGTTGTATCTGATCATATGGTCTGTTGGTTTTTTTTTATTTTTTTATATGCTAGCCATTTCCCAAATTTAAAGACCAAGCAAGTTAATCATTCCTCTTGTAGTCAACTGAAAGCTTCTTGTGCTTTTCATGCATGTGAAAGTCACATTACTTTTGTCTAGGCCATGTTAACCTTTTTGTTATAGTTGGCTTATTCCCTGTTGTTCGAGTATTTGGAGTATATGAAGTTTAATATGCATATGGCATTACCCCTACGTTCTAGAAACTTTTTATTATATATATATATTTACCAATGCTGTTTCAATTATCTGGTTTATTAGGTGCTTGACATGCAAGTTTATGAGGCTCGACAAAAGGAGTATGCTTCTAGGGGTCAGAGGCACTTCTATTTCATGACATTGAATGGCAGTGAGGTTTACAATTTACCTTTCTCTAAATTTTGTTTTTTAAATATTGTTGATACAAAATGTGGAGTCTGGTAGTTGGGTGGTTCATACAGTGCATGTACAGAGAGCTGCTGATAGTTGCCTTTAGGAGTAAGAGAGAGGTTCAGGTTGTTCGTTTTGTGGAAAAGAAAATTCCTCCATCTAACTTCTATACCTTTTGGAACAAGTGTCCATTATAGAAAGCTTACGGGCCGAGTCAGTGTGGGCTTCCTGCACTTATGTTTGGACGTGATCGGGTGGACAAGTGTCTCCCTCAAATGTCTTTTAGTCTTGTCCACTAGACAAATGGTGAGATGGGGATGAAGAGTTGACTTTCTAGCAAAGTCACTCTGGCAAGGTGGTCACAATCGCCAATGGATTTTGACCAAGTGAGGTTCCTCTGACTGCGCAGGGTTAGAATCTCCAGCTATAACCCCGCTCAGTCTGATCGTTTGGTCAAACCTGTTAGCCGTCATGACACCTCACTAGAAAAACCCTGCTGTGACCAACTTGCGAGAGAGACCCCGGTAGAAAGCATAGAAGTTAATTCCATACCGGCCGGAATATTCTGTTCCGGTAAGAAACCGGGACACATCCAAAAGTTTTGTTTGCTTCAGAATTCATTTGGTATTCCGCTGGAATTTAAGGTACTGGGCGGTACCAAAATAGAAACTGTTTTTCTTTATGTTTTCTCAGATTTGGAGACGACGAAGTTGGCTCTCGTTACTCACCATGTTTCATTTAAACTGTGATGAAAAATGACCATGCATTACCAATCTTACCTGCCATAGATATAAGAGGAAGGAAAACAAAATATAAGAGAAGACAGGAGCTATGGCAAAAGTACGAAACCACACAATCAAATTAAGACAACCCTAAAAAAATATAGAAAGAATTGGGCTGGGCTTTAAAAAGTAAGTGCCGAAATATTAGGCTAAAAATCCATCTACATAAAATTAATTTTAGCAAATAAAATAGTTCCAAATAAATTTTTTTTTTGTAAGATATAAGGAGAATCTTATTTATATAAAATACAAATGTATTATATTATCGATAAGTCCGAAACGGTACACTAAAATATATTGGTACTGGTACATATATCAGTACTAGTCGAAAAACGGTACGTCCGCCAGTACGGGATTGACTACCTTGTTAGAAAATGTAAAATCTGTAGATTCAGATTTTAATCTTTTAGCTAATTAGGTTACAGGTATATAAAGAGATAAACTATTCTAAGGAAGGAAAGAATCCCTAAAAAACTGTAATTATCCTAAGAATCAGTAACTATGATTAACTTCTATTTACATAAGATTTTCTCAATAATCTGTCCCTAATTCTAGGGATTCTAACACTCCCCCTCAAGCTAGAGTGTAGATATTTATCAAACTCAGCTTGCCAACATGTTGTTCAAACATGTTTTTGTTTAAATTTTTTGTCAACATATCTGCAATCTGTTGTCTGGTAGGTAGATAGGTAACACTCACTTCCCCTGAGTGTATTTTCTCTTTTATGAAGTGTCGGTCTATCTCGACATGTTTGGTACGATCATGATGCACAGGGTTGTGAGCTATACTGACAGCAGCTTGGTTGTCACAATACAACTATATAGGCTTATTATAAGAAACCTTTAGTTCTCTCATCAGCCTTTGTATCCAAATTCCTTCACAAATACCTTGTGCAAGTGCTCGATACTCAGCTTCTGCACTGCTGCGTGCTACCACAGGCTGTTTCTTACTCCTCCATGTCACTAGATTACCCCAAACATAGCTGCAATAACCACTGGTTGATCGTCTGTCATTAATAGAGCCTGCCCAGTCAGCATCGGTATACACTTCTACATTTCTACTGTCATTTTTCTTGATGTATAGGCCCTTACCAGGATTTCCCTTTAGGTACCTTAGTATCCGATATGCAGCTTCTAGGTGTTTTTCCCTTGGGCATGCATATATTGACTTATGACGCTGACACTAAAAGCAATGTCAGGACGGGTGTGAGCCAAGTAGATAAGTCTCCCTACTAGGCGTTGATATCTCCCCCTGTCGACTTCTTCTCCATCTTCATTAGTACCCAGCTTGAGATTAAACTCCATAGGAGTTTCAGCTGATTTACAACCCATCATTCCAACTTCTGATAGCAGATCGAGGACATATTTCCTTTGGGAGATAGAAATGCCTTTTTGAGACCTTGCTATCTCCATGCCAAGAAAATACTTAAGATTTCCCAAATCTTTAAGTTCAAAAACTGTTCCAAGAAACTCTTTTAACCGTCCAATTTCACTTGTATCATCGCCTGTTACTATTATGTCATCCACATAGACAATCAGAATACAACATTTTCCTTGTGCCGAATGCTTGTAGAACATGGTGTGGTCTGCCTGTCCTTGAGTATACTTCCTGCTCGTCATAGCTTTTGAAAATCGATTAAACCACGCTCTTGGAGATTGTTTCAGCCCATACAAAGATTTTTTCAACTTACACACTTGGCCCTTTCTTTCTTCAAACCCAGGTGGGAAGTCCATGTAAACTTCTTCATTTAACTCCCCATTGAGAAAAGCGTTTTTAACATCCAGCTGGGTCAATTGCCAATTAAGATTAACAGCAATGGACAAAAGAACTTTAATTGTGTTTAGTTTGGCAACCGGTGCAAATGTCTCCTCATAATCCAGCCCATAAGTTTGAGTGAAGCCCTTAGCCACTAGACGAGCCTTGTATCGATCAATCTGGCCATCAGGCTTGAATTTGGTAGTAAAAACCCATTTGCAGCCTACTGTCTTCTTTCCTTTAGGCAGATCCGAAACTTCCCAGGTTCCATTATTTTTGAGAGCCTCCATTTCCTCCATCACGGCTTATCTCCATTCTGTTGACTCAAATGCTTCTTCTATAGTTTTTGGAGTTTTTATAGAATCAACATTAGTCACAAAGGTTTGATAAGACTTAGATAAGTTACCATAGGATACAAACCGAGAGATAGGATGTTGAGTGCAGCTCCTTGTCCCTTTTCTCATTGCAATTGGAAGATAGATGGATGGTGATGGTGGTGAGACTTCATTTTCAGAACAGTCCTCGGCTGAAGATGTGAGTGGCACTGCTGTATCAGTTTCAGGACGTCGATTCCGTCTGGAATAAACCTGCAGTTCGGGCACCTGCTGTTGCTGCACCTGCTGTTGCTGTTTTCCTTGTTCAGGGGACTGTTCAGTGTTAATTTCTTGCGGTATAGGAGAAGAAACAACAGTATCAAGGGTGGTAGGGTCGGGAGGTATAATAAGAAGGGTATTAAGGTTTTCATCTTCATTAAAACTCTCCCCCTGAAGATTAGAAGGTTTAAAGAAAGGTTCGGTTTCAAAGAAGGTGACATCCCGAGAGACAAATAGCTGGTGTAAGGTTGGTGAGTAGCATTTGTAGCCTTTCTGAGTAGGAGAATACCCAACAAATATACAGGGGTGAGCTCGAGGATCAAGTTTGGATTGGTTGGGTTGATGATTATGGACAAAGGCTTTGCATCCGAATATTTTAGTTGGAATAGTGGGAATATGAAATAGAGGAAATGATTTGTGAAGAGTGTTTAGAGGAGTTTGGAAATTAAGGACTTTTGATGGCATCCTATTTATTAGGTAGCAAGCAGTAAGAACAGCTTCGCCCCATAAATATTTAGGGACGTTCATTGTGAACATTAAGGCTCGAGCAACATCAAGAAGGTGTCGGTTTTTTCTCTCGAATATCCCATTCTGTTGAGGAGTGTTTGGGCATGAACTTAGGTGTATAATTCCTTGGTCTGAAAGGTATGACTTTAGGACAGAATTAAAGTATTCTCTGCCATTATCAGTGTGGAGAGTTTGGATGGTAGAGTTGAATTGGGTTCGAACTATTGAGTGGAATTTTTGAAAAACTTTGGGAGTTTCAGATTTGTCTTTTAAAAGATAGACCCAACATACCCTAGTGTGATCATCAATAAAGGTAATAAACCACTTCTCACCAGTAATATTTTTCACTCGGCTAGCTCCCCATAAATCACTGTGTATTATTGAAAAAGGTTTGGATTGTGTATATGGTTTGAAAGGATATGGAACACGGGTATGTTTGGACAATTCACAAATATCACATTGCAAGGAATTTATCTTTTTATTTCGAAATAACAGCGGAAGATGCTTTTTTAGGTACAAAAGATTTGGATGTCCTAACCTACGGTGCCATAACATAATAGTATCCTCTTTTGCAGTAGATAGAGCTAATCCCCCTTTTGTGTTGTCTTTATTCCACACATACAGTCCATCATCAACCTTAGCAGTGCCAATCATCTTCCTCGATTTCTGTTCCTGTATTACACAACCAAATGCAGAAAATTCAGCAAGCATTTTCCCATCTTTAGTAAGTTTACTTATTGAAAGTAAATTACAGGATAATTTTGGAACATGTAGAACATTATCAAGGAAAAAATTCTCAGCTACTTTTACTTTCCCTACTCCAACCACAGGTGAGTATGAACCATCCGCAATCCTGATTCGGGAATTGTTATGACAGGTGGTGTAAGTTTGGAATAGAGTGAGGTTACCTGTCATATGGTCCGAAGCACCCGAATCTAGTATCCATGGAGATTGGTTATTAGATTCAAGAGCAATATTGAGAGCAGTACCTTGAGTGGCTAAATTCCCATGACTGGTAGAGGTACTCAGAAATTTCTGGAGATTTTCGAGTTGCGTCTTGGTTAGGCCCACATCCAGCACTTCATCAGCAGTATTGGAAGATAACAAAGCAATTTTCTTGTCTTTCTGTTTTTTATCTGGATAGCCATGGAGTTTAAAACATTTTTCCTTTGTGTGACCAACACGATTGCAGTGACTACACCATGGTCTGTTAGATCCGGACTCATTCCCAGCACGAGTTTTTTGTGTTTGAGGACCTTTGGACACAAGAGCAGCAGATTCAGCAGGCTGGTCAGTCGAGATTTTGGGTTCCCCCATCATGATAAGACGACGTTTCTCTTCTCTCCTCACTTCTGCAAAGGCTTCACTAATGGTTGGGAGAGGTGATCTGCCCAAAATTCTGCCACGAACCTCGTCTAACTCATGCCTCAGTCCAGCTAGAAACTCATAGAGACGCTCGTTGTTGAGGTGAGTCATAAACCTAGTGTGTTCTAGGCCTTCCCCCCAATTAGCTTCATAGTACATGTCTAACTCCTGCCACAATATTTTCAGATTGTTGTAGTAGTGAGTTACCTCAAGTGTCCCTTGTCGAATGTCTTTCAACTTGAGTTTGATCTCAAAAACTTGAGAAGCATTTTCAAGATCAGAATAGTTCTCTTTGACTGCATCCCACATGTCTTTCGCAGTCTTGAAGAGAAGGTAAGTTCGGCTTATATGGCCTTCCATAGAATTGATCAGCCATGCCATAACAATTGAGTTATTGAGTTCCCAAGCAGCATAGGTAGGGTCTGCTACATCAGGACGTGGGAGGTCTCCATTGATATATCCCATCTTGCCACGACCACGAATCACCATTAGGACAGATTGAGACCATTGTAGGAAGTTTTTTCCATCTAGTCGATGACTAGTGATTATTAGTGAAGAATTGAGGTCACTTTGATTGATCCCTCGATTGACAGTTTGAGATATTTGTGAGATCTCAGTTTCGGACATGGTGTCATTGTGAAGATCACCCATGAAAAAAAGAGAGGAAATTTTAGGAAGATGGCTGAGAAATCGGAGGAATTTTTAGGAAGATAGACAAGAGAATCGAATAATTCCTAAGGCTCCGATACCATGTAAAATCTGTAGATTCAGATTTTAATCTTTTAGCTAATTAGGTTACAGGTATATAAAGAGATAAACTATTCTAAGGAAGGAAAGAATCCCTAAAAAACTGTAATTATCCTAAGAATCAGTAACTATGATTAACTTCTATTTACATAAGATTTTCTCAATAATCTGTCCCTAATTCTAGGGATTCTAACAGAAAAGACAATTCTTCATCTTTGTCTCGGCATTTATCAAGCGGACAAGACTACACCATGCCTAATAAAAGACATTTGAGGGAAAGACATATCTTCCTATGATGGACACCTGTTCCAAGAGGTATATAGACCTTTCTTGCAGTTAGATGGAGGAAGGACTTTCCTTTTCCGCAAAGAGAACAACCCGAACCTACCTCTTACACCTACAGGCAACTATCAGTGGCTTTTTGCATGTCCATCATGTGAACCACCCTTAACTACCAGACTCCACATTTGGTACTAACAAATATAATTTGCTATTGAATAGCATGTGATTGCACAAAAGGCCATTGCAAATGAATAAAATTTCAACTCTATCTCGCCTATTTGTTTTTGGTAATCATTTAACGCTCAGTACAGGTTTGCTCACATATCAAGAAAAATTATTTTGTTGGTTATTATTATTTACGTAGTAGATTGTTTTCATGGTTCTTGTAACTGGGCATACTTTGGAGAAGATAAGGTCGTTACTTGCTTTTTTAGATTTGGCTTCCAATTTACCCTTTATTTGCTCTTCAGCCCTGTGTTTGCTGCAGACTTGTAATTATCCATTCATCTTGAATGTGTTTTCGTAATTTTCTTTTTTTTTTTTTTTTTTCTGTATAACTTTATAATCCATTCTGTTGTATGATTTTTCTGTTAATTATGCTTCTATGTTTCACTTTCGAGGAATTTTTTTTTCCATTTCTTCCAGGTAATAGATGCATATGTCAAAGGGAATTTGGGGCGCTTCATTAACCACAGTTGTGATCCAAATTGCCGTACTGAAAAGGTAAATGGGATCCTTAAAATGTGACCATGGGCCTTTTGTTATCATATCAGTTAATAAGAAGATGAGATTTTTTGGTGAAGTGTCTGCTTTAATACCTTTGTAATCCAAGCATACCTCCACTATATGGAACCCTTTTTCTAACTAAAATTTTGGTGGACAAGTTTATGTTAGAGGTCACTCTTTGTAACTTTCTTCTGGACTTGATTAGCCAAATCAACTAGGTGTCCTAATCAACTTTTTTCTTTATTCTTTTTTGGTGAGTTTGGGCTTCAAAATCCTGATATTACTAATATATTAATTATTAATGTGAAATATTGATTTTAAGCTTGCAATAAAGTTAGCTGCTTTGATTTGCCTTTTCACCCACTGACTTATGCACCTTTGATATTGCCAACTATTTTGCAATTTATTTTGACTTTTTTGACATCTATGTTACATGAATATGAACATGGTTGTCTTGTTTTACTGAAATTTGCTTCTTAAATTATGCTTCTTTAACATGTTCATTTCATTTCAAGAAGGTTAACCTTTGTATCCATTATTTTTGTCTTTTCCCTGATCAGTGGATGGTTAATGGAGAAATTTGTATTGGACTATTTGCATTGAGAGATATAAAGAAGGTACGCTTGCATAATATGTTGTTCTGGTACATCGAATCTCATAATTAACTTCTGGTTTGGTTCATACATGTTACTAAAAACAATAGTGTATTTTTTTTTTTATATATAAAAAACAACCGTGTTTGGTGCTTACTATATTCAATTTCTTCAAAATGATATATTTTAGATTTTGAAAATCATTTAGGGAGCTTACAATTTTATAATCCTTATTTGGTGAATTTTTGGAAAGTAAACCATGGAAATTGAACAGCATAAACGAGGTTGAAAATTTAGGTAGATTGAAGGTGGAAAAATAGCAAGTACCTTTATATTGAGGAATAAACTGCTGAGAGAGAAAGTGTGTGTGAGGGTGATAAGATGCTAATATTGTCAAAGCAGGAGCAAGAAGAGGGACCTAACTTTTGATTGAACTCCATCTGGTTACATTCTGGGTGAAGAAAATTAGGAAAAAAAAATTGATGCTAAACTGCTCTATTCCAGAGGACAATGTATGCTTAATGCATATGATCATCGAGCCTTTTTTTTTCTGGATAATAAAAAAAATAAAGAAAGATAAAAAGGGAAAACCAAAAATAAAAAATACATAAAAGGGGGAAAATGAAGAATTGGTGGAGAGACCGATTTCAATTGGTACTCTAAGGCACCAAGAAATCAAAGTTTTGATTCAACAACCATCAAGTTGATCAGTAAATGCTGCAGATTTCCAATGCTTCCTTTCACGGATTCTCAAATGTCAGAAAATTTAGTTGCAGGTAGCAGCATCCTTTGTGTTAGATATTTAGTTAGGTTACCCAAAAAAAGGGAGGGTCAAGAGTCAAGAGAGTAATCTTAAGGCAAAACTTGAGCAAGCAGAATCTGATGTTTATGCGGCGAGTTTCTGTAGAGTAGGGCACATGTAGTGAATCTGAAGAAATTGTATTTTGTTGTGTCATACCTACATAAATTCTCTTTATGCTTCTCCTGTCTCCCTGTTACATGCATGGAAATCATCTTTTTATATGTTACAAGCTTGTTGTATTTGTCAGGGTGAAGAGATTACATTTGACTACAATTATGTGAGGGTAGTTGGAGCTGCTGCCAAAAAATGTCATTGTGGTTCATCTCATTGTCGGGGTTATATAGGTGGTGATTCACTTAGTGAGGGAGTAATTGTTTATGATGATTCTGATGAAGAATCTCCTGAACCTATGATGCTTGAAGATGGTGAAACCTGGAATGGTTATGCTAATGTTATTTCTAGATACAGTCGCTTCGTTGGTGCAGAAATGCAACCTGTGGAGAGAGTAATAACTGATGTTGTGAGAAAATTGGAGAAAATGCCAGAAGCTGAGGGCTCGGTTTACCATTCTGCTTCTGCTTCTTCTAAAGTAGACATTTCAGCTGAAATAGAAGATTTGCAGGGAAATTTTCAGTTACCCATTCAACCTGAAGAAGTTTCCCCTTTGACAGCTCCTTGTGAAGCTGTTCAGCAAGATGATACCATTGAACAGAAGGCTATGAAGAAAACCTCACGTTTGATTCATATATTAGATACCTCTCTAAATATGTCAGACAACAAATTATCTTCTGTCATTATTGATGTTAATAAGGAGTCAAAGTTTAACACAGCTGAAGACAAACAGGTTCCTCCAAAATCGCACCCCCTGATGAAGACATCATGTTTATCTAGCTCCCATAAGAAGGGGAAACTTAGTAGTAATTCTCTGATTGGAACTAAGGTTCGGATGATATCTGACAAATCTCAAGTGCCTTCTTTCAAGCTCAAAAAATTCTCGGAAACTTCTAGTTCTTGCCGTTTTGAAGCAGGTTAAGAATCCTTTTATGTTAGAATGAGATGGCTATGCAGTGTTATATTGTACTGATACATGCATTTGGATGCTTGCAGTGGAGGAGAAACTTAATGAATTGCTGGATTCTGAGGGGGGAATAACAAAACGAAAGGTTAGTGCTTTGACATCTTCTAAAAGTCATAGTGAGATGCTACTTATTTGATGAGGAGTTAGGTTGACTTTCTTGAAATGCAACTTGCTTCTTATTCCACCCCCTGCCCTCCCTTTTTGTTATTATTTTTTTTTATACTTGATTACGTTTCTCGGGCATTTTGATTTTCATCAGGATGCTTCTAAAGGTTACTTGAAGCTTCTGCTTCTGACAGCAACTTCTGGCGATAGCTGCAATGGTGAAGCAATTCAGAGGTCAATTTAGTTTCTCTTTGTTTGGATGCCTTGAAGACACCATATTTTGTGTTCATGCTTCAATTTTCCAATATTTGATTCTTGTTTTCTTGTAGTGCAGCACTCGTGAGCTTTCAATGATTCTTGATGCCCTTTTAAAAACCAAATCACGGTTGGTGCTGACCGATATAATTGACAAGAATGGTAGTGTTTCCTAACTGTTGCTATTGTCGCATCTTTATTGACATGCAAATAAATGGCTGTTGCTCTGCTTTTCAGGTTTGCAGATGCTGCACAACATAATGAAGAAATACCGAAGGGACTTTAATAAGATTCCGGTTCTTCGGAAGCTTTTGAAGGTGCGATGCTGGACATGATATTATAATTTGTTGCGATTAATAGCCATACTTGTTAATTTGCATGTCATTTCAATTATTAATAACCATACTTGTGGAAAATTATATTTTTCAACTCTAACCAAGCGGTGGATGAACAAAAGTACTTTTCTTTCCATTTTTCCATCTTTCCAACCAGGCCTATGGAATGAGAATTTTTTTATTTATTTATCTTTTCACTATTCTCTACTGCCAATGTTTTATCTTTTCATTTTTCTGTGCACTCAACCAAGCATGGCCTAAGTCTCATAAGATTCATTGAACATGTAGCATTCATTTATTTTTATAGATAACATGTTTTGCTTACATAGTGTTTTATTCTAACTTCCATCATCAGTATGATTCTTTTTTTCTCTTTTTGGTATGTGCAACAATCATATCTTGAATAACTAAGTCGTCGATTTGAGACTGTTACTGCATTTGATCGCATGAGTTGTAAGTGTAACTAGGATATTTATATATCTAACTTTGTGAAATCAATCAACTAACTTTGTGGTTTCAGTTAATTTTAAGCATAATTCTATCTGAATATTTCATTTTCTTTGGACAATAAAAAGTTGTTTTTTTTTTTATGCCGGTATTTGGAGCCTTTAAATTATGATGATCAAGTACCACTTATGAGAGCTTGAAAATAAATTACAAAACTCTACGTAAGATATGGCAAGACTACAGCTTGCAACTTCTTTTACAGGTTTTAGAATACTTAGCAAGGAGGAAGATACTTACGGTAGAACGTATTAATGGAGGTCCTCCCTGTGCTGGAAGGGAGAGGTTAGAGGATACGCCTGAGTTTGTTTTATTGAACATATTTCCAGTACTTTTTATTCCCCTTTTCTGAAAAGTGTACTTTCTCATGCAGCTTTTTAGAGTCAATACTGTCATTCACAGAGCACAATGACAAAACGGTATAATATTTCCATTATTGTCTTGTTATTCATGGACTATACCTCTTTTCTTGAATAGCATTCTCTTGTGTGAATGTCTTATATAATTAGTCAAACGTGCTTTACAGGTCCATGAAATAGCTCGAAATTTCCGAGATACATGGATTCCAAAACCCTTGAGAAAACATAGCTACAGGGACAAGGTTGAGAGAAGGATGGAGCTTCGCAGGTACTTGGACTGTAACAGGGTTTCAGCCTCACACAATCATTTGCGGGACCAGGCCATAAGATCTACTGAAGCAATTACCGTTGTTGAAACAACTACACTGGATACTTCCCATGAGATTTGTTCCTCATCTCCCACGGGCGTTTGCCAAACCAATGGCACCAAAATTCGCAAGCGTAAAAGCCGCTGGGATCAGCCTGCAGAAACAGAGAAAATTGATTCACGGTCACCAAAGAAACATGAATATAGCCAATTAACCATTTTGGGTAAACCGACATCAAATCACATGAACAAGATGCGTAGATGGGATAAAGAATGTCATGACATCCTATGCAAAGGTGAAGCCGTTAATGTAGTCAATGGAAGGCACAGGTTTCAGGGGGATGCTCCACCAGGGTTCTCATCTCTTTGCAGTGCATCTTTGGTTTCATCGACTGCTGCATTAACTGCCACTAGTTTTACTCAACCAAAAACTTGTCAGTTGAAGTGTCCGGAAATGACCATCGCTCATCCACAGACGAGATTAATTTCCCGTTTGCCGGTCTCATATGGAATTCCATTACCCATTGTGCAGCAGTTCGGAGCACCAAAGGATGAAAGTGTAGAGTGTTGGGTAATTGCCCCCGGCATGCCATTCCACCCTTACCCACCTTTACCTCCATCTCCATGTCCCCATGGTAAGAAAGACATTCCACCTGTTTGTGATGCTAACTCCATTGGAAATAATGAAGATGCAAAAGATGAGCAGCAGGACTGCTGTCGGCCTGCCACAAGTTATCCTGACAATAGCATTCGTAGCACAGCCCATTGCAACGAACCAAATTCTGAAATTCCATGTGCAAACATCCAACGTACATCGAAAAGAACTAGGGAATCTTCCAATGATTTAGGTAAGTACTTCAGACAGCAGAAACGAAAAGGGCCTCTGTGGCATAATTCCGAGTCCACTGGAAGCAAGCATAATAATATTGGTGGGACTAGCTTTCTAGATGTAGGGAATGTAAAAAATGATGTGAGAAATTCTTGATATTCAGATTATATAAACCTGTAGAGTTGAAGAAGGCAGCCATGATTTTTGTCAGCAGCCATAGTACCCATTCAACATTGATTAATGGTATATATATACGGCATTTGTTGCTCGGGTTAGTGCCCGCACTGGAAATTTGTAATTTTTTTCAATTTTCAGCTTGAAGTAATTAATCTTAGGTTCTGTTTGATTATGGTATCCGCCTTCTTACAAATAGTAACTTTGAAAGTAGCACTTGTCTTCACTTTTCCCTGGAAGACGATTATCGGACTAAACTTGGATCAAGTGTTTCGTATTTTGTCAAAGTACAATGTGAGTGCCTTTTGTTACGTTTGGTGATCTGGGAAAAATCCTGTTTTACACATCTTAATCCACCTTTAAAATTTATGCCTAAAACAAACCAGAAAATGGCCTTTTCTTTTTCCAGGCAAAACCAATTTTTATTGGTGGGATGGTTTCAGAATTAATAGATTCATTGTGTGGTGGCTATGGTTTGTACTTAGAGGTGCCACTTGTGGTGGGGTAGAGACCTTTACATGAGTGGTAAGTACGTCCTATTTGATCCTTAGTAATTAGACTTGGCGCCTTTTCTGGTAACCCAAGTCATTGTGGCGGGAGGGACAAGCAAGACAATCGGTGTCTCTTATTAAATTTTGCTTTGGTTTTATACCAAATTTCAATTCAATAAAATATTTTCTTCAAATTCCATCCCTCATAAATGTGATGAAAACTAGTGTTACTTAATGAGAAAGATAATTTGAATTTACTCTGAGTTGAATAATATGAAATGAAAATATTTATGGAACTTTTCGATATGATTGATTTTAATAAAATATGATTGATGTGAATTTTATTACTAACAAATTTATCTTACAACAATTTTATTTATTAATCTTAGAAAAATTAATATATTTGGTATCATTTTCTTGAAAATGTAGTGTTACTTTATCAAATTACTCTGATAATTACTCTTACTAAATAAAAGATAATATTTATACATTTTAATATTTTTTATTATTAACAAATATTTGAATTAAATATTTAATAATAATAATTTTCAATAATCTTTATCATTAACAAAATGTTTGAATTGATCCACAAGGTATGATTTTTGATGTTTTGATCAAATCTAATACATGGATACATTCGAAAAACATTTTGCATATTAACTCAAGATTTTGAATATGCGCAATTTGTAATTTTTTTCATTACAATGTAGGTTTATTCATTTATCATACTTATGGCTTGAAATTGACTTAATACTCAAGCGTCTAAAAAATTTTTATAACAACTAAAAATCTAGATATTTACTTTGTGGTAGCACACGTGTATGACATATTACAAAAAAAAAAAAGAAGCGAATATATATAACACATTTTGCAGGTTGAGAATAAAATTAAAAAAAAAATGGAATAACAAATAGCAACCTAGTTTTTCTTTTTGCTATGAATAAGTTAATACTCCAAACCATAGAAGTTAATTCCGTATCGGTATTGCCCTTACTGACTAGAATATTCTGTTCTAGTAAGAAATTGGGACACTCATCCAGATATTTCTTTTCGCTTCAAATTTTATTCGGTATTGGTTGTTTCGCTTTGTTCCGGCCAATCTTGCCCGTTCTGTCGTAATTTAAGGTACCTAGTGGTATTAAGATAAAATTGTTTTGTTTGTGTCTGTGTTTTTTCTTGCCTAAGGAGAAGAGATTGTACATGTTGAAATCTAATTTGTCATTCTCTTATTAGAAATAGATAAGGATAATGTTTCATACAATCTTTTCTCAGATCTGGAGACAACGATAACGATTGATCGGAGTTGACTCTCATTACTCACCATGTTTCATTTAAACCATGATGAAAATGACCATGCATCAACAATCTTACCTGCCGCAGATATAAGAGGAAGAAAAACAAAAGATAAGAGAAGAAGACGGAAGCTATGGCAAAGGTAAGAAACGATACAACCAATATATATATATATATAAAGAATTGTGTTGGGATTTAAAAAGTAAGTGCCAAAAATATTAGGCTAAAAATCCATCTACATAATTTACTTCATAGTCCAAAACAATTTTTCAATGAGTTCAAAATATTTTTAATTTATTTTAATATATTAAATTTAATAATAATTAAAATTAATTCCAGCAATTAAAATAGTTACAGATAAATTTTATCTTTTTATAAAATATGAGAATCTTATTTATATGAAATACAACTGTATTATTTATATTTAAAAAATATTGATAAGTCCAAACCAGTATACCAAAATATATTAATATCGGGTAAAAAATAATACTTACTAATACCATACTGATTATCTTATTCCAAAAACAATAACCATAAAATGTGTTTTGGTATCACAATACTAAAAGTATTGGTGTTGGACATTAAATAATAAAATAATCAAATCACAAAAAGGTAATAAAAAAAAATCTGCATCTATCAATATAACATAATCTATCCATAATTGGATCCATTGTATTGATTAGAAATTAAGATATACATAACATAAAATTTAGTCTCAACATTCAATTTCCCCCTCTTTTACCTAAATTTTGTATATTATTTTAATACATGCCAAAATTATAAATAAATTTTGTCGAAACTATTTTTTTGTTTGGAAAACGGGCCGACTTTAAAAAGGAAAATGGAGTCGCCACCAATCTTTTTTGAAGTGCGATTGGGTCACCTTATAAAACATTTTGGTCTACAAATCTTAAGAAAACAGGTTCGAGAGTCGGTTACGCACGAGGAAGGATTAGCACCCTCAACGCCCAAAATTGGTACCTTATTGATTGATTAATGTCCTAATATCGAAAATTGGAAGAGATTTTAAAATACGAATCCTTTAGAAAATGTTTGGATAATTCGAATTGGATATTGAAATTCTCTTGTTCCGAAAGAATGAAATATCACATTCAGCACGTTAGAATACGATGTTTCAAACCTTTGACACCAAAATCATTTCATGAGTTCCAAAATTCATGCATTGCAATTTTAAAAGGGTATTCCGTTATTTGGCCAAACGAAAAAACCGAAACCCAGCATGTTAGGGCACGACTCCTCGAATTTCCAAACATGAAATATTGCCTTATTTTTGAAGTTGAGAAAACACGGTCCTAATCTTAAAAGGATATTTAGTTATTTGGACGAACGAAAAACCGAAACCCAGCACGTTAGGGCACAATTTTTCGAACTTCCAAACACGAAACATTGCCTTGTTTTCAAAAGCTTTCAAATAAGCGATTATGAAATTGACCGAGAATGCATTTGTTCGATTTGTTTGGGATGAAAGTGAAATGACCAATATCGGTCAAAACGTTGGAGTTTAAACCATAATGTAATAATAAGAACCACACAAGCATAATATAGAGCGCGAAATAAGAATACATGGTACTAACACTACACGAAAAAATAATACTTATCAATCCAAACAAACAATGTACATGAAATGCAAAAAAAACTTATTATAAATATATATATATATATATATATATATATAAAATAATGGGGGTAATGATAAAAATAATAATACTAAGGAATATAATAATAATTATAAAATTAATTATAAATAAAATAAATAAAAATAATAGTAGTAGTAATATTAAAAGAATAATTATAATAGTAAAATAATAATACTAAATTAGTAATAATAATAGTAATAATAATATTAATAGTAATGAATAATAATAATAAAAGTAATAGTAAAGATAAAATAGTATTAATAATAAAATAACAGTAATAATATTAAAATTAATAGTAATAACAATAATAAAAATAATAGTAGTAAAGTGAAGGTATATTAATAATAATAATGGTAATAATATATGTTAATGTACAAATAATAGCAAAAAATAATAATAATAATAATGAAAATAACAATAATAATGGTGATACTAAAAATAATAATAATAAATTTTTTTAGCATTTAAGTTGAAAGTTCTAATTTTAATCATAAGAAGATGATTGAAGTCTGCCCTCTCTGGCACGTCTCTGGTCTGCCCTAATTGGCACGTTTCTTGTTTTGGTTTCCTTTTTGTTTCCGGCTTTATTTGTTCTTACTGGTGGAGGAGCGGCAAAAATGAGATCTGAGATCCTGGATCTGTGTTGTCATATAGCGGTTCTGTGAGTAGGGATACATCTGAAACAAATGGAGAACGAATTAGCAGGGTATCACTCAACGAAGAAGAAGATGCAGTTTTACAGATCCAAACAAAACGGATTGAAGAAAGAAGAGAAGAAGTTTTCAGGTTAGTAAGGTGTTTTCTAACTGCTAGTGTTATTCACTTTCCGGCAATGAAAAATACTATGGCAAATCTGTGGCATCCTGTAAGGGGTGTTCATATTCGGGATTTGGGTGAAAAAAGATTTTTGTTTCAATTCTATCATAGTATGGATTTGGAAAGAGTGTTGAAAGGATGTCCATGGACTTTTAATAATCATCTGTTAGTACTTCATAAGCTATAGTGGGGAGAAGACCCTCTTAAAATTCCTTTAATCAAGGCACCTTTCTGGATTCAAATTCACGACATACCCATTGGTTTATTTTCCGAAAATTTGGCAGTTCAATTGGGCAATTTTATAGGAGAATTTATGGAATATGATGGATCTAATTTGGGTAAAGAAAATAAAAATTATATGAGGGTAAGAGTCAAGATTGATGTTAGACGACCGCTAAAGAGGAGGAAACAAATTTTGTGTTATGGGAAGTTCTCATATGTAAAGTTTCGATACGAACGACTGTCCTTTTTTTGCTTTTTCTGTGGGCGGTTGGGGCATAATGACTCTTTTTGTGATGCAAAGATGATGTTAGAGACGAAAGTGGCGGAGAAGAGTTGGGATTTATCACTACGGGCCCAATCTAGGAGGGCAGTAACAACGAATAGTGTGTGGCTGAGAGAGGAAGAGGACGAGAAATTAAAAGAAAAAGATGAAGATACGTCTACATTAGAGATTGATGCCTGGACCAGGAGAAATAAAATAGTGAAATATGGAGAATCTTTTGATCTAGTTTTGGGATTTAGCTTGGAAGGCCGAAATATATGGGGGAATCAGATAGAGGTTAATCAAAGAGTCAGTCATTCTATAGTTGACATGGAGCAAGATAAGGAAGATGGTGTTTTGATTGGAGAAGAAGGAAAGAAGCGAGCTAGAGGGGAGATGGATAACATGATAGTATTAGGAGATGAGAAATCTCGGCAAGGAGGAATAGGAGAGTGTTGGAAGTTAACCAATTTGTATCGGCGGCTGCCAAGAGGCAAGTCGACCGGTCGCAATGAAACTGTTAAGCTGGAATATTCGTGGATTGGGGAGTCCACGAATAGTAAGGAGACTTCTGTATATGCTGAAGTTACAAAATCCCCAAATGGTCTTCTTTATGGAGACGAAAATTTGTAGAAGTAAAATGGAAAGAATTCGCTATAGTTGTGGGTATATTAATGGAATTGAAGTTGATCCAGAGGGTACTAGAGGAGGATTATGCTTGGCATGGAAACATGGGGTGAGTGTTACACTTTGGCAATTTTCAAAAAGACATATAGATACAGTGATTGACGATGATGAGCTAAGAGGCAAATGGAGGTTTACTGGTTTTTATAGGTCCCCATATGAGCATGATATAAGCAATTCATGGGCTGAATTAAGAAGTTTATATACAGGAGAGAGATTCCCATGGTTCGTTTGTGGGGATTTCAACGAAATTATGTATGGCTTTGAAAAAAAGGGAGGGGTACCCAGAGATGAAAGAAGAATGCAGGTATTTCGAAAAGTCTTATCAGAATGTAGTCTAATGGGCATGGGGTTTTCTGGAAGATGGTTTACATGGGAGAGGGGGAATTTACCTGAGACCAATATACGTGAGAGGCTTGACAGAGGAGTTACAAATGAAGAATGGCAAAATATGTTTACCGAAGTTTCAATTCAACATTTAACCCATTCTTTTTCTGATCACTGTCCCCTTCTAGTGAACACAAGAAGGGCAGAACATAGGGCTAAAGTAGCAGATTTCAGATTCGAAGCATGGTGGACAATGGAGGAATCTTTTGACGATGAAGTTAAACGTATTTGGGAATCATCGCCAGGCAATTTGCTGCTGAAATTAGACAAGTTAAAGACTGGATTGAGAAGATGGGCTTATAGAATCCAAGATGATCGAAAGAAACGAAAGATATTTCTTAACAACAGACTTTCAAAAATTCTAGCTGAAGACAGAGATGATCATAATTTGGCTGAGCTGATCAACACTAAAATTCAACTGAACCTGGAAATTGACAAAGATGAACGGTATTGGGAGCAAAGAGCGCGTATAAACTGGTTGAAACATGGGGACAAAAACACTGCTTTCTTTCATAGTCAGGCCACATAACGAAGAAGAAGAAACACGATCCATAAGATGTAAGATGAGAATGGAAGGGAAACAGAGAATATTCAAGACATAGAAAACATTGCAAGATACTATTTTCAGAACCTGTTCAGATCAGAAGAAAGGGAAAGCTGTAATTATTTGCTGTTAGGAATCAAGAGATGCATAACTGAAGAGGATAATCAGTTTCTCATGGCACCCTACACAGAGGAAGAGATCAAAGCAACAACATTTGGGATGAGACCTATAAAAGCCCTAGGGGAGGATGGTTTTCCGACAATATTCTATAAAAAATGTTGGCATATCGTTGAAGACGAAGTCAGTAGATTCTGTTTACAAATTTTGAATGAAGGAAAAGATTTCAAGCAGGTAAATTCCACATACATAGTACTCATCCCTAAAATTGCAAATCCAATAAATATGAAACAGTTTAGACCAATCAGCCTCTGTAATGTAATTTATAAAATCATGGCAAAGGCTATTGCAAATAGGCTAAGATGAGTTATTGAGAAGTGCATAGATATGGCTCAGACTGCTTTAGTACCTAGGAGATTGATTTTGGACAATATTCTTCTTGCTTACGAATTCTCCACACACTGAAACAGAAGAGAGTAGAGAGGAAAGGGTTCATGGTAGTTAAACTCGATATGAGTAAGGCATACGACAGAGTTGAATGGAATTTTGTAAAATAAGTTATGATTCGAATGGGTTTTGTTGTTAGTTGGATTGAAACTATTATGGAGTGCATAGCGTCTATTTCTTATTTGGTGATTGTCAATGGTTTTAAAGGGGAGAATTTCCATCCAATAAGGGGATTGCACCAAGGAGATCCACTTAGTCCATTTATGTTTCTTATGTGTGGAGAAGGTTTATCTAGCTTAATACGCATGACAATGAATGAAGATATATTGAAAGGGGTCAAAGCTAGTAGAAGTGGACCGAAGATCTCACATTTACTCTTTGCAGACGATTGCATCTTATTTAGTGAAGCATCAAGTAGAGGAGCTACCATTCTAAAGGAAATCCTTAGAAAGTATAGAAGGTGTTCAGGGCAATGCGTTAACTTTGATAAGTCGACTATTTTTTTTAGCAAAAACATTTCAGAAACTGAAAGAAGATTGGTGTTATTGGGAGTAAGAAGTTCGAATAATCTAGAACGTTATTTAGGGTTGCCTAATATGGTGGGAATGAAGAAAAAGGAGTCATTTCAGATCCTGAAAGACAGAATGAAGCAGCGTATTGATCATTGGAGTACGAGACATTTATTGCAAGGGGGGAAGGAAGTATTTATTAAGTCTATCTTACAAGCCATTCCGACTTACACGATGGCATATTTCCTTTTACCTAAACCGTTATGTGTTGAACTTGAAAATATTATGGCCAAGTTCTGGTGGCAAAAAGGACATGGGAAAAAGGGTATTCACTGATGTGAATGGAGGAAGTTATGTACATTGAAAGATAGTGGTGGTCTTGGTTTTCGAAACATTTGCCAGTTTAATATTGCTTTGCTCGCTAAACAAGGTTGGAGATTAATTAATTATCCGAATTCCTTATTAGCGAAAGTTCTTAAAGCCAAAAATTATCCAAATTCAGACTTCTTAAGTGCACATTTAGACAACTTACCTTCACTTACCTGGAGGAGTATGTGGGCTGCCAAGGGATTGCTTCGTAGTGGAATGAGTTGGAGAGTAGGACGGGGAACTGAAATTTCTGTTTGGGACGACCATTGGATACCAGAGAAGGATGCAGATGGATGGGGTCATAGAAACGATAATGTAGTGAAATTAGTTGTTGATTTAATTGATGCTACAAACAATGTGTGGAAAACAGATTTAATGGAAAATACCTTCACAGCTGACATTGCCAAAAAGATCTTGCAAATTCCTCTGGCGGAAAATCCAGGAGAAGACTTTCAGGTATGGAGGGGAGAGCTTTTTGGAGAGTTCTCGGTCAGAAGTGCTTACAAACTATTACACAATGCTAGCTTGGATTCTAATGACCTATTATTACAGACTGATCTAAAAAATTTCTACAAAAGGCTTTGGAATTTACAACTACTGTAACATCCTAGATTAGGGGTTATGCGTTCGTGCCTAATTCATGAGTTAGTAGGTTTTGGCAGTGTTGGAAGTGTATTAAGGGTTTTTAGAATTCTAGGATGGAAGAAGAAAGCTTTGAAAAATTATTGGTTTTTAAGTAAAAAGGGGAGCCAGGTAAATGAGGCTTTAAAAGAAACTCCGTGTGAAGCATGACACAAGGAACCATGTGGTAAAATGGCATGTTTTATGAATTATAAAGGTGTTATGTGAATTCTAGAAATAAGGAAATGTATGGAAATGTAAGGAAATGTAAGGAAATGTATGGAAATGTAAGGAAATGCAAGGAAATGTAAGGAAATGTAAGGAAATGTCTTGTCTTGGAAATGTAGGGAAATGTCCTGAAAATGTATGGAAATGTTAAGTTTAAAAGAGGAAAGTGAACATTTCTGGAAACTAAGAAATGTAAGGAAATGATTTGGAAATGATTTAAAAGAGGAAAGTAAACATTTCGGGAAACTTGGAAATGTAAGCAAATGTTAAGTTTAAAGGAGGCAAACGAAAATTTTTGGAAACTTAGAAATGACTCAGAAATGTCGAGTTTTAAAGTTTGAAAGAGGAAAATAAGGCAAGGTGGCCTTAAGAGAAAAAGTATGCGAAATTTGACACACAAATAGGCTTGGAAAAGTGGCCTGAAGATGCCACTTAGGGCCTCTGGAAATGGCGCCACATGCAAGGGTGTTGGGCCTGAGTTCGAGTCACATGGGTAGCAAATAAAAGAAATTTTATTTTTGCTTCCAGAAGCACAGAGGTGGACGGCAACAAGGCTTCTAAAAGAGGAGTTTTATTCTCTTTAAATTTCGTCTAAATAGGAGATAAATAAAGGATTTTGTTTTGGATAATTTATAAGAGATAATTGTTGGATTAATTCTTTTATTTTGTGATAATTAAAAGGATAAAGCTATCAATTAGAAGAGTGGTGGCCAAGTAAGGGACTCTAGCCTAGTAATTTCGGCTATAAAAGGAAGAGTAAGGCTATTCTTCATTCATTCTTTTCTCTTCAAGGAAACCTCTGCCGAAAATTCCCTAGCAAACTATTCTTCTTTCTCTTTTATTTTTGCCAAAGCTGAAATCTTCTTCTCCCCAAGTCCACCATTGTCGATCCCTCCCAAATCCCATACTTTTCTATTGAAGCCGAAAATAAGTTCCATCTAGGCCATAGTCGACTAGTCTCCTAATCTTCATAGCCGAATCTTTGAGGGGCTTCAAGCAAAGGTTTTGTCGATTTCTTCAGTAAGGGTAAGATTAAATTTAGTTTCCATTCTTTCTACTTTTAGACTTATCGAAATCTAGGGCTAATCCCATTAATGTTCATGGTTGTCGAAACTTTGAAGGAGAAGTTCTTTTCCCGAAGGTACACCATAGGCCGCGTGTTCCCTAGTTATTCAGTGAGTTTCGGGATTTGAAATCTACAATGTAAGTGTTTGTAGTATTCGGCCAAGGCCATGTTTGGTATATAAATGTGTTTTATTAATTATTCAAGAGCCGAAACTAATCTATTCAAGTAATCTAGTGATTGCCGATTTCAAGAAAGAAGGATACAAAGTTTCGAGACTTGATTCTTAAGTCAATCGGCAACAAGAGATCTAAGATCTAAGGCATTAGATCAAGCTTTTCGGGATTTGGATTGGAAACCCTAAGTGAATCAGGTGTGTAATCCACACTAATTCTTAATACGTTTTATGGCAATATTTAATATGTGCATGTTTATAAGAATGTGAATATGGCTAAGGTACTGTGTTACGGTACAAAGTACTCAGGTACGTTTCCTACTCATACTAGGATTTCGAAATATGTTATTTTTAACATGTGAAAAGTGACATGAATGTGAATTTAAGTATGATATGCATGATATAAAATATATATGGGGCATTTGGGTTATATGAAAAAGGGGAAGTGAATGTGATGACTTCGGTCTCACTATCTGAATGTGGTGGCTTCGGTCACATTATCTGAATGTGGTAACTTCGGTTACATTATCTGAATGTGGTAACTTCGGTTACATTATCTGAATGTGGTGTCTCATGACACAATTATCTGGTGGCTATGCCACGAATTTATATGGGCGATGAGCACGTCGACTGCAGCGACTGCCTTCGATGGTGTGTAGCGGAAGGAGGGTTGACTTAGTAGTCCCCACGGTGTGCAGCTTGGTACGAGGATGTGTAGCGGATGGCATCTAGGTTTGGGTTTGGGATTGCATCATTATCTTGAATTATTTTGTGAGCATGATATGTATGGTATGCCTAAATCTATTAAATTTTAGTGTTGGTTTACACATTGAGTCTGTTGACTCACCCCGTTGTGGGAATATTTTTCAGGTGATGAACAGTGATGGACCGGGACGGCAGAACTTGTGGTGGCCATGCTCAACTTGAAGTTTTATTCAATATGGACATTTTATTTTATTTAAGTACTTAAGAATTTTATTTTGGGTTTTCACTTGATGTAATAAGGCCATAGTTTTATTTCTTTATTTTTTTTATGTTTGCGAATTATTATCAATTAAAGTTTGAGTAAATTTATTTTTTTTGAAAAATAAACCCTAATTATTTTGTCACCTTAATTAAATGGATTTCAATATAATATAAATTGGTTTTCAACTCAAGCCCAACCCAAAACAATATATATTTTTTAAAATTGCACAAGTTTTTCCTAAGTAATAAAAGAATTTGAAACGGTTTACACCGGGGAACATACCAGATCCGGTCAAGGCTCGTGGGCCGGGTTTGGGGTGTTTCAACTACCCTCCAAGATTCTGATTACAATGTGGAGAGCATCATGGAACTATCTACCTACTCTAGTTAATCTAAGATCCAAGAAAATAGCTGACAACACGGTCTGTCCTTGATGTAGATCTGGTGAAGAGGATATTGGACACGTTTTCAGATTCTGCCCTGCAACAAATGAGATATGGCAACTCTTAGAACTTGCCTGGGTTAATAATTCCACAATTCAAAATTTTTGGGAGTGGATTACCTGAGTTTTTGAAAGAAGCATCCACAAACAATGTCGATTATTTTGCAGCACAATATGGCTAATGTGGGGGTCGAGAAACAGGCTCATACGTGAAAGAAAAATCAATTCAGCAGAGGAGTTATCATCGAATGCAAAGCAATATATAGCAGAGATTGATGGTCTAAAGGAAGGGAAGAGTACCTTAAACACATTTATAAGCATGAACCAATGAGATACAACTTCAGAGATAACGATTTATTTCGATGCTGCTTTCAACGAAAGAAGGAACAAGTCGATGGCGGGTCTGGTGGCTATGGACCAAGCAGGAGGAATCATAAAAACAAAATCTGTCTCAAACTCAAACGTTTCATCTTCCTTTACAGCAGAAGCATATGTCGGACTTCATGCAGTCAAGCTTGGAATCTCAATGGGGTTACAATCAGTCAAGATAAAGGGGGACTTACGAACAAGCATAAAGAAATGCCAAACAAACAAGATAGATAAATCAGTTATAAGCGCAATAATCAAGGATATTCAGGAAAAATCGAAGCAGTTTCAAAAACTCGAATTTCAGTTCATTAACAGGAACGAAAACAAGTTGGCGCACAGAATAGCAGAGGAAGCACTTAAAAGGGAAGGAAGAGCATACCTGGGAGGAGAGGATCTGCACAACCCACAAGCAAATCTGGAAGGAAGGTAGAGAAGGTCTCCAGATTGAAGCGATGCGAAAAAAGATGAAGAGAAATAGATAGCAAAATTGGAGGATATGAAGCGGCTATCGTCTGATTATGGATGGGATTGGACGAAGAAGAAAAGACAACACGAAATGATGCCTAGCTATTATGAATCGGCTATTTTTCAATTTTCTAGGTTTTCTTTTTCTTTATAGACTTAATTATTTTGCTTTCCCTAGGAGCTTTATGGTAGTTTTTCTTTTATGTTTTCATTTTGGCCTGACTAAAATGGCAACAGCAGGCCCAATGTTTTTTTTTTAAAAACCCAAATTTGTTTCTATTTCCTTTTTAATAAAATTTAGCTAATTATTATTCAAAAAAAAACAACAATAATATTAATAATATTAATAATAATAAGGATTAAAAAATAAAATTAATAATGACATAACAAAAGACAAAAGAAATAAAAAAAAAGGACGAAATTGAACCAAAAATATAAGTTTGGGGCGAATTTCAAAGAAAGTAAAGGAGAAAGGGACGTATTTGAATGCGTGAATGACATGGAGGGACTAAAGGGGAAAATTCCCCCTCCCTTCAAAACACTATGCTTCAAAAGGGACCCAATTAAAATCGAAAATAACATATAGGGCCAAATTGTAAATAAAAAAACTTGATTATAAATCAATAAAAAAGAGGAAGGGCTAAAAACGCAATTAGCCCTTTCGTAAAAAACACGCGGATCTTGACGCAGGTCGAGTCGGATCGGGTCGGCTAAACATGAAACGGCGTCGTTTTGGGGTTTTAAAGACCTTAGCCAAAACGACGTCATTTTAAGTGGCTATATAAGCCAAATTTTTGAAAAAAAATCACTTTTCACCTTTTCTTCTTAAAAAAAACCAATGTTTCTCTCCCTCCCCTCTCTGCCTGGGTGATTTTTGGCCATGGGGCCGATCGCCGGTCACCGCCGTGGACCGCTGCCGTTGGCCACCGTACACGGTGGCCGGAACTCCAGTAAGTTTTATATATATATATATATATACACACACGTGTAGTTTAAGAAAAAATAAAAATAAAAAAAAAACCTTATAAAAAATTACCGAAAAAGAAAAGAAAAAAAAATGCAAAACCTTTGCTTCGTTTGTATTCTGATTTTTTGTATGGATTTTGTGTGTTTTTGCAGTGTGTATTGCTCGTATATCTGTAAAAAAATCATCCTTTACAATGTTTTTGTTTCGGCTTTTTATAGCCTTTTTTACAACTGACTTTCTCCTGTTTTGTAGGTTCACACGTCGTGGAGGCGTACGATGCGAAGGTGAGGGCAACGTGGTCGAGTGCGCGAGCGTGAGGGCTGGCTGCTGCGGCGCGCGGATGAGGGGTTGTTGGACGTGCAGCGCAAAACAATGGCTAGGGTTTGGTTCTGATTTGTTTTCCATTTAGTGGGCCTTAGGATAGTTGGGCCTGTGTTTGGGTTTGATGTAAATGGACATTGGATTTGTTTATTGGGCTCCGGGTTAAAAAATTGGGCCTTACAAATTTAATTTACTATATTATATAAAAATTTGATTTGATGTAATTATATAATTTTTTTATTTTAATTAAATTATACATATATAATTTTTTTATTTTTATACATTTAAAAATTTATATTTTATTATTTTTATTTAAATAAATATAATTATTTGTGTTTGTAATAAATATCACATAAATAACAATGTTTGTGATATATAATAATTAAATCAAATATATATAATTTCATCAATTCAAACTTCTAATAGGATAATAAATTTTGAATGGAAGTTTATATGTATCGTAGAGATTTATTTTTTTTAAGAGAAGTTGTCTTAGAGTTTAATTATCTTCTAATTTGTAAAAAACACTAAACTTAAATTAACTCTTATCTACTTATTATTACTAAAACAATCTAGTTATATATATTTCACAATTACATTTATTAAATATGTGTATGTGTGTAGAAATTACGTATTCATAACATAAATACGTGTTTAAAAATAACATACAATAAATAATAAAATGTATGTTTTGTAACTAATTAATAATCGGCATAATAACTTTTTTGGCCCTCTAATTTTACAAAAAAAATCATTTTAGCTATCTATTTGATTTTTTGTCTCTTTTAACTCTTAAACTTGCAATTTTTTGTCAAATCACCTAACGGAGGGAAAAATTAACGTTTGTTAACTTTGCTAACGTGGCATATATGTGGATTGCCACGTAGATGACATGTCAATATTTAATTAATTTTTATAATTTTAAAGATTTTTATATATATTTTTTATTTTTAAAATTTAAAATTTTAATTAAATGAAGACGAGTCATCCATGTGACAACCTACGTGTATGTAATGTTAGTAAAGTAAAAAAAAATGTTGATTTTTCATTCATTTTAAGGTGATTTGATAAAAAACGCAAGTTTAAGGGTTAAAAAAGACAAAAAATTAAATATATGAGTAAAATAAATTTTTTATAAAATTGAAGAGCCAAATAAGTCATTATAGTTCAATAATCTATACTATTTATTAAGGATTTTATTGAATTGGAGTCACCCGTTAAATAAATCCCAACTCAATTAGGGAATTACTAAAATGTCATTTTATTTTCCAAGTATGTTATTTATTACCACAATGCCATTTTATTTTCCACGTGAGTTATATGATTTGTTGTTTGTCTTTTTATATTTTTAGAACTTGAAAAATAAAATGACTTTTTGTAATTCTCCAATTGAGCTGAAACTCGGTTGATGGGTAACATCAACTCGATAAAATGTTTAATAAATAATATAAATAAACAAATATATAAATATTTATATAAGAAATATATTTATTAAAATTTCATTTAAAATAAAAAATTCTTTAGTTCAAATAGTAAATAAAAAAATGGCTCAAATCTTACATAATTATAATTTATTTGAAAAATAAAATGAGTTTTGACAATATTTTAATCGTGTTGAGATTTAATTAGTGGGTGATATCAATTCAATAAAAAATTTAATAAATAATATAAATATAATTTTTTAATATATATTTGTTGTCATTTAAATTTTATTATGTTTTGAGTATATTCAAAGATAGGAATATATTTTATATTATAAATCAAATTATATTTTGTAATTATAAAAAGTGTGGTGCACAAAGAAAATAATAGTGAATACTTAATAGCCAAGTCAGAAATATCAGAAGGCTAAAGTCCAATCCAGCCGACAATGGATCCTCCCACCTACATCCACCACCACCACCACAACCACCCCAGGTACGTCCCTTTCTCTCCAACTCCTCCTCTTCACCCTCATCGTCCTCCCCCTCAGCCTCTACCTCCCTATCAACAAAGTCCTACCAACCTCCACCCTTCCCGCCACCACCTTCCTCCACAAATTCGGCCGCCTCCTCCTCCTCCTCTACCCCAACAAAATCAACAGCAAACTTACCAACCTCTTCCTGCCCCACCCCCTCCTCTTCCGCGACAGCAGTATTCTAATCATCCGCCTTACAACCCTCATCATCCTCAATACTCTTCCAGTTCCAATTTCAATTCTAACCCTAAGCCTACCCATGTTTCCCACCAATTCCACGATGTCCCTCAACGGCGTCTACCCGAATTCGATACCCGCCCTGATTACTGGCCTGAAAATCGGGTACCGAGGCCCCATCTCGTTTCCAATTTGGATCGGGAGGCCCTTTATCATCAGTTTGATCGGAGACCCGCCTCTCCTGTTATTGATAGGTTTATGCATGATTTAGAGGGAACTTCTAGGTTTAGAGATCTAGAGCTGAATCAGAGAGAAAGAGAGGGTAGGGTTCACAATGATCGGTGGATTTCTGATAGATCTTCTAGGGATTTTGGGATTGTTTCAATTGGATTTGAATCCAATTCGAATAATTCAAGATTTGATCATGAGGCTGCTGAAAATATTAGATGGGGATCTCGTTTGCGTGAGCCGTTGATTGAAAGTGGAAACGATGAGATAAATGAAAGAGATGAGATGAGAGTTTTTTCGAGAAAAAATGATTATTGTGATCCAGAAGCAGATAGGTTTAGTGATAAGGGAAGTGGTAGAGAGGGTAACCATGAATTTAATCGCACTCCACGGAAGCAAATACAGAAGAAGAGTGCTTTACTTAGGATTCAGAAGGTGAAACCGAGTCATAGGAGTAGGGAAGATGAGAGATCACATTACTTGGGTTATCATAATGAGGGGAAAACTGGTACTTTTAGAGGAAAAGATTCGGTCTTACAGTCGGATCATGGGATGGATGAAAAAAAGAGAGAAGGTACTCCTGTAGAGCTTGATGTGTCTTTCAAATCAAATTCTTTGGTGGCAAAGGCAATTGTGACTTCTAGTCCTGCTCCAAATTTCGATTCGAATTTGATGCCTAGGAACACCAAAATTAGGAAACTTACAACATTTGATATGGTTAGTTTGAGTGCTCAACCTAATAAGGGCAGTGAGAGTACTGCAAAATTAGGTGGTTCCACTTCTGCTGTAAAGAGTGGTTCTGGGTCTGAGGACTCTAAGCAGTCTGAGGGAAAAATCAAATCTTCTGATACTGGTAAAGCTCAGGATGGCATTAGGAAGCCTTGCTCAAAAGGAACCAAGGTTTTCCTTAGAAAGGGCAAGGTCAAAAAGTCTCCTAAGGTTACTGTAACTGAAGATGCTCCCAATTCTGACAAGAAACTGAGACCATTAGAGGGGAAAGGTACTATTCCTTGTATTGGTAGTAAGGGAGATGGTGGTGTGGAAACTAGTTCTAACAGTGTCAACATTTCGGTTGGAGAGAATAAAGTGGGAGGGACTGTTAAGAGCCATGTTTCTGATAAAACCACTGCTACTGTTGGTAAATCATCCTCCCTCAAGGCTAACAAGAAGAAAATAATTGTGAGGAAAGTGGTGAAAAAGGTTGTTAGTTCTCCGTCGAATCTGGGAAATTCTGAATTAGCAAAGAAGGGTGATCAACTTATTAAGACAGATATCTCTATTCGACGTGCATCTGCTACCCCTGTCGCTGAAAAATGTGTTTTGCCTCTTAAAATGAAAGTTGCTTCTGCCTCTGGGGATTCAGTGCAGGGTGCTGATTCAGTGTGTTCTCCTGAAGAATCAGCTCTGATTCTTGAAGATGACAAAGTGAATGAAGCGTCAAAAGGCACAGGCTCAAAGAAGGTTTCCACTGATGTTGATCCTGGTAGTTCAGTTTCACCTAAGATTAAGAGAAAGAGAAACAGCTCAACTGTTGCTTTGAATTCTTCAAGTCAGGGAGAGACCAATGTTGATCAGGGTTCTACTAATGCTGGTAATTCTGTCCCTGGCCTGCATATCATTTCAAATATCAAGGATGATCATACTGAAAAACCAAATGAGACTATTACATCTGGCAGTTTTGGTGTTGAGGATCTAAACACACGGTTTTACCATAATGAAAATAACATTAATTATGGTTTGTCAAGATCAGAGGACATCAAAGCTCATGGGGGTATTGTAGATATAGGTAGTTCTTCTGTTGCAATGCCTATCTCCACAGGTTTTGACTGTGGTTCATCTAGCTCTCTGGAGAAAAATATTGTTTGTGACATTGGCGATGCCAATTCCGGTAGCAGGCATGTTTGCACAACTCCTTCCAGTCCAGTAGTTGAGGATCGTGCTAATGGGGGATTACCTGAAGCTAATTGTTCAGTAGGAAGTGATAAAATGCCCCTTCTGCCATATATGGAGGAAACTTATGTTAGCAGTGGTTCCATTTATGGAGATTGCTCCAACCATGACAAAAGTACAACCTGCACTCCTGATATTGTTTATGTTAATACAGGGGAGAGGAACCATGAGATGGGCCATGATTTAGTGCTATCTCTCGGGTTTTCTGGCACAGGAATCCCAAATGCTGTGGAATCAGTAGAATGCAGAGATAAATATGCAGCTAACATCCATAAACGAAAAGTTGGCATTAGTGAACTAGATTTGTCAAGCTCAGCACTTGCAAGCATTTCTGTAGGATCTGCAGATGTGCTTACCTCTGCAAATTGTGTGGACAGTACCATATGTGCATCTGAAATAGATTTGAATCCTGCTGAACCTATGGTTGGTGCTATTGGGTTGCTTGATGTTGGTTTACAGCATTCTAGAGATAAAGATAGTATTTTGCACGGGAGCAGTTCAAATAATACCTTTCCAGAGATTGGTGGTAGTGCAGATGGAAAGTCTCCTGAGAAGAAAAAGAGAAAAATCTCTACCTCCAGTTCTAGTTTGACATCACCTGTAATCAGCCAGAGTATTGTAGTTTCTGATATCTTTAAATCTGCTGCACAAATACCTTCTAACTTTACTGATGATCTACCGCAATTGGAACCAGAAGTTAAAGTATCTAGTACAGACGATCTTCATGCAGAGGGGATTGATTTGTTGCATGTAAACAGTTCAGCGGCTGGACCTTCTGAGGATGTTGGATCTTTTAGTGATGCCTGCAGGGGCAATCCCCCAAAGATTGATCCTTCATCTTTTGCTGAGTCAGTTGTTCCAAGTTCCCCATGCCTTCATCCATTAGAGTTGGGAGGTGAGCAGTTTTCAACTGGAACACTAGTTTCTGCTATAAGTAACCATCAAAGTGATGCTATGGATATTGAAGGTGATGACAGGGGGAAAGTGCTTGTTGATACTTCAGAAGAGCAAAATATCATTTCTAGTGAAGTAACCCAAGGCAGAATTATTCCAGAACATGTGTCTTTCGGCTTGGATAAAAGGTTAACTGGAATACATGCAGATGATGACAATCATCTTCCTCTGAAGGATGATTTACCTTCCACCTCAAACTCTTTGATTTCTGGTGTTGATGCTAATGAAGTTTCTGCAACCAACTCCAATGATGAAGCTATGCCTGCACCTGATATACTTTGTGATGTTGGTTCTCTCAGTAACCTAGTTTTAAGCACATCAACTTGCAAAGGACATCTTTTTAATTCAGAAGAGAAGACTTACGACAATGAAAAACTTTCATATGATAAGCCTGTAATTGAAGGTTCTTGCAACTCATCTGCCCATGTGTCAGATCCACAGCATAGCAAAACTATTTTGAAGTCAAATGATGTAATTCAAACCAATCAATCAAGTGCTGGGAAGGCAGGTTTGTTGCCATCGTATGATTCTGAAAGTACTATTTCCCTCAATTTCCTTAGTGGAGAAACACAGGGGAGGAAACCACAGCTTAGTCATGTTGGTCCCAAGAGTTATCCTACTCGTTCTTCATTTGTTTCTTCTGCATCCAAGAATGGTACATCTTCTACCAAAATCACAAAGCCCCGGACATGGCATCGAACTGATAATTCTTCTGCCTATCCTTTATCAGGAAACAAACCTTCCTTAAGTGCCAATCCTACGCAAAGGCAGATGCCGACTTACATTCGTAAAGGTAACAGTCTTGTTAGAAAACCTACACCAGTCCCTGCTCCTCCCCAGGGTTCTCATTCTTCGAGTTCATCGGTTTACTGGCTTAAGTCTGGGATAGTGGATGAAGTGAAGAAGGCTACAGGACCAAACAATAGAGCTGATGCTGTTGACTTGAGAACAGCAGGTGCAAATACCATTTTTGAGAGGCCCACAACACCCCCATTATCGAGTGTCACCAAAGTACCAAAGCATATTTCTAATTCATCAGGAGAGTGTACATCTTCCCCTTTAGCAGAGCCTTCTGCTAGTGATTTCAATGAAACTGCAACAAATCATCCAAGTTCTATGGAAATAAATGATGAGCTCAAATCCCCAGAGGATGGACCGAAGACTTTAGAAACACTAAACAGAAATGGTTCAGCTAACAATTTGGAAGTCTTGAATGAGCAAAATGAAAGTGGCTTGGTTCCTTCAAATGAAAAGAGGGTGACATATGTAAAGCCTAAATCAAATCAATTGGTTGCAACTTCAGATTCTGATCATACCTCTATTGTTGATGTTGATAAGAACCAATCCCTTTCTGCTTCCTCTGATGGCTATTACAAGAAAAGAAAAAATCAGCTAATTAGGACTGCCCTTGAGAGTCATATGAAGCAGGCAGTTACCTCGTCTGATGACATCTCCAACTCAGTGAGAGAAATAGCTGCTAAGGTTATTTCCAGTAGAACTTTTGGTAAGAGAAGATCCAATAAAGGTATGCATTTATGAGCATTCTGTTATCAGAGCATTGACACCTGGCAAAATACTACATTGAACTTTTGGCTTTTAGACATTGCTTGGCCTTTTATGACTTATTTTGCTTAATTTTCTCTGCGAAGCATTAAAACATGTCTTCTTTCATCATTATTCTCCTCTTCGTATCTGTTGGCTGTAATGTTTATGCTTATTTTCTGTATCACTTGCAATTCTAGGTTGTTTTTCACTTTTCCAATGCTATGGAGTCATACCAGACTGATGCTAGTATCGATTTGGACAAATATACTTGTGTCGGAACTTTTTGCACTAACAGTTGTGAGAGATGGCTATCTGAAGGCTGCCTAAACAGATTTATATACTAAATTTGAATAATATATTCTTTCACCTAATTGACTATCCTTTTGCCAATTCTTGTTGCCTATATTTGTCGTTATCGAACTTTATATTTTAGTTCCCCCATCTGCTTCCCTTCCAAGTCCCGAGTGACAAAAATGGTGTGAACTTGTCAATAATCAAGGACTTATATTGCCTCTGCCAACTTGTCGAGTCTCAATACATACTTCTATCTTTTATAAGCTATCTTTTTAAGTAATTTGTATTGCATTGTGGTTATCATTGCTATTTATTTATTTTGGGCCATCTCTAAATGTTTATTGTGTCCATCAACCTCTACGTATTAAAGTTATAACTTGGTCAAATGGATGATTCTGGAAATTGTTTGCAGTAAGTTCCATTACTTGTTTTGGCATGACCATTAGTTAGTGGATGGCTTAAATGGCTAGTCCTTTTGCAGTTGTAGCAAAGACCCATAAACCTTCCAAATTCTCTCTGGTCTGGACTCCACATAGTGCAAGGTTATCAAATAATGATGGGAGTTCACTATGTTACCCGAAGGTCCGCCCGCAACTGTTTCCCTGGAAAAGAATGGCACACAAGAGAAGCTTTAAGTTGAACTCAGTTTCTTCCTACAGTAGTTCTTTATCTACAATTGGGTATAACTCTTGTTTTAGACTTTTAGTAGCTTCTTGTTTTTATCCTGTTGTCCAAGAAAATAAAAGAATACATTTCTTTTGCAGAAGGAAAATGCTGCTATTGAGAAAGAGAAATACTGTTTATACACGGTCAATTAATGGATTTTCAATTCACAAATCAAAGGTGTTAAGCGTAGGTGGTTCTAGTTTGAAATGGTCAAAATCTATTGAAAGGCATTCAAGGAAAGCTAATGAGGTAAGGTGCATCATGTACTGGTGGACCGAGTTCTTACATCTATCGTTTACACTTCAAAACTGAAGTGGTTGACTTCTGAATTAAAATGGCTTTTTTTGTTTGTAAAATTTTATGGTACTGTTTAATAGGAAGCTACTCTAGCAGTTGCTGAAGCTGAAAGAAAGAAAAGAGAACAAAATGGCACTGTTTCTAGGACAGGCAAAAAAGGTCTCTCTTGCCACAAGGTTCATGGTACAGAAGTTCGGCGAGGTAGGCAAATTAACAATACTTAGCGAATTAATGGCACTTTATCTAATGTGCATGATGTACGATTTTGAAAAGAATGCTTCAATGGTATGTTTCATGTGAATATTTGATACTTTAGGTGAACGAATATTCCGCATTGGTTCAGTGCGCTACAAAATGGATTCTTCTAGGCGTTCCCTTCAGAGGATATCAGGTTTCTCTTAATTTATCTCATAGTGGATTTAAGGTCCTTTTTGTTTTCTTTTTTCTTTTTTTAAAAAACTCCCAGCATTTGTGTGCCGAAGCAAACCTAATTGAGATTGAAGTTCTTATCGGAAAACGTTTACTTCCCTTTCAATGCTGCTTTCTGTTTCTTATGGTGTGATGACATATTTGTGCGTTGGAAACATTCTTACGAACCACTTTTGGGTATTGAAGGACCTTTGTTTTGCTGGCATACCTGTTGGTGCTTGCTTCATCTCATGAGGCCTGTGACATTTTGTGTTTTTTTTTTTAAAGAAAATTGGTTACAGTAACAAAAAACATCTGTACTAAATAACTTGCTTCTTTCAGTTTCTGATCAGCACCAACTGTCTGCACTGAAGCGGATGTCCTTTTTCCCTTTTGATAAGTTTTTGTGCTGCTCTCTTAACTCTACCTACTTTCTGTTTAGATGGTGCGTCGTCATGCTCTGCTAGTCAGCAATCAGAAAACAGTACCAAAAAGTCTTATGTCCCAAGGAGACTAGTCATCGGGAATGATGAGTATGTTAACATTACCATATAAAACATAAACTTGACGGAATTACCTACAATATATAAAATTTAAATGAGCTCTGACATCTGCAGGTATGTTCGAATTGGCAATGGCAACCAGCTTGTTAGAGATCCAAAGAAGCGTACTCGTGTTTTGGCAAGTGAGAAAGTTCGTTGGAGTTTGCACACTGCAAGGTTACGGTTGGTTAAAAAGCGCAAATACTGTCAATTTTTCACAAGGTTTGGGAAATGCAACAAAGATGATGGAAAGTGTCCCTATATTCACGATCCCTCCAAAATTTCTGTATGCACAAAATTTCTCAAGGGTCTATGTTCAAATCCCAACTGCAAATTGACTCATAAGGTCCATCACTTGTCTGGTCAATTTGACATTCTGCTGGAGGTTGGCTCCTTGGTTAACATCTGACCTTTGATTGAATATGTTACAGGTCATTCCAGAACGAATGCCTGATTGTTCATACTTCCTGCAAGGTGTTTCCTTTCTCAATTATGCTTTTCTTTTTCTAATTTTAGATATGCAGATTCTGACAAAATTACTGGCAGGTTTGTGCACAAACGAAAATTGTCCTTATAGACACGTGCATGTGAATCCAAATGCCTCCACTTGCGAAGGATTTCTTAGGGGCTATTGTGCCGACGGTAATGAGGTAGTGCCTTATCATCTTGGAAATGCTATTTTGGTAATTATTTTGCATTTTATGCCACATCCTGTTTCATATCATGTTATGGAGATATATCTTTATATTCAATTTGTTTGGTTGGCTCATACCGGTCTTAATAATTAATTAATATTAGAATGGTTAAATCTGAGTTTTGTAAAATTAAGGTAACATTTTGTTCTAAACTTTTGAAAGAAAAAGAAGAGAATGTTTCACAATTCGTAGCCTCTGATATGCCTTCTCAATGTGTGCAAACCTTTGTAACCTGATTGTCTACCGTTGCACTGATATTTATTTTATTTTGATTCGCATGAATGTTTCCCACGAAATGACAACATTACTAGAATAGTCTCATGGTGTGTATGTGTGTCTCTTATGTATATTCGTTTATATGGATTCACTTTAAATTTCTTCAAAATGACTTGAATATGCAGTTTTAATGATGATTATTATAAATTCTAACAAGTCTAGACTGTTTAACGTTTTATTTCTAGACCTAACTATAGTCGTTTGACCAAAGGAAAACCTTATTTATATTCTTCGCCACCAGTGCCTCTTCTTAGGAGGAAGTCCGATAAACTGATGATCATTCATCATTTTTGATATTCTCTTAGCTACCCCTCTTCTCTAATGCACACACAAACCACAACATTGAATAAGTGAAACGGAATGTATCTCTGCTCTCAGTGTCGGAAGAAGCACAGCTATGTCTGTCCGAATTTTGAAGCAACAGGGTCGTGCCCCCTAGGATCTACATGCAAGCTTCACCACCCCAAAAACCGAAGTAAGGCAAAGAAAAGCAAAAGGTCAATGGAACACAATACTGCTCGTGGGCGTTATTTTGGTATCGACATTTCAGAACCGAAAAGAATGGTGTCGAAAAGGCAACAGGAGGTACTAGAGGAAGACAACATTTGCTTTGATGGGAAATTCTCTGATTACATTAGCCTTGGTGTTAGCGAAGATGAAGTGGGGGGACTTCATCAAGCGAATTGTGACGAAACAAGCTTTGGTGAAAATGATTCGACAGATTTACAATCTGAAGATTTGGATGAGTTAATCAAACCCATTCGTATAATGAGTGAGTGTAAAATAACAGAATCATTTCTGGTTGCTGAATCTTCAAGTGGTAAGCATTTGGCCATCCAATAGAGGAATTGAAAATGTTGTATAGAGAGAGTGAGCAACCTTTTTATGTATTTTTAGCTTTCTGAGAAATATTTAGCATCCATCCATAGGCTTTCTTTTTTTCTCTTTTGTTTAAAATTTGCATTTTTACAGCATAGTATATGTTGTCTTGTGTACCTTGTAACAAAACAGAAATGTAGAAATAAAAAATGACGAATTGGAGTTGAGCAATATATTTGACCATTGTCAGCAATTTTCTTTTCCAGAATCTTATGTTTTGGAAAATTTTAAATATTACTTATAAAAATTTGCTGATGTCTCGAGCAATCCATGGGGACTTTTAAATTGAAATGTATTATTAAATTTAAATAAAAAGTTCACCTTTAAATAACAATTCAAGAAGATGGGATCAACAATTTTCTCAAACTGAACTTACGGGAAATGGAAAATCAGTTGTACAGTGGAGGGATGCGACGTAGACCCATATGAAACAAACGGTATGCTAACTGGTAATCGGTCACCATTATTGGATGCGATGCCAATACAACATTCTCACTGATCTGCTTTCATCTCCTTTCTATCTAATTCACTTTTCTTGATCGGCTATGGCTCTATCACTGACTACGAAAGGAAGATGTTCCTGGCAAGGAACCTTCCCAATGTGTTTCTTCAACTGTGAAACATTGAATGTAGGATGGATGCGAGACCCTGGTGGAAGCTTCAAATAATAAGGCACCTGCCCCACTTTAGCTTCAACTGCAAAAGATCCAAAAACTTTGGGAGCCAACTTCTGATTCAGGATCCTTCTGACTGTAGCCTGCCTGTAAGGTTGGAGCTTCAAATAGACATAGTCTCCCACTTGGAAGGACCTATCACCCCTCTTCTTGTCTGCACACTGCTTCATTCGATCTTGTGCTCTACTTAAGTGAAATTGAAGAAGCTTCCTTGCAACCTCACTTTGCTGTAAGCTTCTATCAACCTTATCCACAGTTGACAAACCAACTATATAAGGCCAGTGGTGGGGTGGACTTTGGCCATCTGGATGGCTGAATGGAAAGTGGTGTTGTACCACCATTCAACCAAGGGCAACCACAAGGCCCAATCCCTTAGGCTTTCACCACTCATACACATCAAGTATCCCTCCAAACAACGGTTGATGACCTCTGTCTGACCATCATACTTTGGATGATAAGCTGTAGAGAGGTGTAGCTTAGTTCAAGCCTTTTGAATAACTCTTGCCAGAATTGGTTGACAAAATTGTCTCGATTTGAAACAATGGTTTCTGGGGCTCCATGTAGTATGTAGATGCCATTCAAATACTCCTAGTCCATTGACATGGTTGTAAAAGGATGTGATGGGGCAGCAAAATGACCATATTTGGTCAATCTATCTATGATAACCAAAATGGTGTTCTTACCTCTTGAGCTGGGAAGACCCTCGATGAAATCCGTGCTCATTACTGTCCATGCTCGTTGGGAAATGGGTAAGGGCTAGAGTAAACCAGGAGAGGCAGAATAGTCATACTTGCACCTTCGACATGTGTCACATTCCCTTACCCACTACTTGACATCTTTAGATAAGTCTTTCTAATACACTAGGCTAGCTAACCTGTGCCTTATAGCATGCACGTTTGAGTGGCCCCTTACTGCATCAGTACGAAAATAATGGAACAATTCCTTCCTCAGGTCACCAAGAGCCCCAATCACCAACTTCCCTTTTCTTTTGAGAACCCTGTCATCCCATGAGTGCTTGGGATGCAAAGAGGCCTGTTGCTGGATATCTGAGTAGATCTTTTGAAGCTTAGGATCCATTAGCCAAGTCTTGTGCCCTGCTTCAAAGGTCAGAAATGACTGTGCTACCAGTGAGTTGTAACAACTGAGTTGCCTATTCTAGAGGCCTTCTTGAAAGAGCATTGTAAAAATGGGTTTTTCTTTCTTATGTTTTTACATGAGATTACACTACCTATTTATATACAAAAGAGCTCAACTTTAGAAGACTCTAGGCTAGCAGCACTACTGGTTTTAGTACCTTAAAGTTTAGGGATAACTATAAAATATTCATAGGATAATATTTAATCTACTCACTATCTCTTATTGGGCAACTGTAATCTGACAAGAAAATGACCTAATATTCTGTCCTTAATTTAAGATATTCTAACACTCCCCCTCAAGCTGCAGTGTAGATGTTTATCAAACCCAGCTTGCCAACAAGTTCTTCAAACATATTCCTGTTCATCAGCAACCTGTTGTCTGGTTGGTAGATAGGTAACACTCACTTCTCCTGAGTGTATTTTCTCTTTTATGAAATTACGATCTATCTCAACATGTTTAGTACGATCGTGATGTACAGGATTGTGAGCAATACTGACAGCAGCTTGGTTGTCACAAAATAGTTGCATAGGTCTATTATAAGGAACTTTTTAGATACAAATTTCAGAGGGTATGGTTTCAGAGGGTATGGCACTCGAGTATGTTTGGATAACTCACAAATTTCACATTTCAAAGAATTTATTCTTTTATTTCTAAATAGCAGCGAAAGATGCCTTTTTAGATACAAGAGATTTGGATGTCCTAACCTACGGTGCCATAGCATAATGTTATCTTCTTTTGAAGTAGATAGAGCCAATCCCCCTTGTGTACTGTTTTTATCCCAAACATATAATCCATCATCAACTTTAGCAGTACCAATCATCTTCCCCGATATCTGTTCCTGCATTACACAACCAAGATCAGAAAATTCAGCAAGCATGTTTCCAATTTTTGTAAGTTTACTTATCGAAAGTAAATTACAAGACAGGTTTGGAACATGTAGAACATTATCAAGGGAAAAATTTTCTGCTATTTTTACTTTCCCTACTCCAACCACAGGTGAGTATGAACCATCAGCTATTCGGATTCTTGACTTGTTATGACAAGTGGTGTAGGTTTGAAACAGAGAGAAGTTACCTGTCATGTGGTCCGAGGCTCCCGAATCTAGTATCCAAGAGGTTTGGTTATTAGATTCAAGAGCAATATTCAGAGCAGTACCTTGAGTGGCTAGAGTCCCACGTTCAGTAGAGGTACTCAGGATCTTATGGAGGTTTGCAAGTTGAGTCTTGGTTAGGCGGACATCAAGTACTTCATCTGCATCAGTGGAGGATAGCATGGTAGTTTTCTTTTCTCTCTGTTTTTTATCCGGATAACCATGCAGCTTAAAACACCTTTCCTTAGTGTGACCAACACGGTGGCAGTGGCTACATACCGGTCTGTTTGATCCAGAGTCACTTGCAGTACGTGACTTTTGTGTTGATGGACCTTTGGAGAAGAGAGCAGAAACTTCAGTAGGCTGTTTTTCAGAAGGGATCATTGGTTTAGGTTCAGAAGGGATCATTGGTTTAGGTTCTCCCATCATGACAAGACGACGTTTTTCCTCTCGTCTTACTTCAGCAAATGCTTCACCAATGGTTGGAAGGGGTGATCTACCCAGAATTCTGCCTCGAACTTCATCTAATTCATTCCTTAGTCCCGCTAGAAACTCATAGAGTCGTTCTTTGTTGAGATGAGTCATGAACTTAGACTGTTCTAATCCTTCACCCCAATCTGCCTCGTAGTACATGTCTAACTCCTGCCATAATATTTTCAGATTATTGTAGTAGTGAGTTACCTCTCGAGTCCCTTGTCGAATATCCTTCAGTTTGAGCTTTATCTCGAAAACTTGAGAAGCGTTTCCAAGATCAGAATAATTCTCACTAACTGCGTCCCACATGTCTTTTGCAGTTTTGAAGAGAAGGTAGGTTCGACTTATGTGGCCTTCCATCGAGTTAATTAACCACGCCATAACAATAGAGTTGTTGAGTTCCCAAGTGGCATAAGTCAGGTCAGCAGCATGTGGTCGTGGGAGGTCTCCATTAATATACCCTAACTTGCCACGACCACGAATCACCATGAGGACAGATTGAGACCATTGCAAGAAGTTTTTTCCATCTAGACGATGACTAGTGATCATTAGAGAAGAATTGAGGTCACTTTGGTTGATCCCTCGATTGCCATTCTGAGATATTTGTGAGATCAGTTTCAGACATGGCGTCATTGATGTAACACCCCAAACCCGGCCCAAGAGCCTTGACCGGATCTGGTATGTCACGGAGTAAAAACATTTTTGAAAGATTCGGGTTAACATTGGAAATCTGAAAATATTGTTGAATTTGTAAAACGATGTTTGCTAAAACTAAGATAGGTGGGTTTGATAAACACGATGGAGTTGAAAACTTTTTCTTTTCCTTTGAAACCATTTGATCATTTAGATTTTTAGAAATGTCGGGGTTATTGATAACTTGGTAAAATTTGCTACCCGATGGTAACGTCTTTGAAAACGCGTACGAGCACTAATTTTGAAAACGTTGCCTTTACCGATTTGCTTAACAATTCATAAGTTCGTTAGAAATAAGGTAAAAACTACTAGTTAATCATACGAATAATAATAATAAGCGGCCATATTACAACCCAATCGAATTTAGCAAATAGTAAACTTTAATGGTACGAAACAAAACTTCAAAATCGAGGAACAAGCATGGCCACCTCGCGTCCTCTCCGGATCCGTCTCCGCGATCTACTCACCTGAAAAAGATAGGGAAAGGGGTGAGTCACCAAGACTCAGTGCATAGATAATACACATGTCCCCACATACGGGCTTGGCCCATATCCACACAGTTCATACACATGAATATGCAATTATGAAGCCCAACCTAGCCATCCATACTCCTTTTTCTACCCCGTGTGGTACCAAACCACTGGTGGTGCCAAACCACTGGTGACTTAAAGTCACGATATCCGTCAATACTTGTGGTGCCAAACCACCGGTGGTGCCAAACCACTGGTGACCCGAAGTCACAATCAAATGTGGGGCCAACCCACGGTGGAATTTATCCACAGGGACGAGACGCTATGAGGTGCCAAACCTCTGGAGGTGCCAAACCTCTGGTGACCGTAGTCACGAAATGTGGTACCAAACCACTGGTGTCCGTCGACACGATTATTACTTCCTCTCATCAATCCCACCATCATCATGCTCACATAACAAGTATCATGATCCCATATATCATGCATTTGTATATAACATAGCATTTAACAGCATATGATGGCATACACAACACATATATCATAGATCGAGTAATAGGGGACTCACCCGAAAACCAAGCTTATGCCCACTAGGCAAAGTTACTACATGAGAGGTTATGAATATCATCATAATAACAATTTATACTAATAAAGTGTGTAAGAGCCTACACACCTGATTAAACGATCACCCACCTTGGGGATCCAACATCTTAGCCCTTATTTCGGCTAACATGCACAACATATACATTTACGACTAACACATATAAACAAGCAAGAGAACAATGCGATAACTACGCACCTGATTATAGCGATATTTCCGATCTATTGAATCTAACAAATCTAAAATCCCGAAAGCTTCTGCTACTTCTATCGTTTTGCTCCTAAAACACATAACCGAAATCGGTCACACTTAGTACCAAAAACATGGCCTTAGGCCGAATACCATAAGTCATTTACCTAGCTTATTTCGATCCCGAAACACCACTCGATCTTGTTGATTAGCTCTCGAAGTCATCGAAAGTCCATTTCCTTGAATAGTCGAGCCTTGAAGACTCCTTTTTAAAAACCCCAACACTGGCCACACAAAAAGAGCACTTTACCATGGCCTTATACACTTTCGGCCACCCTTTAAAACCAAAGTCAACATTAGGTTATTATCAAAACCCAAAACATAGCCCATGGCCGAAAGTCATACTAGAATATTATCAAAATCGGCTAATATATGAACAAAGGCCCTTGGCCGAAATGTACTTAATGCTTACCTAATTTTTATAAGTTTCAAAGGTTTTGCTTGCTTTGATAATCACCAATCTCCTAGTATAGCCGAAACCAATGGGCTTCTTAATGCTTCCTCCCTTCGATTAAACACCAAAAGAGCACATAGAAAAGCTTAAAGAACATTCGGCCATACTCAAGGCCTAACAACATGATTTGGCTCACGAAAAAGGGAAAGAAGAATCGAATGTTAACTAAAGGTACTTACCAACCCTCGGAATCGTCAACACCCTCCATTGGGGATTCGGCCTATGCTAAAAAAGGCAAGGATCTTTTGGTCAAAGTGACAATCAAGAGAAAGAATAGCAAAGGAGTTTCGGCATAGCAACAATAGCATGCTTTTAAATAAAATCGAAGGTTGTATAGGAGGAGGATTTCAAATTGAAACAATAAGGGAAGGAAATGAAAGAACAAGAGCTAGCCGAAATGAAATACTTTAGCTTCTTCAAATCCGAAGCTCAAACTTGCTCTTTCTTTTTCTCTCTTGGTCAAGAACAACAATGTCAAGGAACAAAACAAAAGCTTTGGCCAAGCTTTCTCCCAACACAAGGCCGGCCAAAGAAAATCCTCTAAGCATGCTTCATCCCCACCGTTAGGCTCTCCCTCTCTCTTTTGCCAAATTTTCTAACATCCATTTCCAAAATCACCATGTCAAAATCCTTTTTCCCATATATTAAAAATTATTAAAACACTATAAAATAACTAACCCATGCTGCACATGCTTCCTTTTTCCCAAAGCCAAGACTCATGCTTGCTTAAACTAATAAAAATAATAATAAAAACAATAAAAGATTGCAGCTCCATTTGGCCCTGCTTTGCAATTACCCAAGCTGCACATGCTCTTCATGCCATTTGAGAAATAAACAAAATTTCTTAACACTTTCCCATCACTTATTCCACCTTTCATAGATAATATAATAATAATCAATAATAAAATAACTACTCCATCCTCCATAACTAATAATCATAATAATAATAAAAATAAAATAAAAACAACCCATACATCAGCAGCTTTTGAAAACAATAAAAATAATAATAAAACAAAATGAAGCCCCATGCGTGCATGTGCCATGCAGACACTTACGCTGGCCAAAACTAAACAAAAATCCCAGGTGCGCCTCCACAGTCTCGAACCCGAGACCTGAAGCAACCTGCCCAAGTGTCCAGCCATTTCCGCTAATGTGACTTTCATGCCATGAATCGTCGCGAGTTTCTTTTAAACTTTACCTTGCCAGTACCCAGGTCTGAACGCTAAAATGAAAATAAAGCGCATCATGCGCGATCTCTAGGACTCGAACACGAGTCCTCCGAGCCTTAACTCTCACGCAATGTCCTTGGCCACTCGGCCACTTCGAATTTCATGACATAAATGCATCGCATTTTCTTTTAAGCCTTAATCCAGTGGCTTCCTTATTTTAATGCTAGGAGCTAAAATAAAAACATCTGCGCCCCCACTGGGACTCGAACGCCCGACCTCGAGAGGCCCCAATGTTACAAGCGCCTTAACCACTCGGCCAGTGCTCAACTCATGCTAATGTCGCGTCAGCAATTTGTTTTAAGCCCTCCTTCAAAGCAGCGCTATTTTGCAAAAACAAAACACTTATGCCGCACAGAAGACTTGAACCCCTGACCACATTTGGCGCCGAACCTTAAGCGGCACACGGAAGCCACTTTGCTACCTGGACTTTCATGTCCAAAGCCCTACAAAATTTATTATTAAGGCCTCCTTAGCCCAATTTCCACTTTTAACCCTTAATTTTCAAAATTTCCAAAATAGTCCCTTTTTATCCTCGAGCTTTAATAACCCCTAAAACTCATCCAAACCCCTCTTAAAGCCTACCGACTCGTGAATTTTGCTCCAACGCACAGCCCCTAATTTAGGATATTACAATTGAGGTCAGCCATGGGAAAAAAATGGAGGAAAATTTAGGAAGGGATTTTTCGAAAAAGAGGAGGGATCGAATGATTCCTAAGGCTCCGATACCATGTAAAAATGGATTTTTCTTTCTTATATTTTTACATGAGATTACACTACCTATTTATATACAAAAGAGCTCAGCTTTAGAAGACTCTAGGCTAGCAGCACTACTGGTTTTAGTGCCTTAAAGTTTAGGGATAACTATAAAATATTCATAGGATAATATTTAATATACTCACTATCTCTTATTGGGCAACTGTAATCTGACAAGAAAATGACCTAATATTCTGTCCTTAATTTAAGATATTCTAACAAGCATCTGCCACTACATTCAGTGCTTCTTTCCTGTATGTGACCACAAAATCATACCCCAACATCTTAGCTACCCACCTTTGCTGGTAAAGGGTAATGGCCTATTTCTCATTCAAAAACTTGAGACTTTGGTGGTCAGTCTGGATCTGAAAACGCCTCCCAAGCATGGGTGCCACTTCTTCACTGCCAAGAGGACTGCCAACATTTCTTTGTCATAACTGGAAAGGGCCTGATGTTTAAGTCCTAGGGCTTTGTTGAAAAAGGCTAAGGGCCTCCCTTTTGGTGCAATACAACTCCTACACCATGAGAAAAGGCATCAGCATCAATGCAAAACTTAGCTAAGAAATCAAACAGAGCCAAAACTGGTGCTTGACAAATGGCCTGGTTAAGCTTCTAAAAGGCTTCACTAGCCAGATCAGTCCACTCCCAGGTCACATGCTTCTTCCACAACTAAGTTAAGGGTTTGGCAACAGTGTTATAATGTTGAATAAACCAACGGTAATAGCCAAAGAGACCCAAGAAACTCCTCAATTCTTTGGCACAAGTTGGAGTGGGCCACTTGAGAACACAATCAACCTGAGAAGTATCCATTTCCACTGACCCTTTAGTGATAACATGTCTAAGGTACTCGATTTTGGAAGCACCAAATCTACACTTGTTCTGCTTAGCATACAGTTTGTGTTCTTTTAACAACTGCAACACTACCCTCAAGTGTGACAAGTGATTTGACCATGTGACAGAATAAAGCAATATGTCATAAAAAATACTAGCATTGACTTCCTGACCAATAGCTTGAAAATTGCATTCATCAGGGCCTGAAAGATCGAGGGAGCATTAGTCAACCCAAAAGACATGACTAAGAATTCATAGTGGCCTTCATGAGTTCAAAAATTTGTCTTGTGAATATATGGCTCCCACATACTGATTTGATGATACCCTGATCTTAAATCTAGGTTGGAGAAAAAGTGAGCTCATCAAGCAGTTCCTCTATCACTGGAATAGGGAACTTGTCTTTGATAGTTAGCTCATTGAGCTGCCTGTAATCGACACATAGCCTCCGGCTCCCATCTTTCTTCTAAACCATTGTAATGGGAGAGGCAAAAAAGCTGTTGTTGTCTTGGATAATGCCAGCCTGAAGCATTTTTTGGATTAGTTTCTCTATCTCAGTCTTCTACATAGTTGGATAATGATAGGGTCGGATTTTTGCCACTTTGGTTTCATCTTTTAAAGGGACTCTGTGATCCTACAGCCTACGGGGCGGAAAACCTTGAAGGACTTGGAAAATATCAGCATAATCTTCCAAGAGTAGTTGCAACTCCCCATTAGGAACATTGGTAGGCAGTGTCAAAGTTGTCTGCTCATTGGTAGCCATAAGCAAGGTACAGGGACCTTAGGCATTTAGAGAGAAATACATAAGTGACTGAGAAGCTGAAAGAATGTGGATGGATCCGGGTTGGATCCCATGTAAGATGCAAGGGTCGCCCTGATGGAGGAAATGCATGGTCAGAGATGCAAAGTTCTAGACAATTGATCCCAATGAAAAATACCGTTAGATGCCTAAAACAAGGTCACAACCTCTCAAAGGTAGGATCATAAAGTCAGTGGTAAATTGATTACCCTGAGCACTCCAGGATACCCCTCTACAATGTCCGTTTGTCAATAAACACCCACCATTAGCCACAATCACCTTGAGTTTATCAGTAGGATCCACAGACAAGTTTAGTCTCCTCACCAGTTCAACATCCATAAAGTTGTGGGTACTATTAGAATCAACCAATATTATGGCCCAGGTGTCACCAAGTTGAGTTGTTAGTCTCATGGTGTTATGACCTTAAGACCCTTGTATAACATGTGGTGACAACACAGGTGTAGTAGGAGGGCCTCTTTCTGGCTCTGTATGCTCGAGAGATTCCTGGCAGTCTTGGAATTCCTTACCATCCCCTTCAATCTGAGGCTCCAGCAACAATTGGTACAGTTGAGGCTTCATACACTTATGGCTAGGACTATACTTAGCTCTACACCGAAAACAAAGTTCTTTCCTCTTTTCTTCCATTTCAACTTGAGAAAGGGTCTTGGTTGGCGGTTTCTGTCCACTTGAGCCTGGATTTTGGTGAGTACTCAAATTGGGAGAGAGAGTTGGTTGAGTCTTGGCAGGAAACAAGGGTGGTGGATGAGGTTGTACTCCACTTCCCACTGGGCCCAACCGTTTACCAGTATTGACCAAGATTGACTCAACTTGCCTAGCTATCATACATCCTTCTACTAGATCCTTAGGCTTAAACAAATTCAAGTACTGACCAATTTCAAGCTTAAGATTGCTAATAAAGATGCTCAATGCATAATTTTCAGGTAAATTGAGGTGGTTCAACAAACTTACAAACTCATCATGGTAATGATCAACAGAGTTCACCTGCTTCAAAGAGACTAGATTTGCCATAGGGTCTCTGAAGGAGTTAGATGCAAACCAGTCCTTCAAGCTACGAGAGTAACTATCCCATGTCAGCAAATGAAAACCCCCTTGCCTCTGAGTGTAAAAGTGGTGCCAGTCGAAATCCTTCCCCTTCAAATGAAGCATTATAGTGCGAACCTTAACATTGTCAACTACTCCCTCAGCCTCGAAATACCGGTCGAGTTTTGAACACCAACCTCGATAGTCTGTACCATCAAAATTAGGGCAGTCTAGTTTATGAGAACGAACTTGACTCTCCAAGTATCCACCACGGATAGGAGTTCCTAAACTTCCCAGTTCCACCATTGGTGAAACCATCATAGTATCTCTTGGTGGGAACCTTGAAGGAGGGCTTCCCAAGATACCCTTGCCCTTATCCTGAGATGATCCCACAATGGTTGTAAAAGACAGGTGCCCCAAGTACTGCTCAAATAAGCTCTGCAACTCAGTCTTAATCTCGTCTTGTACACCATCACGGAGCTCATTTATTCGACTGTCAAACTTGGTATCATCTGTGTCAGCTCCACCTGAAGCTGAGCTATCTCTTGCTGTAAGTGCCCAACCTCCCTTTGAAGCCTAGTGGAAATCCCATTGTCGGCTATAGAGAATTACCTGGCTCTGATACTCTTATTACGAGCAATCAAGAAGAAGAAGATAACAAAAAAGAGAGGAAAGAAACGAGAGAAATGGGAGAGAAACAAAATTCGATTAACAACCTGAAAATTAGCATGCTTTTCGTCCTCCTTCATTCAACTTAAAAATGAAATAACTAACAGCTTTTATGACTGTTACAGCAGCTGGCAAAACAGTTGTGACAGTGCCAAAAGACTAAAACGAACCATTTCACTAAAGATAAAACTCACCGTTTTAACCATTTAAATCCCCCCTAAACGCAGCATATTAAACAGTAAGACAACGGTAATAACAACAAACAGTACAAAATTATAAAAGCTTCCATATCAAGAATCTTCACCTCCTTCATCCAGATCAAGTTTTGCATGTCCTAGGGTTTTTACTAAAATATTACAAAATAAATACAAAATTTCGAAACTGGGGTGCACTTTTCATAAATTACCAAATTGGTATAGTGAGGGTGGTGCCGCCTGTCGCAGAGGCGCAACCACCCTCTGCAAACCTATTTTTTTAACTGAAATTTAAAAAAAAACTCTAAAAACGAAAAAAAAACTCTGAAAACAAAAAAAAATTGAAGTGACATGAACTGGTGCAACATCTGCCACAGGCGGCACCGAACGTGACTCTGGCAGAGGTGGCACCGCTTTGAGGCTAACCACTGCATGGCTTTCGTCGGGTTGTGGGTGGCTTGGGGACCTTATAATGGTCCCCAAAATGAATTTGAAGCAGAATCTGTGAGAAAATGAAAGGAGGAAGAAGAAGAAGAAAAAGAAGAAGAAGCAGCAGCAGCAAACGCCAGCGTTGGAAAAAGGAAGAGAAAGGAGGAGGAGAAAGAAGAAAAAAAGAAGAAAAAAAAGAAGGAAAAATTAATAGAAGTATGTAATTTTTTTTTTAAATATGAATGATTATTTTGTTATTATTATTTTGTTGATTATTGTTAGTTTAGTTTAGGTTAGTTAGTTGTATTATTAGTTTAGTTTAGTTAATGTTAGTTTAGTTTAGGTTAGGTTAGTTTAGTTTTGTTAGTTGTATTAGTTTGTTAGTTTAGTTATTGTTAGTTAGTTTAGTTTAGTTTAGGGTTTAGGTTAGATTAGTTTTTGTTAGTTAGTTGTATTATTAGATTAGTTTAGTTTAGTTTAGGTTAGTTTAGTTATTGTTAGTTGTATTTTTAGATTAGTTTAGTTTAGGTTAGTTTAGTAGTTATTGTTAGTTAGTTGTATTATTAGATTAGTTTAGTTATTGTTAGTTTAGATTAGAAAAAGTGTTTAAAAAGTACTTTAAAGTATTATTAAATAGTTATTATTATTATAATTAGTTTATTAAAAATATTGAAATAATAATTTAGTTAGTAAGTTATTATTAGGATTAGTAAAAAGTTAGTAATTAGTTTGTAATAATATTGTTAGTTAAAAACCCTAAAATGGTAATTTAGGTAGTTAGTTATTAGTATAAGTTATTATTAGGATTAGTAACAAGTGTAAATATTAATTAGTAGTTGTTATTTATTATTATTATACTTAGTTTAGTTAAAACCCTAAAATAATAATTGTTAGTTAGTTATTATTATTATGATTTACTAAAAGTTTAAATATTAACTATATTGTATTATAGTTAGTTAGTTAAGAACCCTAAAATAATAAATTGTTAGTTATTATTATAGTTAGTTAGTTAAATACCCTAAAATAATAAATTTATTAGTTAGTTAGTTAGTATAGATAGTTAGTTAAAAACCCTAAAATAATAATTTTGTTGGTTAGATTGTAATAAAAGTTATTATGTTAGTTAAAAACAGAACACTAATTATTATTTTAGTATATTGGTAATAGTAAGTAAAAAACAATGCTAGTTAAAACCTTAAATATTATTTTAGTTAGTTAGTATTATTATTGTTGTTAGTAAAAATTATTATTATTGTTAGTATTACCTACCTACCTTGGTTATTAATAATCTATACATATATATATATATATAGTACTAAATAAATAATATAAAATAATAAAAGACTAAAATTATATATTTACATTAAGTAATAGACTAAAATTTTATTTTATATAGTTAGTTAGTAAAAAATATTATTATTGTTAGTATTACTTACCTACCTTAGTTATTAATAATAATCAATAGGTATATATATATTAAAAAATAGTACTAAATAAATAAAATAATAAAAGACGAAAATTATATATTTACATTAACTAATAGAGTTTGGAAATAAGAAAAATACAAAGAAAGGGCTAAATAAGTGGTTTTTACTAAATTTATATTAAAAAAGTAAAATAGGTACATAATAAATTAAATTATGTTATATTTTTTTTATATTAAAATATGTTATGTTTTTGTTATATTATTTTTATTGGCATGTTATTTTTTTATAATTTAATATAAAATTAAATTTTTTATGTAGGTTAGAAATCAATATCTGAGACGGCAATGGCTCAATTGATTAGTACAGCTCCACACATATCTGTCGCAGCTAATAATTTGGTAATATATTGTTATTTATTAATCGCGGGATATATTAACAAAATAAAATAGGTACATAATAATTTATGTTATAATAATAATTTTTTTCTGATTTAACACTTTTAGAGCTCGTACCGTGTACTAAGGGGCTGCGTTAATGGTTAAGAAATCCCCTGGATGAATGATTGGTACCGTATATTGAGCAAGCTGGATTTGGGTCAGTAGCACTGATCCGAACGTTTGACTTGCGGTATGATTTAATATCCGCACTAGTCGAGCGTTGGCGCCTGGAGACCCACACTTTTCATTTCCCGTATGGAGAGTGCACAGTCACTCTAGAGGATGTTGCAGTGCAGCTTGGGCTCCCAATTGACGGGAGTCCCGTTACGGGTGTCAGTGCGATAGCTGACCCATTTACACTTTTTCAGAGCCTACTAGGGGACCCGTACGGCGATGGCGAAGAAAATTTTACGGGCTTGAAGTTTACATGGCTGAGAGCGAAGTATGGATAGTTATCACCTGATGCCACTGCAGCCGAGTTGATGTGCGCTGCTCGAGCGTACATTATGCACATCATAGGGGGTGTACTGATGCCCAATACAAATAACAATACGGTTCATATTCAGTACCTACCCCTATTGGCTGATTTCGGCAATGCTCGCTCGTATAGTTAGGGCTCTGCTGTTCTTACGATGTTGTACCGTGAGCTTTGTCAGACAACACAGCCAGGGACCGTAGACATAGGGGGATGCCTTACGCTATTGCAGTCATGGGCTCTGTATCGGATGCCATTCTTGGCATCAGTTACGCACCAACCATATGTATATCCACTAGTAAATAGGTGATAAAATATAACTTGTTATTAATTGATAATTTATTTATATTGATTATATTTGACTTGAATTTTATTTTTGTAGGTGGAGTATTTATCCGAGTATCGGGAGGTCGTACACTGTCCCGATATACCGGCTTATGATTGAGCAACACGCCAGGGAAGGGGTAAGTGATTCCAATATTAGTTACTTGTTAGTTTGTATATCTTACGCACACCGTGTTAAATTTCGACAATGTTATTAATCGTGCAGTTTATATGGACGCCATATCGTTGGCCGGAAATTGTAGCCGTTATACCCCCGTCTGCTTATATTCACTCGTACATGTGGTGCACAAACGCACCAATTGTGTGTTTCCATGTAGTCGAGTGGTATCACGCGGACTGAGTGCTGCGGCAATTTGGTTGCGTCCAATATATCCCCGATTCGCCATGCCAGGTGGGAGAGGTTAATGGTAAAAATAAGAGAGGGAAACAAGGCTTGGATTGGGGGGTTAGGCATAGGCAATTTATTGCGGTGTGGAATGACCGCATGTCCCGTATACCCCGGATGGATATGGCTTCCGATTTTCAACTTCATTAGAGTACATACAATGGTACTCTAGTATGGGGAAGCCATATATACTCGGGGGACAGTCGACTGTAGTCCCCCAACACATGCAGCGAGATGGGGCAGACGAGGCAGTGACCGATATGGAGGTCGAGACAGATGCAGATCCTGATCCCGAGCAGGAGCTAGAGCCGGAGCCCGAGCAATCACATTCACATTCGGATGCACATTCGTATCATCCGGATGTGCTGGGCTATGACTACTTTCCGGGCTCCTCAGGAGGTGGATACCAGTACGGGTTTGATATATTTGGATCGTACACACCGTAGTACAGCACTCCCGGCTCGTATCCACTGCATGACATCAGGCCTTCTGGGTCGTATCCAGTGCATCAGGGCACTCCTTCTGGCTAGAGTTCATCTGTGCCGTTCGAGCCACAAGATTTTTCGACCATGTTTAGCACACCCCCACCTGGACGCCCACCGGAGGCTGAAGAGGATGTTGGTCGTCGCGGGCACCCACGACGTGATCGTCGACCACCGCAGAAGTATACACCTAGGACCACACCATCGAACCATCAATTTTAGGTGTTTCTTGCAGTTTTGGTTTTCCTCTATTTTGTATTTGTAAATATTACAATGTTTGTACCTTATTTGTATAAAATTAACTTGATTATTTTGAGCTTTAAAATTTCGTAACAATATTTGACCATGCGATGGAATCTTTAAGTTTGATTCATGTTCATGTATATATGTTATTAATAGCCAGGCGAAAATATGTATGGTATGTTTGGATTTGGTATTTAAGTGGTTTGGACATTTTATGTATTAAGTACTTGTAATATAAATTCTTGCATATTGTTAAATTGAATATGTGATTATTTAGATGATATTCATATGGTTAAATATTGAAGCATGATTTGTACATGTGAAATGACTAGAAAAAGTATGAATTGATTTTGGCACAAAATATAAATCCATACAAATCCATATTAACACAAATCTATAAATGTAATTTTTTTTCCATTTAAGTTCCTAAATTTATCTATTTTTTTCAATTTAACCCAAATTAATAAAAATCACCAAAGATATGAATACAAAACATGTATTTCTGAATAATGTCAATTCCCACTCCCTCGTGACGATTGGCCAACATGATAGTTTCGTTGCAGGCATTTACTTCGATTATGACCACCTAACCTGCATATTCCACAGCGCCTATCATCGGATTTCTCCCTAAGGTCCATTTCATTACGGATTCTGGATGATTGCGGACGACCTCTCGGATTCCTGCGTAGCCCTCTGTCCGGGACAAGCTCGAAAGTCGTCCGAGGCACCTCCCATGTAGACAGGTCGGGCAGGATAGGGAACTCATTTTTCCAGACACGCAACGTACGCTCGAGCGTGTACACATCATTCACAAATTGTTTGACATTAAGGTTCGCTTTAGCACACGCTGCCATGACATGTGCACACGGATAATAAAGTGTTTGGAACCTCCTGCATTCGCACTGTCTGTTCCGAAGATTGACTCTATAAGACCTATGTGGCAAACCGGGTCGACGACCGATAGACTCCGTAACTCGAAAAGTTTCCATACGTCGGGAGTATATTTCTACAGCCATCGACCTCGCAGTTCGACGGTTTGCAATCAATGCATCCCTGACATCTTCCACAAACACGTGTCCCACATTCATCTGGTTGACTTGCTGTTCACCCATTCTTGGCATCAAGGTCACCAATCTGTAGAATGTGGTCGAGAAGACAGATGAAATCGGAAGATGTCGTGTTTTTAACAACACAACGTTGACCCCCTCCACCAAGTTCGTGGTCATTTGACCATAATGAAAGCCCTCGTCAAAATTTTGAGCCCATTGCCACGGCTCCATTGTACCCAACCACTCTCGAAAAGATTAGTTCGTTTGACCTTCCATGTCACTCTCAAGTCGAGACATTCTTTGCCGAAAAATATGTGGCTCTAACTCGTACGCTGTATATGTTTAATAAAAGATAAGTTACGGTAACTAGATAACATAAAAATTTTAAACTTATATTGAAAATTTAAGGTTATCCTTTACCCATTTTCACCACTTGTCTCTTCCAGTCTGCATTCTTATACTCTCGAAGGAAGTTAGCCGCAATGTGACGGATGCAGTAAACGGATCTCCATGGCACACCGGAACGCCTAATTGTGGCAATTAATCCATTCGCTCTATCGGAGATGATGCAAATATTATCGTTGCTAATAACATACCTCTGCAGGTTGGTAAGGAAGAATTCCCAAGATTCCATATTCTCCTTATCTACTATGGCAAATGCTATTGGGAGCACGTTTCTATTGCCGTCTTGAGCAACTGCAATAAGTAAGATCTGTGTATATTTTCCGTATAGCCATGTCCCATCCACCTGCAAAAACGGCTTGCAGTGTGGAAATGCTCGCACACATGGATCAAACGTCCAGAACATCCGATGAAAAATTCTTTTCCCCGGCTGTAATTAGTCATCTGGGCTGTAATAAGGTCGTGTCTGCAACTCAATCACTGTTCCCGGTACGTACTCTCTCATAGCAGCTATCCATCCCTGCAGCTCGTTATACGATGAGTCATAATCTCCATACAGTTGCTCCATTGCCATCTGTTTAGCTATCCACGCTTTTCGATACGATACTCGATACTGAAATCGTGCTTGTATTTCAGCAATCAGTACCGAAACTTTAATAGTTGGCATATCTTTCACCATTGGCAGGATACACGTACAGATAGTTTTGGAATCAAGTTTTTATGATCTTCTGTCATACGTGTTGATCTGCATGTATGCGGTCCAACCAATTTTCATATTTCCCACATCTGCGAATTTTGAATGAATGCAGCTCGTACCCGCCAATTGCAGCCTTCCGCAGCCTTCCAACACTCCCCAATATAAAGCGTCAGTTTAGACACTGCGACTTTGTAATTCGCTGATATATCCATGCTATACCGTTTAGTAGCAGATACGCACTCTTCTTTACTTTCGAATCTCTGGCCTACGAATAACTCATGCTCAGAATTTACGGCCAGCCGGTGCGCAGGATATATTTCAGGGTACTCGGGGAACTCAGCTACACGCGCTGCGCCGGTGTCTATGAGCGACATGTGTGGCCTAGGATTATTGTGTATCATAATACATCCCATCTGGTTTCCGACCGAAGACGCGCTAATGGTTCCATCATCATTCACGTCTTCATCGTCAATATCATCAGGTATATCATCCATATTGGGATCGCTGTCACTATCGACATTCACAATGATCACTACTGTCGTGTCCATCATCACCAACCACATCAATATCGGGTGTAATATTAAGATCGATATCGATCCCACGTATATTCGATTCGGCATCAACATACGATATTGGAGGCACCATGCACGGTTCTTGAGCCCTATGTTCTTCACCATATACATTGGTGTCTTCATTTGCCTCAATACCGGCTAACTCAGCAAATAAGTGAATCGGGGCATTTCTGTTACTCCCATTCCCACAGTAAAGAGCGATCATTGTCTCCACGTCTTCGTCGTCTACAAGTTCCATTTCTGTGAATTTGATCGGATCTGCCGAAATTGGAAACTTGTAGAAAATTCTAGAGATCGTTCTCCCACACCGTCTAACAATTTTTGCGTTTATCCTTCGCTTCATATCATCCAACGAGACATTTCTATTAAATCTCATTGCTATTTGTTGCCGACATTCAAATCTGCATCCAACGGTTGTTGTCAAGATGATTCCATCGAAATAAACGCATACGAAAAACTGATCATCCATCTTCAATATTTAATCTGTTAAAAAATAAACAAAATTGCTCAGAAAATTTTTGATATACTAACATATTATTAATATACTCATGATATATTATTTTAGGGTTTTTAACTAACATATTAGTCTACTAATAATATACTAACTAACTAACATATTAACTAAAATATTAATATACTATCAATATACTAACTAACATATTATTAAAATATTAATATAATAACATATTATATACTAATAATATTTAAATTTTTTATTTAGGGTTACTAATAATATACTATCATTTTAGGGTTTCTAATTAACAATAATAGGGTTTTTTACCCTATTATTAAGATTAACCTAGTCCTAATCACAACTAACAATATTTATAAACTAAACTAACAACAACCAAAAATAAAAAAAATAAAAATCAATATATATTATATAACAACAAAAAATTATAAACACAATAACAACAATATCTTCCATTATTAAAAAAAATTTATACATACTTTTATTTTTTCTTTTTCTTTCTTTCTCCTCCTTTCTCTTTCTTTTTCCGGCGCCGCCGTATCCTCCTCCTCCTCCTCCTCCTCCTCCTCCTCCTCCTCCTCCTCCTTCTTCTTCTTCTTCTTCAACTCAGCTGCTGAAAATTTACCCTAAAACCCTTCTTCTACTGAGCTGGAGTTGGCTGAATGGGGATCTTAAATCGGGGAGAAGGTTAAGCTGGTGCCGCCTCTGCCAGTGGCACCATCGGTGCCGCCTCTGGCAGAGGCATGTTCAGTGCCGCCTGTGGCAGAGGCTGCACCAGTGTGTCAGCTTTTTTCCTGATTTCGGTTTTTTTTAATTTCAGTGTTTTTTTTTGTTTTCAGTGTTTTTTTTAAAATTTCTGTTAAAAAAATAGGTGTGCAGAGGGTGGTCGCGCCTCTGCGACAGGCGGCACCACCTTCACTATACCAGTTTGGTAATTTATGAAAAGTGCACCCCAATTTCGAAATTTTGTATTTTTTTTTGTAATATTTTAGTAAAAAACCCCATGTCCTAAATTCCGTTCATCCTTTGTAAAAGAAATTACTCGTTCATCCGGATCACGTATGTGTATACTCTGTTTGTTGTTTTGGAAGATAGAGTTGGCGAAGATGTTGTTAGATTTGACGGAGAGCCAATTTTTTCAGCATTGGCCGGAGCCTGTGGCCGATGACGAATGAAAGAAAGCCTTTTTGGTTCAGGTCTCTATTATTATTTTAAAACTGTGAAACTCTACAGTATCCCAATGTGATCTTTAGAAAAATCTTTTAATTATCGAAATGAGAGATCTATTTATCTTTTGCTAAATTCAGTTAAACCATGGATGAAAAGAAAACTAATTAAGGGCATGAAAGGAGTGTTTTCGTTCCCTCTGCTGTTTTCGATATGATTGAATTGTGTTTCAGTGATTTTAATATTATATATCTTAGAGCTAAGTCTTGAACTTTTTCTTTTCAAGGTTGCTAAGCTCAATTCAAGCTATCCTACGTTGGAAAAGAAATTCAAGAAAACTTTTCAACATTTTGGACTTATGGTGAAAATACCCCCGAAGCTTTTACTAGTAAAAAATTGATGGTTGATGTTAAAACATTTCATCTTTTTTCCAACTGTCCAACTCGACTAAAAATAATGGAAAATCAATCCAGCAAACACTGAGACAAGATGGTAGATAAAAACGACAAACTCCCTTACAAGTGTCACAACAATAGCTAAGTAAGCAGTGCCACACCCCAACACGTGTTTTCCTCTTCCTCAACCTCACTGCATGTAACGGCAGCGCATATGTTTAGCTTCCTTCATCTTATCACTCATTATTTCCTTCCTTTCTCTTTCAGGCATTTTAACAATCATTTCTTCTTCACCTACAGAACATACGACATTGATGATGGACTTAGTGACTTCGTTTCTGAACTTAGTGGTGCCCCCTGCCACCATGATGATGCTGGCCTTTTCATGGCCAGCCTTGTGCTTTATCAATGCATGTGAATGGGTTTACAACACCTTGTATACTATTGAGGATATGAATGGCAAAGTTGTCATAATCACCGGTGCTTCTTCTGGTATTGGAGAGGTAAACATATTTATGTTGCTCTGAAATTTTTTTTTTATCTTTAAATATCCGTTTCCGTACATATTTAGACTTATAAACATGAGGTTAGCTTTTTATTTATTTATTTATCTTTAAATATTCCATTCCAATTACCTTTCAAAGGTGTTGGGATATCCTTCAAGTGCATAAAATTTTTTAAAAAATTATATAAAAAATTTGACCATACTTGGATCTTGTAGACTTGTACATATTTAGATCATATCTAACAGGATACCTTCAAAGTTATGGAGATACTCTCCAAATACGTAAAAAGGAACACCTAGAAAAGTTATACCCCATATCATGTTAACACAAAATCACATCATATACGATATATGTGCCTACTTCATCATTGCCATATTAATCTTTTGAGTCCAATACCATGAAGTATTGTGTTGCTACAAATGGTTTATAAATATTGCAGCAAATTGCATATGAATATGCAAAGCGGAGGGCTAATCTTGTGTTGGTTGCGAGGAGAGAACAACGGCTTCGAGCAATTAGTGAGAAAGCCAGATATCTTGGCGCAAACAGTGCCATTGTAATTGCTGCAGATGTTGTTAAGGAAGATGATTGTAGGAGATTTGTTAATGAAACGGTAAACTTCTATGGGCGTGGTAAGTCCCATTCTTCTCTCTCTTTTTTATTTTTTATTACATTCTACGATATGGTTTAGCATTTAACTCCGATAATCATTGATGTTCTGATCATGTCTCAAAGTCCTTTGCATAAAACGCAATTATTTGCAAAAATATGTGTGGTAAAAAGCAACTAGCAATTATGTTTCTCAAACTCGGGTGTGGGTTAATATTGGAAATGGCATGTTTATTTCTTGTTTTTCAAAATTGCATGTATTTGGAGTCTTTTAAAGGATTATATCTTTATATTTTTTACGTCTTTAAGTAATATCAACTGTTAAGAACCATTTTGGTATTACGACGTACATTTCCTTAGCTACATCAAGCTCGAACCATATTGGTAGTCATTCTGATGTTGCTTCTGACACTTTACTCAATCTGCAGTGGATCATCTGGTGAATGCGGCGAGTTTGGGACATACCTTCTACTTCGATGAAGTTACAGACTCCTCAGTGTTTCCTATTTTGTTGGTAAGGCTTATAGCTGCCCTAGAATGATCTTGAGGAGGTTTTTTTGTTCCCTAATTATTTTGAGTTTTCTTTCTGAACTAGTATTAAGGTATTATCGGTTTTGTTAATTTTCAGGACATAAACTTTTGGGGAAATGTTTATCCTACATTTGTCGCTCTTCCATACCTACATCAGAGTAATGGCCGAGTCATTGTGAATGCATCGGTGGAGAACTGGTTACCGTTACCAAGAATGAGTTTGTATGCTGTGAGTATTCATATAAATTTACTACTGCATCATCATCATATTCAACTATCAAGATTATGGTCATTTTGGTAGCTTAATAGGTAGAATTGTCAATTCTAATCTGAATCTACTTGAATCCGAACCTGACCCAAAAGCCAACTCGACATGTCTGATTGACAGGCCATGTACCATATAAGCAATCCATATTCAATACTGATGTGGACCGACATAGCTCTTTATTCTAAAGAATGACTCTTCAATTTTTTTGTTGTAATGAATTACTTATTAATTTTTGTGAACTATTAAGTTTTATTTATGCAGAAATATATATACAATAATTGATGCATTGGTTTGAACTTTTAACTCTTCCTTTTTATGAGTATGACCCTGACCCTTTTTCGTATTTGTGTTAGGCTGCAAAAGCTGCTCTTGTGAATTTCTATGAGACCCTCAGACTTGAAGTAAATAATGATGTTGGGATAACGATTGCTACACATGGATGGATAGGAGGCGAAATGACAAGAGGAAAGTTTATGCTTGAAGAGGGAGCCGAGATGCAATGGAAGGAAGAACGAGAAGTAAGTACTAAGTAATTAGCTGCAATATATCTTGGAAGTTCACATGATATCGAGGTCTTCTATAATGTAATTCAGGTAAAAACCGAATTAATTTACTAAACCGAATTAGTTTAGTTAATTGGTTGGTGATCAAATAATTCCATTTTAAATTAAGGCATGAGAAGTGTAACATTCCTCAGCTTGAAAAGGATAGGGAAAAACGAAAAGTGGGCATGTAATACTGTTGCGGATCCATTTCCGCTGACTGGTCTCACATCACATTTATTGCAATTTTGATTGTAGCCGTAGAGGAATATCATATTGGAATAGTGGCAACCTAGTTAATGCATTGACTTGCATGTACTAATTTGTTGCAGGTACAAGCAAGTGGTGGACCTGTGGAAGAATTTGCGAGGCTGATCGTTTCAGGGGCATGCCGGGGCGATGCTTATGTCAAGTACCCGAGTTGGCACGACACATTCCTCCTCTTTAGGGTATTCGCACCCAATGTACTTAACTGGAGTTTCCGACTCCTGCTGTCGACTCATGGTACAAGAAGAACATCAATGGTGGGTGTCGGGAAACCGATAACCGAAGGTGGCACAGGCAGGTATTTAATGGAGACCACTTCTCCTAGGAAGCTTCCTGCTGGTCCGATAACCTTTTCGAAGACGGAGTAGTGGCATCCATGGCTGCCATGTCTTTGAATTGCACTTTGCTGGCTTTTTATTTAGTTTGTAGCTACTGTTAATTTGGCACATACTTTGGTACAATAATAAGTGTTCGATCAGATCAGGAAAACTTGGCCACCGGTTAGTAGAATAAGCCTTGCGCATATATATGCTTCTAGTGTATATATGTATGTACGTATAGAAATACTTATTGTTTCTTAATTGCTTTTTCAGTTGTTGCCCTGAAATTGGACGATTTTTTTCGACATGGTCATTTTAAAAAAAATAAATATAAAGTACATAAGTTTTGAAGTAAAGTCGTTAATTGAGCTAGCTTCTACTAAAGGGAATCTAAGGTGTTCTAGCAATCATGCATTACGAAATATTGACCTCAAAACACCTTTTCTGCTTTATGTCTTGTATAAATTATGCCACTCAACTTTTAAAACCATGCAAGGTTTTTTTTTTTTTTGAAAGGGTTGTCCTTATTTTTTAACTTTAGTTTGAGACGGGGGAAACATTTTTTTTTATATTCAATATTTTTTTATATTCAATATTTTTATGAATTTTTATAATTTTAGAGATTAAAGTATAATTTTATTTTTATTAATTTAAATTTTTTAAAATATCTAAATAGTAATTTTTTAAAATATAAATTTATTTTTATTAATTTAAATTTTTTTAGAAGATCTAAATAGTGATTTTTCATTTAAGTGCTACTCCTCTGGATTAAAATAAATAAATAATAAAAAGGAGTTTTTCTATACATAACTAAAAAAAAAAGAGGTGAAAAGAACATTTTTTCGATTGAGTAAATTAATTTTTTTTTTTTAAAATGGGAGCAAGTGATGAATTCAGAATAAACAAAGGGTAAGGAAATAATTCTTAAAACTTTAATTACCCTAAAAACCCGAGTGAAGTGCAGCACCTCTTACTCAGATTGATGACAATTTCAAATATATCACGTGTAAATGTCTAGGGACATCATTTTATTTACAGTCACTTAATAACATGTTTAATCAACTGATTATCACATTTAAAACTCATATCATATTCTATTTTGTACCCAAAACATCAAACAACAAAAATTAAGCACTTTTGAGTCCATTTGCAGCACTTTGACCCTAAATAAAACAGAGATATGAATACCAAAGTGCTAAGTATCAATAGCTAAATGTGGGATCTACAATCGAGCCTAAAAATAATACATATATTCGCCCTAAACATTCTCATATCAAATCAGTACATACCCAATTCTTCAAAATTAATATAACGATACATGGTGATTTTCGAGACTGATAATGCCAGTCTGGTCAACCGCTTTAATAAAAGAAATATTGATTTGACTACTACGGGCCATTATATGCGGCATTTGTCTGAGCAGACTAAGTCTTTCATTTTTTTCATGTTTAAATGGGTCCCTAGAACGTGTAATAAAGTAGCTGATAAATTATGTAAGTTGACTAAAGATAATGCTTGTAACATAGATTTTAATGTGGACTATCCCATGGAAGTCCATAATTTGATTTTGAAGGATGCAATAAATTGATATGACTGTTTAGGTCGTTTTTATCAAATATATATATATATATATATAACGATACATTTAATTTTTAATTTATCATACATTTAAATCCGAAATAAAAAATATATATTAAGTTTCATACCCATTTTCATCCAAAGTATTCCAAAACATTATATAATCTCTATCATTCATACCAAATTAAGCTCATCCTATGAACATAACATCTAAAAATCATAGATACATAGTCAATAGATTCTTAGAAAGATAATGTGATCCAACAAAAAATGTCAAAATAATACTGATATTTAATCAACTCCTCTAAAATTAATAATTTATTCTTATCCAGTTTCTCACAAAATATATTCCGTACTTTCTCGGAGTAATGTCATTTTCATCACTGATAATTTTTAGGATGCTACACAAAGGCTCTACTTCAAGCAGCAATACATTCTCTGTGTGGAAATTTAATTTAGCATCCTAGGGAAGCAATGGGAATCCAGAAATCTAGGTACAGAATTTTCAGACTATTTAAGTAAATTGGCTATACAGCACCAAGTTCTACATGAATTATGTTTATATTGACAATCATTTGTGAATGTTGATTCAAAATAACATTAATTGCAAAAAGAATACTAAAAATTCTCTAAATAAACAAATGAAGAAATATCGATTTATTTTCTTCAATATGAGAATATTTTCTTCTTCAAATATATCCTTACAAAAGTAAACACCATTTGGTCATGAGTTAAGAATCCAGATAAAAAGTATATTTAAAAATAAATAATCTCTTTAAAAAAAATTCAAATTATTATATTTAACTTTTAATTGCTTCCCCAAATTGTATATTATAAATAAAATACAACTCTATTTTCTAATTACTATTAAAATTTAAAATATATCAAAAACTTATTTTCATCTTAATAAAATATTAGCATATTACGTCCCTTTTGGACATTTTTTACGTAAAATTCTTCTCTCCTTTTCTTTTTCTTCATATTTTATTCGAAAACTACAATTCCGGCTACAATGGCTTCCGCGACGGCCGATTCTTCGGCGAAGATTCTCTCCGACCTCAACATCAACGCCGGAGATTGGCCTCCTAATCTCGTCAAGAATCTTCACCTCCTTCATCCGGATCAGGTTTTGCATTACCTAAATTCCGGTTTATTTTTATTTTTATTTTTTTTTGTAAAAAGTTATTAGTATGTATATAGATATATACGCACTAGTGTAAGTATACTCTGTTTTTTTTTTTTTGGCAGATAGAGTTGGCGAAGATGTTGTTAGATTTGAGGCAGAGCCATTTGTTTCAGCATTGGCCGGAGCCTGGCGTCGAGGATGAACGAAAGAAAGCCTTTTTCGCTCAGGTCTCTGTTATTTTTATTTTAAAACCATGGAACTCTACAGTGTTCTAATGTGATCAACTTTTTTAAAAAGGAAAATAGCGAAGTTGGAGATTTATTTATCTTTGCTAAATTCAGTTAACTTATGGATGAAAAGAAAACTTAAGGGCATGAAATGAGTGTTTTTTTAAAGAAAAAAATCCATGTCCTCTGTTGTTTTTGATATGATATGATTGATTGTGTTTCAGTGATTTTAATACTATATATCATACAGCTTAGTATTTAACCTTTTTGCATTTAGGTTGCTAAGCTCAATTCAAGCTATCCTGGGGGTTTGGCATCCTATGTTAAAAATGCTAAGGAGCTCTTAGCGGACTCAAAAGAAGGGAAGAACCCATATGATGGCTTTACACCTTCGGTAAGGAATTTAGTCTTTCACTTTGTAACTTGTATTTATTATTCACATTTTTAAATTGTTGTACTAAGTTACATGATTCATATTAATGTAAATTGAATTGGAATTAAGTTTTCTGTACCCTGAGTCACATTCTTTCCAGTTTTCTCTGCAACTTGGTCTTAAATACAGTGAATTTATTTTGCAGGTTCCAACCGGAGAAGTTCTTTCTTTTGGTGATGATAATTTCATCAGATTTGAGGAGGCTGGTATCAAAGAAGCCCAAGATGCAGCATTTGTTCTTGTTGCAGGTGGCCTTGGTGAACGTCTTGGATATAATGGAATTAAGGTAGATAACCTATAAACTTGCAGTTAATATTTTTATCCTGTTAATTTCAATTATTTGGTTTCATAAGAGCTACACAAGTCTAAAAAGTTAAAATATGTTTGATAGATACTTTTGTGTTTAAGTGTTGGTTCCCATGGCTCATGCTTTTCTGCGTTAGAGAGATATTGGATTGATGCTTCTTTCCTTTTTTTAAGGATGGTTATCATATTTTATGTTGGACTTGTTAAACCCGTTCAAACGTCGATGAGCTAAATATTTGACTAGATACCTTGTATACCTTGTAGGTAGCACTTCCAGCAGAGACCACAACAGGAACATGTTTCTTACAACTCTACATTGAGTCTATTCTGGCTCTTCAGGAAGCTAGCAGTAGGCTTTCGCAAGGTTTGTGTGGCTTCTCATTATTTTAGGAGGCATTACACTTTCAATATCCATTTTATAAAATTTGCTCCTCCACGTGATGAAGAAGGATCAAGAGGTATTGCTCTTCTGTATTATGAATGGAAGAAGCCGATGGGAGATTACTGAGCATTAAATAGGCCATTTTTTACATGGGAAATGTTTAATAGAATGAAGAAGTCGAAAAGAGCTCCGAAAGTACACTATAATGAGGTTCCATTGAATCGACCTCTTACAATAGTTCCTAGGGATAAGAAAGGCATAACAGATATCTTTTTAAAGTTATAGTTTATGTAATGAGCTCGGTGCAATTGTCTAAGTCACCTGAGCCTAATAAATACTTTGTAAACAACCTCTCTGGTCTAGAAAGTAGTGTTGCGTCATAGACATTACATTTTCCTACGAAAAAAAATAGTCCAACCTCCAACCATTTAGAAAAATATTCCACTGTTTATTGCATCGTACAACTTGTTAGTTCTCTTTATCTCTTAAGTTTGTTTCTCTTTCCCTCTTCTCTCAATTTTTAGGCGCATGTCAAAAGGAGATTCCTTTTGTTATCATGACTTCGGATGACACACACGGCCGTACTATGGACCTTTTAGAATCAAATTCTTATTTTGGGATGAAACCTACTCAAGTTAAACTTCTTAAGCAGGTATGTAATCACTTCTTATGTGTTCTTTTTGAGAGCTTTTGTTTAGTTCTTTTACATGAAGTGTCATATCATCAGGAGAAAGTTGCTTGCTTAGATGATAATGATGCTAGGCTTGCTTTGGACCCTCATGACAAATACAAAATTCAGGTAATCATCATAATGCAGTATACAAAAGCAACATAAAACTGAGAGGTCCTTTTCCTTAAGTGTTTTCTGGTTTTGTCTTGTCAGACAAAACCTCATGGCCATGGTGATGTGCACTCACTTCTATATTCAAGCGGCCTTCTGAAAATCTGGTACGTCTCATATGCTTATATTGCTTCTAAAATCTGGATTCCGGATTTTTTATGTTTATATATTACCAGCTGCCATTATTTTATATCTTTGTGGCATGGGAACTCCTTATATGATGATATTTGTGTCTGTCCTTGCCCTTGCCTCTCTTTAACAGGTGCTAATAAAAAAATTGTTTTCTAGTCCCTTAAGCTATAACAATGAAAGAAGCTGACAATATCCATGCAAATATGATAGTAATTTAGCTGCCATACACTTATATCTATTTTCTAACTCTCCTTGATCTTAATTGTCTTGACATTTATCTGCTCTGCATCAGTCACATTGCATAAAATGTCAACTGGCCCTTTTTGGAAATTGATTTAATGCATAATTTCTTATATTTAATGTCATACTTTTTTCTAGGCATGATGCTGGTTTGAGATGGGTTCTCTTTTTCCAAGACACAAATGGACTTCTATTCAAGGTTAACCGCTAGAATTTCCATCATTTCATGGTTATTTTTTTTGTTGTGAATAAAATTTTTACCATTTCAATGTAGGCCATTCCAGCTGCACTAGGAGTCAGTGCTACTAAACAATACCATGTCAATTCTCTTGCTGTTCAACGAAAAGCAAAAGAAGCCATTGGAGGAATTACCAGACTCACTCACAGTGATGATATTTATATATGAAACTCCTCTAATTATTGGAAACTAGAACTGCCAATGGCGTGTCAACGTTTGCTTGTAGACCTATTTCTCTAGAGATGTTCATAGTTGACTAAAAGAAGGTCTATACATCACTAATTTCTGATTTCTTGAGTGTTTCTTTTGTTTTGTGCTCGTTCATGCTAAATTTTTTTTGAGATGATAGGATGGTTCATAATTGCCTCTTTCTTCTCCACCCCCTCTGTCCATTTCTGTTGTTGGTTTATATGCATGTATGATGCATCTATGCTATAAAAGATGTTTTAGGCATCTCCTATGCTTCACCAGTACCAGTAACAGGACATGAAATTGACGTCAGGGAGATTGATGGTGATCAATGTGGAATACAATCAACTTGATCCTCTGCTTAGAGCCAGTGGACATCCTGATGGAGATGTTAATTGTGAGACTGGTTATTCTCCTTTCCCTGGAAATATAAACCAAGTAATTTTTCTAGCTCAAAATCATCATTTAGAAATTTAATTCTTGATGATAATGTGATGAATAAAGTACTTGAGCCTTTAGAAATTCAATCAAAATTTTCACGTTTGGACTATAATGTGGGTTATTTACTTATGTAAGCACCAGTCAGAGTATCAAAAGCTATAAAGTTCTTTACATGATGAACTGTCCTTGTCATCATTATGACATTTATAAAATTTGATCTGATTCTTTTCTAGTGCAAATATCATCCACATATATTAACTTTTCCATATTTTATCTACTTGCTCTCCCTGTCCTCTTATGTATTTGTTCTATGTAACAGCTGATTTTGGAGCTTGGTCCGTACATTGAGGAGCTGAAAAAAACAGGAGGTGCTATTAAGGAATTTGTTAACCCCAAGTAATTATTCTTTTATTTTTCACTAATTATCATTGGAATTTTTCAGTGTTCTGCTTTGTGGATGATTTTATTGCTTTTTTCTGCATATAACAATATTTTGGAATAAAAAATTGTACTTCATTCTTTATTCTCAAGTCTTTTCTAGACCTTGAAGCATATATGCCTTTAATTGACATGAGGGTTGGAATTAAACTGAATTTCCAGGAAAGATGTAGCGTAACAGAATTTTATGTAAATGGTAATCTTACCAGCATCATCTTTTATTCAAACTTGGGTGTGAGTGTCGGACGCTAGGTATGCGTCTGATACGGATATGTTAAATTTTTTTCCAAGATTTTCATATATTTAGAGAATCTTTGCAGGATCATAACCCCATGCCTATGTCCACATATGTGTTAGACACAGGTGTCGAACATGGGTACTTAAAGAAAAATTTAAATTTAAAGTCAGGCAACGTAGGTGTCAAGTCCAGTTATAGCAAACATTTAAGAAATGTAATTTGTTCCTAGAGTTTTCCTGCTGTAGGAAATGCCTTCTTGTCCTTGAAGTTGTTATGATAGTCAAACATCAGGTCCTAGCAAGTAAAAGTCACATTCGTGATTCCAGATCATGGTGGAGAATTTCTACAGCTTGATCTGATTTTACTGGAATGTTGATGTCCCAAGATATTTTATTATTAACTTTGTATACTCGGTTCCTTGTAAAATAAGAAAGTTAATCTTGACCATTTGATCTGTTTTGTTACCGCAGGTATAAAGATGCTAGCAAAACATCATTTAAGTCCTCAACTCGGCTTGAGTGTATGATGCAAGACTATCCTAAAACATTGCCTCCATCAGCAAAAGTTGGATTTACGGTAATTGGTGGTTTCAATCATTTACCGTTATTGCAGTTAAGCTTTTGGTCATGTTAGACCTTATGTAATATTAGCCGTCGGATAGTACCTTCTTCTCACTTGGTTCTATGATCAGTATTCCTGATTTAATGCAATTGTGTAGGTGATGGATACATGGCTTGCTTATGCACCGGTGAAGAACAACCCTGAGGATACTGCTAAGGTGAAATTATATTTTAATAAGTTCTGAAGTCCACCTCTTTCTGTTTATCTGGCCCTGTTGCAATTATAACAATCTGGCACGTCAATGGATAGCAAATCCAGGATTTCTGGTGTTGGTTGGTATTTACAAAATGACATGACAGTGTAATTAGGTACTTCTGTTAAGATCTAAATATAGAAAAGCTGGATATCTGGATTATGTTGTTCAATTCTTTTAGGACTATTTCAGAGGGTGAACAACTCTTGAAAATTAATTTTCTTTTGTTCCCTTACATCATACATGTTTAAATATGCTAATCATCCTGTTAGTATTCTGCTGCTGCTTCAAGGTTAATTTTGTCAAGTAAATTAGTTCCTTTTACGTTCATTACCTATCTTAAATACAATGTTCACACTTGACTGCTGTAGAGTTGTTTATAGTGAAATTCTACAGTTCATTTAGATGGTGCTCATCATCTTAAATATAGTGCTCACACCTGACCAATGTAGAGTTGCTTATAGTGATACTCTATAGTTCATTTAGATGGTGCTCGTCATTCTATCATGCTAAGCATCTGCCTCTTCACTTTTTGTCTCCCTTAAACTTCTTGGTTAATCTTTGAGCAAGTAGCCAGTGGGCAATGTATTGTCTCTCTACCTCTGTACCAAGGCTTCTGTTTGGATATCTGTAGTATCGTTGTTTGTTGCCCTTGCTGATTCAGGGTATGTTCTCGGTATCTTTGTCAGTTTGATTTGATTTATTAACGTTAAATCAACCTTTAATTAAAGGTATCAAAAGGGAATCCTTACCACAGTGCAACTTCTGGAGAAATGGCTATATATCGTGCGAACAGTCGCATCCTTCAAAAGGTGCTCATGTTATACTTTGTTAAATTCAATTGCTAGATCTCTATCTCATTCTGTAGCATCTTTATTATTTTAATCTCTTTATAACCCTCATTTTATTGACAAATCCTTTGGGTTCCAATTTTAATCTGTTTTCCAGGCTGGTGTCAAACTGGAGGATCCAGTTCCACAGGTATTCAATGGACAAGAGGTGGAAGTGTGGCCACGTGTTACATGGAAACCTATATGGGGGCTGACATTTTCTGAGATCAAAAGCAAAGTTAGGGGAAGTTGCTCCATTTCTCAAAGGTCTACCATGGCTCTTAAGGGTCGCAATATATTTCTAGAAGATCTATCCTTGGATGGAGCTCTTGCCATCAACTCCATTGATAGTGCCAAGGTATGCCACAATAAACTGATGGTAGATTCATTACATTCTCTAAATCAGTTATTCCCTTTTAATTGGTTTTCTTCCTTGCGGTCTTTGGAACAAATTGAATTGATTTGTTTTAAAATTTGATATATTAAGCATCGTCTATAAATGCCAAATTGTTGATACATTTCTTAGTCTAGTGCCATATTTTGAAATATCATCACTCATAAGAGATGATCTGTTGGCTTCACCCGTTAACATCATATTAGCAGATGTTCAATAACTTTTCGAATATGTGACCTCTCTGTGCCTGTAAATCTGGAAGTCGATTTTTCGAATATTTGAAGTAACTTTAGTCTGGGTTTTGAGCTTAATTCAGTTGAAGTAATTCGTAATAACATGGTTTTGGAAATAGGTAAAAGCGGGAGGATTGATACAGAACAAGGGCTGGAGTCTTGAGAGCATAGACTACAAAGATAGTGGTATCCCAGAGGAACTGAGGACCAGAGGGTTCAGAATCAACAAAATAGAGCAGTTGGAGAAAACTTATAGTGAAGCTGGCGAGTTCAACTTATAGCCATGAATTTGAACATAATATTCAGAGATAACATCAAGTCTTTCTTCTTTAAGGTTAAAGATAAAAGTCAATAACGGAGGAATTTGATCTCTTTCCTTCAGTAGCTTGTATTTCTATCGAAGGTTTAGCAATAATGAGGTTAGAGGAGTGCTGAAATTTTGTATAATGACCCCAACCCTTCCACTTTCTCCTACTAGACTCTTCCATCTTTTAATTCTCTCACTGCTGGGGTTCAAACAAAAATTATGTTGATGCTACCCAGTCCGATCATGATGCGATTCTCTTTGACTTATGGGGACGTAAACCCAAAGATTACCCTAATGACCATAGACTGTGTTTCAAATACGATTTGTGTTGGGCTGGAGATAGGGAAGCAAAAAATATTATTGGCAGTGCGTGGAAAAGGGCTGGTGCAAATTATGGGGACAAGCTCGAAAGGGTGAGGTTGGCTCTTGGCCCTTGGCAACGTAAAAAATATGGAATTATGAAGAGTGAGATGCGAAGGCTGGAGAAAAATATTGGTCAAATCATTGACTCGACCAATGGAGGGGACAGTGTGAAGTACTTAAAAGGAAACTCGAAAGAGGCTTGATTTTCTCTATGCTAGGGAAGAAAGCTACTGGGCTCAAAGGTCTCGATCAAAATGGCCTAGGGAGGGGGATTGGAATACTAGGTATTTCCATGCTAGAGCTACTGGACGTTTAAAGAAGAATAACATAGAGAAGCTTAAAGATACGGATGGAAATTGGGTGACCATTTTGATCTTTAAGCTTCTCCAAAAATAGTTTTTTGCCACTTGACTTATTTCCTTGCTATTAGTCACCCAATTTCCATCCGTATCTTTAAGTTTCTCTATGTTGTTATTCTTTAAACGTCCAGTAGCTCTAGCATGGAAATACCTAGTATTCTGATCCCCCTCCCTAAGCCATTTTGATCGAGACCTTTGAGCCTAGTAGCTTTCTTCCCTAGCATAGAGAAAATCAAGCCTCTTTCGAGTTTCCTTTTTAAGTACTTCACACTGTCCCCTCCATTGGTCGAGTCAATGATTTGATCAATATTTTTCTCCAGTCTTCGCATCTCACTCTTCATAATTCCATATTTTTTACGTTGCCAAGGGCCAAGAGCCAACTTCACCTTTTCGAGCTTGTCCCCATAATTTGCACCAGCCCTTTTCCACGCACTGCCAATAACATTTTTTGCTTCCCTATCTCCAGCCCAACACAAATCGTATTTGAAACACAATCTATGGTCATTAGGGTAATCTTTGGGCTTACGTCCCCATAAGTCAAAGAGAATCGCATCATGATCGGACTGGGTTTGCCTCAACATAATTTTTGTTTGAACCCCAACAGTGAGAGAATTAAAAGATTACACATAAAATCACTCAAAAGTTTAACTTAGCAATCAGACTATCCATTTAAGCATCAAAGTTAGTTAAGGGCATTGAAATTTTTAATAACTTGGTTGTTAGTTGCTGATAATTGGAAGAAATGATAATGCAACAACTTTTATCAAATATTAGATGACTCTGTCATAATATTTAACATGCCACGTGATAATGTACACATAATATTATGAATTTTGAATTACACTTTTGATCACTTTTTTTTTTTAATATTCATATATCAGAGTAATTAATTTAAGCATAAAAAAATTGATCACTATGATTGGATGACATGACAATACAACATCTATTAAATGTTAATCGGAATTACTACAATATTTAACATGACATTATGAATTTTTTAAATGATCTAAAAAATAAATTGCACTTTTGATTATATTTGTCCTCACGGTTCGATTTTAAAAAACTTTTCAAACTCAAGCTTAGTTTTGGGCCAATTCATCACACATCAAGCTTAGCCCTGGCGAGTTGTTTGGGGGTGCGGTCACCTAGGTTCAAGGTTGAAAATGGTCCAAAAAATATTATTTTTTTAGCTTTTAATGTGAGAAAAAAAATCTTCAATTTTTAAATCTTTTGATCTACGCTTTATTACAAGCAGGAAAAGAAAAGAAAAGGGGCTTTCAATTTTTCACCATAAATGCTTCATCTCCAACTCTTTGACTTCTCCAAACCTCCTTTAGTTCTCAAATTTCAACTCCTACCATTAAAGTTAATGGAGAATTTCAATTTTCTACCAAAAAAAATCAACGGTTACTAGCATTCAACCTTTTCTATTTTCCCATAACCATGGCAACGGGAGAAAGTTTCTACAAGTTAAACAATGTCAAATTTCATTTGAGTAATACACTATTCACCAAACATGAGCATCAATCAATTGAAGTTATTAGTTTTTACTTTATATCTGAGAGGTTGAGAGCCTATCTGCGGTCTGCTGAATCTACCATTGTTGTATGTATAATTCTCACTCATTCCTCTTCTTTTTTGTAATCTTTTCATTCTTAATTTAATGACATCTTTGGGTTTTAACTAATAAAGCCATTGAGTCGGCCTTATATTTAGCTTCTCTCCCAAATTTCTTTTTTGATGAACCATAGTACAGAATACTACTACATACACTTTCTTTATGACTTGATGCGATTGAAATTTTAATTGTTTTTGTTACTCATTTAATTTTTTAGTTGCATTTCCCTCACAAATAATTGGATATTGTTAATTACAGTGTCTATTTGTAATTGATTATTATAATTATATTTATAGAATTTCAGTGACTTGATTTGACTTTTGAAATTAGCAAATGTGAAAGTAAATATCCAATTTGAAATTCTTCTATCAGGTGCTATTGTTTTATTTTCTTGTGTTACTTGAGTATCTGATTTATCTTTTATATATATAATGATGCCTAAAAAGCATTTATCTAAAATTAAAAAAAAAGGAAAAAGAGAAATCGTGCTGAAGAGTTAAAAAATTCACAACAAGGTTCTATTGATAAATTTGTTTATTAAAAAAGATTTTTTAATGAAAATTTGGATAAATCAAATGAAAGTTTGCATAATTATGAGAATGATGAAATTAATGATCCAAATAAGCCTAATAATGTGTCAAATGTATCCATTATCGAATATCTTGGTCTTAATGAAGAACAAACAACTCCTCCTAATATTGGCATTGATGAAGAACAAACAATTCCTTCTTTGGATATTTATGATCCTAGAAATTGAGCTAATATTGATAACAAAACAACAGACATTTTAGTTGAAAAGGGGTCTATAAGAAAATGAATCTTGATTTTCTTCTCTATAATAATAATAGACATTTTTCATATGTTTAGTTTTCTAGGAAGTTGAGTAATAGTGAGATTAGCGATAGAAAATGGTTGGTTTATTCCAAACATGTTGACAAAGTGTTTTATTTTTGTTGTAAGTTGTTCAAATCTATTAGTAACAAAATTTTGTTAGCAAATAAGGGTTTAAGTGATTGAAGGCATATTAGTGAGAGGTTCAAACAATAAGAAAATAATACTGAGCATATGACTAATATGAATACTTGGAATGAAATGAGAGTAAGATTTGGATAAAAATGAAACAATTGATAAAAACTTACAAGAACATATTATGAAAGAGAAAGAGCTATGGAGACAAGTTTTACTTAGAATATTTTCAACTGTGAAATGTCTTGCTACTCATAATTTGGCTTTTCGAGGATCCAAGGAAAAACTCTATCAGAATAGCAATGGTAATTTCCTGGGATGACTGGAATGATTGCGGAATTCGATGTGATAATGCAAGATCATGTTAGACGCATTCAAAACCGTGAAATTCATTATCATTATCTTAGACATAAAATTCAAAATGAGTTAATTTCTCTTTTGGCTGGTAGTGTTAAAAGTTCTATAATTAATACCATTAAAGAGGCGAAATATTTTTCTATAATTCTTGATTGTACCCCTAATATTGGTCATCAAAAACAAATTATTCTAATAGTACAATATGTGAATATGTCAACTAATAAAATAGAAATTGACGAGTACTTTTAAGAGTTTTTGAAGGTGGATGACATATCTAGATGGAAACATCTTAATGAATTACAAGATGTTTTGAAGTCTCTTGATCTTAATGTTGATGGTGTAATGGGTCAAGGTTATGATAATGGTTCCAATATGAAAGGGAAGCACCAAAGTATTCAAAAGTGGTTTCTTGAAAGAAACCCTAGAGCATTATATATGCCTTGTGCTTGTCATAGTCTAAATCTTACTCTTGGTGATATGACACATTATTGCATTAGAGTTTTTTCATTTTTTGGAATTGTTCAACCATATATTCATTATTTTCGGGTTCTACAAAAAGATGAAAAATATTGCTTGACAATGTCCTTGAATTAACAGTGAAATTTTTATCTAATACTCGTTGGGAGAGTCGAATTAAAAGTGTCAAAGCTATTAGATTTCAAACTTCCCAAATAAGATTAGTTTTGTCGGAATTATATAGGAGAGTTTGGTCAACGCACTTTGGAGTTTTAAGTTTTTGTTTGGTACGGTAATTTGGTACAAAATTTTATTTGCTATAAATATGGTGAACAAGAAATTACAATCTAAGTCTATGTGCATTAAACACCATCATAAAACAATTAAAAGGTGGATTGTCATATTTTGAAAAGTATAGAGATGAATGTTTTACTTCTAACATGAATATTGCTAAAAGTATTGCACTTGATATGAATATAGAGCTTACCCTTCCAACAAAATGTCGTTTTATTAGGAAAAAAAAATTTTGATGAGAATAACCAAAAGGATGAAAAAATTTAGTCGGCTGATGAATTATTTAGACTTGATTATATTTTAGTTATTGTAAATATGACAATTACTTTGAAGAACAGATTTGATCAACTAAAAACATTTGAAAGTATTTTTGTGTTTTTGCTTGATTCAAACAAGTTGAAGTAATTGGATGAAAATGAATTGAGAGAATGTTGTGCTACTTTTCACTCTACATTTTCTCATGGTGGTTAATTAGATGCTGATTTAAATGATTTTTTCTCTGAATTGAAAGTATTGCAATTTGCTTTACGGAATTAATTAATGTCAGTCACTAAATATTCTTGAATTTGCCAAATTTGCAGATTGCTATCCGAATATTTCAATCGCTTATAGAATTTTTCTAACGGTCCCTGTGACCGTGGCATCAGCTGAATGAAGTTTTTCAAAGCTGAAATTAATCAAAACCTAATTGAGGTTGTTGTCAATGTCACAACAATGGTTGACTGGTCTAGCAATTTTATCAATCGAGAAGGATTTTTTTGGAAAGCATTGATATTAATGATTTTGCATCTTAGAATGCTCGTAGAACCTATTTTTTATGATTTTTTGTGTTTTTATAGTTGACATAGGAGTAGATTGAATGAATTTTTTTAGAAAATATCTTATTCGCTTAATATCATAAAATGTATTATGTTAATGAAATTACTAGTATATGTTTTTATTTATTGTATTACATTTTATAATTTTTAAAAGGCACCCAATTTATTGTTTCGCCTAGAACCCTAAAAATATATTCAAATTAGTATGTTATCTTTTATCCAAAACTATTCAAAATAATATAAAATATTACATTTATAATATTAAAATTACAAAATAAATAATTTAGAGAGCAGTATCGCAAATGTCAACATCTGGTTCTGATATTCCATGGCACTAATGCTTGTTCATGTTTTTGCCATTGTATTAAAAAAACACGTTGAAAGGTTATTTATTAATTATATAAAATTAAAATGCTTACTAACCTAGAATGTGTACGAAGGAATATAGAACAAGATTTGTCATGCCCAATTTGTCATCATGAAAAAGAAGATATTTTGCTTATCTTTAGAGATTGCCCAGTCGCTAGAGAAATTTAGAATTACTTGATACTAAGAGTTCATCGGATACAGTTCTTCTCAAGAAATCTTTCGGAATGGATCAAGGCAAACATGGAGAGCTCCGGCTGAAGTTTGAGGAATGAGGTCTCATGGTCAACCCTCTTCGAGTTGCTAGTACGGCGTATGTGGAAGAATAGGAATCTCTTTGTCTTTCAAGGCCTTTTTTGGAATATTTTGGAAACTATTAAGATTTCATTATGTTGGGCAACAGAGTATAACTTACCAAAAAGCTGGAATCAAAGTAACGAGAATAACTTAGAGGATGAAAGTATTTTAGGAAATTATAGGATTATTAGGAATGATGAGTGATTATTTTAGGAAATTAGTCAAGTCAAGTTTTTTTTACGCCAAAAAATAAATTAAAATGCTTGCTTTTAAGTGTTATCTCAATATATTTTAATATAAATAATAAAATCAGATAGTTTATACTAAATTTTGATATAGATAATAGTTACGGAGAACAAATGTTAATATAAACATAAAAATTAGTATCCAAATACAGAAATAAAACTTTTTGAAAATTTAAGTGGTAAAAGGTATAATTGATATTCTTTTAATTTCAAAGTTGTAATAGTACGTGAGCAATTTTTTTTTTTTATGTTCATGTAAGTAAGTCTATGTTATATGTTACAAATATGTATTATTTAACATGTGTCATGTCATTTAATCATTATCTTTTTACGGTTAGATAGTAAAAATAAAAATAAAAAAATTATAATTTTCTTCGTAAATTTTTCATATCATATGATAAATTTCATACTTAAAAAATTAATAATTATAAAATAATAATATATGATAAACAACATAATAAAATAAATTGATAATTAGCAGTGAATGATTAATAGTAACTATAAAATTATTGTAAATATCATATCATAGTACATCATTGATAGCATAAGAATTATTCATTATGTACCATAATTTTTATAATACAAAATGTAATTATACTTTAAGCTTTATAATATAATAATTAATAGATTAATTCATCGAGTGGCATGTTTGTAGATTAAAATTTTTATTAATACATTAGTTCTTATCTAAATTTCAACTTATGTGCTTCTAAATATTGAAATTTTTATTAAAAAATAACTGGTAAAAATGTTCGAATTTTTTGCCACAAAAAATATTTTGTATTTAATAATTGATTGATAACATATTAGTAAATTTTAATAATTTTAAAAATAAACAAGTATAAATTAATAGTATATGATGCATAAGTAAATAATAATATTTTGTAGTGAATTAATATATAGAAGTAACTGTAGTGATAAATAGTTTACAATATACAAGTAAAAAAATTATGAATAAAATAATAGTAAAATAATATATAACATAAAAGCAAATAATTGATGGTAAAAGGTAATAATAAATCTTGTAATTGCAATCGTAAAAAGCTATATAATCTATTTATTAATTAAAAAGGTAATTTTTATAAATATCAGTATCTTTATAATAATAATTGAAAATATATATTCATATTAGAATTTATAATTGTAAGAAATTTACTTGCAATTAAGTTATCAATTATATGTTTTTAAAATTATTATATCAAATTAATAATTAAATTTTATTATAAAACATTATATTATTCATATTTTAAATAATTTGTGTAGATACAAATTAAAAAAAATAAAATAGAGCAATATTATATATGTATTTATTTTGTTGATATTAAGCTTTAATTTTTTTTAATTATTTTTTATTTTGGATTTAAATTTAAAATTTTATAGTAATGCTAAAGAATATTTTAAATAAAAGTTATTAAATTAACTTATCATGCTATATGGTTAGATAATATCACATGCATAATACATATCAGTCAAGCCTAAAACTACCCGTATCCCTTCCCAATTTTTGAATGAGACGATGAACTTATTTCAGCGCACTTGAATCCACGTCCTTTTGCACTAATAATATGTTGATGCCAATCAAACTAAGATTTAATCGCGGGGGCGAATCTAAGGGGCTGGCAGGGAGCCGGCAGAAAATTTTCTATTTTGGCTAATTTTAAATTAATAAACGTAAAGTTACACTTTGACCCCCTAAAAATGATAAAATTTTGATTTAATCTTTTAAAAATTGTATTTTTACTATCATAAAAATTACGATTTAATTTCGGTCCCCCCTAAAAGAAATTTCTAGCTTCGCCCCTGCTCAATCGGCTTTTATATCAAAATTTTAAATATATTTATTACATAATTATTTTTATCACCATCATCATAGATGGATTTGATCATGGGCCAAGCCACCTGTCCTAACACTCTTTTTCTGAGGGGGCCGAGCCTCAATTAGAATTTTTTTGGTCTGGTCCAACCCAGATCAGCCTATACTTGATTATATCTACTCTTTTTAACTCAATTTCTAGAACTATCCATAGCCCCTCCTACACAATTTCTAGAACTATCCATAACCCCTCCTCAACCAACCCGTAAATAGGAGAATAATGCGTTTTAACGCATTCGAACCCATGTCTTCCTGCATTAGCAACAATGCCCATGCTAGTCAAACTAAGACTCAATAGTCAACTATTTTAGTGTTATTTAAGTGTAATTTTTTTATGGATTTTCAATTTGTTGGGAAATATGTATTTTAATATTTTTAGTGTATTTGATGTATTATATTTTTTGAATTTATTTTTATATAAAAAATTAATACGGGTGGAGCAAGTCGAGCTCGAATTTAGCATTTTTAATTTGGACTGAGCTTAAGTAAAATTTTAAGTTTATTTTTTAAGCCGAACCTAAAAAACGTACGAGACTAAAATTTTACATCAACCCAACCCGATCTATAATTAAGTCTAATCATAAATACAACTTAATTTAATATATACAAATTTTCGTACAAGTTCCTATACCCCTAATCCAATATTCTCACTGAAATCCAATTTAGAAGAATTGCCGTTGCTGCAAGAGGTCATACGACCGCAACTACCACTGCAGTTGGTACTCGTCCTATCATAGAATAATTAGTTGATGGTAACTTTCATTAATTCTAAAAGCGAGAATAAATAATGGTTATGTATTTTTAATTGATGTTTTAAAAATGAACATAATAAAACATACAATTTTAAAATTTAAAAACTCTTTTGTCAATTTATCAAATAATATTTATATAGAGAAAGCTAATAATGTTATTAGACACAACATATGTCGGTTAGAGGCCCCAGTTGATGTGGAAGGGTCCCCGACTACACTTGTGGTCTGTGACTGTACGTACCAAGATGGATCTTTTAGATATAAGCTTCAACTACAAGTCTAGGAAGGAAAAGATATAAAAACAACTTTATATGGCTGATGATTATTGTTTATAAGTTGTTGAAACGCTGAAACTACCGGCCACTCCATTATTGGCTTCCTTGAACGTTAGGGCTATATATAACTTGTGTGCAGCAATGAATACGTACGCAACCTGCAATCAAATCAAAATATTGTCATTTTGGACACTTCAATACGACCCAATAACCTTGATAGCAACATAATATGAAAATTAAGGTAATAAACATATCAAGATTTTTTCTTTCGATTGCCCCAACACTAGTTTGGGTACAGAATAAAATTATTCTATGATAATTTTTCTGTTCTTTGGAAAAAGACAAAAGGGTTGGGATTTGAATATCAAATAATAATTGTATGATTTTTTTACATTAAAATTTGTTTATTTTACATTTCTTCCATGTTATTCCTATTTTTCTGTTTGGCAGTTGGCCCTTTCAAATAGAAAAGGGTGGTTTAAAGTGGCTTTACGAAGACTTCAACTTCTACACTTGAAACTTTCTCAAAAGGTAATAACAAACGTGGTCATTTCTTATGGTTTGGTTTCGTATTACAATCTACTTAATCAAAGTAAAATTTTATATATATTTAATTTGTGTTATAAAATAAAGAGAGAGAATAAAGAATAAAGAAAATATGAAAGCAATAGATAATGTACTTTATTGATTAAAAGGGGTGACTACAATGCTTTATCAGAGTCTCTATTTATAGGCATAAGAAGTATAAAAGAATAAGAGATCTAATTCTAATAACTATTAGAATTTAAAGTATATTAAAACCTTATCTTGATCATGATATACACCCATTTAATAAAATATTCATAACAATTTCTAATTTAAGATATCGGATACAAGCAATTTTTCTTGGAAAGTGGATAGTTTTTCATCGACTTCTTAATTTGATTCTATTTTGAAACTATTTCAGAATAATAAATGATTTCATGAGTCGGTTTGGACTCATGTTATCTTTAAGTTTTATATATATATATTTTTTGTTTTCCATTGTTTAATAAGTATTCATTTTGTCTACTCTTGTAGCACGTTTCTTAGTTAATGCATGTAATCTTGCTTTTGCAAGTGATTTTAGGATAGTTTTGTCGTCATCCTCTTCAGTTTGGTAGATGGTCATGCTTGAGTTATGACAAAGCTAATTGTCAACGTGCTATAATGCTCTATTGACGCTAAGGATGAAACATTTATTGTGCTGATGAAGTTTATTTTTCACCGTCTACGATTGATGTTTACTACTTTTTTTTCTCTTAAATTGTATGGTGGTATTCAATTTAGCATTATCATTTGATACACGTTATATTCATATTCTTTTCTTTTCTTTTCTAGGCAAGAATAATGAATTTACGGTCTTAACAAAATAAAAGGAGCATATATAATTGATACATATGTGAATTAAAATTATAAAAGTTTTGTAGGTTTTAAAATAGGTTTAATATATATTTGTTGGGGGAGAAACCACTTACAATGTAAAATTAAAATAGATAGTATATTTAAATATAAGAGAGATTTTTTTTTGAGTAAAAATTATTACAAAAAATTACTTAGTTATACATCCATGTCTTCAAGGAGGTGTTTCAAAAAATTGGATACAACCATTATTACTATCATTTTGGTTAGACTATCAACCTCTTTATTGTAATCTCTGGAAACGTGCTGAATTGACCAAAAATTCATTTTAGCCAAAAGTAAGATGATTCTTCTAACCAATGCGGAATTCGACATCTTGGTAACACTTCCTTGAGTCGCTTGTATCGCCTCTTGATTGTCTGATGTTGTAAGAATTCTGTCAAATCCATTATTAATAGCAATCGCCACACCTTCAAAAATGCCCCACAAATCAGCATCAAGAATTGAACATGTGCCTACCAACCAGTTACACCCAATAATCCTGTCGAAACCATTTTTTTGTAAAAGGGGTTGATTTTGTATTTTAGAAACGAAAATGAAAAAACGGGAGTCGTCACCAATCCTTTTTGATGAGGTGTGATCGGATCACCTCGTAATTTGGTCATTTTAATAAAAATTTTAATTTACTAAAACGATGATTTTTGGTCTACGAAATCTAGAAAACGGGTTCGGGAGTCGGTTACGCACGAGGAAGGGTTAGCACCCTCGATACTCCCAAAATTGGTACCTAGTTGATTAATTTATGTCTTTAGTGTCGAAAACCAAAAGCTCGAAAAGAAATTTAAAATACGATCCTTCTTTATACTATGTTATTTCTACGTAAAGTCGTTTGTATGAATCAAAATGTATGTTAAAAGCCCTTTATCTCGAGGTAGCAAAAGAAGTCGTATCCCGTAAGTTAGGACACGGCGTTTTAACTTCTCGAAAATAAGTCGACCCTTTATTTTATTATTTCATCGAATTTTGAATTTCAAAAGGATGTCCGGTTATTTTGGATTCAACGAGAAAATCGAAACCCCATAAGTTAGGGTACGACTTCTCGAGTTTCAAAATACGAAACATTGCCTATTTAAAAAGTTTGAATGAATGCAAGAGTAACATTCAAAATGATGTATACTTATTTTGTTTAGGATATAGCATAAAAACTGATTGTATCTAAACTTAATATTAAAACGACTATACATGATATAATGATGGTACAAAATGACTATACAGGAAAATATTAAAAAGATAATTGTTATGATTAATAGAATTCTTGATTCATGATTTTAATAATAAAACAAATAAGGTAATACAAAAATGAAAGGAATGAAAATAGTGTCCAATATTTTGAAAATGAAAGAATGATAAATAAATAAATGAAATAAATAACGAGTAACATAAAACATTAAAAAATAAAAAGAATAAATAAATAGGTGAAACAAATACATAATTTAAATATTTAAATAATAATAGGTAAGTAACAAAAATATATGTAATATTAAATGTAACACCACTTACCAGTGTCCGACGCCGGGACCGGATACGAGGCATTACCACGCTTAATCTTGCTTGAACATGTAATAACAGGCTATAAAATTTCATTTTGATTTAAAAACTTTTCTTTCTTAGTCATAACATACATCTCATGGGCCTATGAGGCCTTAAACATACATCCGGAAGGTTTCGAGGTTCAACCGGAAACTTTTACATTCTTTGAAATTTTTTTTTTGCCTAAACAGGGGTCACATGCCCGTGTGACTTGGGACACGCCCGTGTGGGAAGGTCGTGTGGTCTCACACACCCATGTCCCTAGCCCATGTACAATTTATTTTTATTTCAAACCTATAGGGGTTTTCACACGGACGAACACATACCCGTGTCGATGGCCCGTGTCCTTCACACGGCCTAGACACGCCCGTGTTCTCACCCGTGTAAAAAACTAGGGGTATTCTGTTTATGACGTCAGCAACCCCTTAAGAAGCACATGGCCTAAGCACACGCCCGTGTGTTGGCCCGTGTGACGAATCAAATTCTCGTAACTAGATGTAGGGGACGCACGGCCTACCAACTCACCCATGGGGTTGACCGTGTGTCCCACACGGCCTAGACACATGCCCGTGTGTCTACCCGTGTGGACACTTAAAGGCTATTTTCCAAGCCAATTGCCACCTTGAGACATAAATTCAATCATACCAACTCAAGCAATACATATCATGAACTTTATGCACAATGAATAACCCTTAAAACTCACTTGTAGAACTCATATAACTCATCATCAATAAGATATACGAATTAACAACATTGGACAATCTCTTTGGTCATATACAAAAAGAGTAATAACCTTAATAGCCAACACTTTGGCTCCCAACATGCTATAGCTCAAAATGACATAATTCCTATACATGCCATACTTAAAATAAATAACTTGGCTATACCCAAAATAATGATTGATAGTGTGATCCGAGCTCCGACGTCTATGATCCCCGAACTCGCTTGGCGAAACTACAAAGAAGATAGAAATGAAAGAAGTAAGCATATAGCTCAGTAAGTTTGCATGAAATTCATATAGCAATTATATTTGCTCAATATAACTCATTCATCATGAAACAAAAACAACGTAAGTCTCAAGTGCTTTGGCTTACTTACTCATACTTATCCTTACTTATCACATGTTACATAATAATTTCATACTTGTATTATAATCATGGTACCTGTATTACTTGATCAAATGGATTAGTACATTTTTGCTGATGTAAAAGTAAACTTGATCTTCATCTTCCTTAACTTGAATAACTTAGCTTATTACTATATTTACTTGCTTAGCTTTCTTGTTACCTCTTTCATACTTGGCTCTTTTACCCGTTGAATTACTCGGAATAACTGAGGTTACTCAATCTCATCAAACATGTATCTCAATGCCATGTCCCAGACATGGTCTTACATGGGATCGCCTCATGATGCCAATGTCATATCCCAGATATGGTCTTACATGGAATCGCCTCATGATGCCAATGCCATATCTCAGTTATGGTCTTACATGGGATCGCCTCATGATGCCAATGCCATATCCCAAATATAGTCTTACATAGGATCTCTTAATTCGGTGTCAATGTCATATCCCAAACATGGTCTCACACGAGACCTTCCTTATATGTTTCCTTTGGAAACTTACCATTGCCATGTCTTGACATGGTCTTACGTGGTATCCTTGCCTTATGAATCTTATCAATGCCATGTCTTGACATGGTCTTACATGACATCTTTGCCTTATGAATTCACCAATGCCAAGCCTTGGCTTGGACTTACATGGGACCTTTGCCTCATGGTAACTTTTCAATGCCATGACTTGTCATAGACTTATATGATATCCTTTCCTTAATGCCGATGCCATGTCTTGACATTGTCTTACACGGACTGTCCTTGTCTCATGCTGTGATATTAGTATTCCTCATTATTTCGAGTCTTTAACCGAGACTTTCTCTTACATGTTCTCAATCATTTTTTCATCAAGATATCATTAACTTAACTTCATGAAAATAGTATACATTATACATCATTACAAATGATTTAATAAAAAAAATACATGAGAAGTCTTAAATTCATACAAACTTACCTCGGTATTCAAAATGAGCTAACTCGTCGGTCTAGTCCGAGACTTTGTTCTTCCCTCGATCGAGGCGGATTCTCGGTTCTTCTTGCTCTATCATAGCAATTCAGATCATTTTAATCACCACATTAATAAAATCATTTTATTAATCATGCTTTGGCAAAATTGCTATTTTGCCCCTAGACTTTGGCAAAATGACCATTTTGCCCCTAGGCTCAGAAATTAATTCTAGTCATATTTCTATCTTCAACAAGCCTAGGTGAACATTTAATACTCTTATAGCTATCATCAAAACTCAACATTTCACATAATTACTACAAATTTGTAACCTTTTCATCAAGATCCAATTAGGTGTTTTCAAGACAACACCTTTTACAAAAGTTGTTTATCTAACAACTAAGACTCAATTTCTTCCATAAAGATGCAGCAAATAACAATGAAAGCTCTCATAGCAAATCTCTAAACTTTTCACCATAATGCACAATAGTCCCCTCATTTGAAAGCTTAAGTTCTAGGGGTTCTAAAAGTACAATTATCATTAAGAAAAATCATCAAAATCACTTACTAGAATGGAGGAGAGCTTGCTGAAAGTTTGAGCTTTCAAAACCCCTATTTTGCTTACAAATTTCGGTGGAAGAGTGAAGGAGAAAAGATGATATCTTTTCTTTCCTTATTTTATTAATACTAGTCAAATTAGTCACCAACTATCAACTACTTTGACTAATTTTTTGTCCATCTTTGTCTCCTATGTAGTATATGGCCGGCCAAGCAAATATTGGGGGTCTAATTGCCTTTTAAAGACCTCCAATTACCAATCTATGGCTGTTTGGTACCTTTAGCTTATAGATTGGAACTTTCGCACTTTATGCGATTTAGTCCTTTTTTGCGATTAAACATGAAATCGCTAGAATTAAAGTACCAAAATTCTCATGTACTTATACAATCATATACTAATTCATAAAATCACATGAAAATAAATTTCTCAAATCTCGAATTAGTGATCCTGAGATCACTATTCTGACTAGCCCCTAAATCGGGATGTTACATTAAATTTAAATAATTAAAAGTAAATGAACAAATAAACAAACAAATATAATAAATATAAATAATAGATAAATAAAACATTATGTAACACCCCTAACATGTATCCGTCGCCAGATTAGGGTTAAGAGACATTACCGGACAAACGAAATCTTTTACGGATATTTCATAATACAATTCATTGAACGCAATCAAAGTATCCCTTTTAATAGGTCAACGAGACCTTAATCATGCTTTAGAATAGGGTCGGGACTAAACCGAACACATATAGAATTTCTCAGAAATTTAAAACTTTTTCAAAGTTACAGAGGTCGCACGCCCGTATGGGCAGGCTGTGTGCTCCCACGGCCTTCAACCACGCCCGTGTCTAAGCCGTGTCAAAATAGGGCATACATCCTGACTTGTCCACACGGCCGTGGACACGCCCGTGTGTCTCGCCCGTGGTCACTATTGACTTTACCACATGGCCAGTCACACATCCGTGTGTCCAGCCCGTGGTCGATCTTGACTTGTTTTGAATTTCAACCACGAGGGACACGGTCGAGCCACACGCCCGTGTGCTCAACTGCGTGGGCAAATATAGGCCATTTTCAAGGCCAAATTGCCACCCTCACATTGGGATATCCCTACAAACAATAAACCAATTCATTTCTTACACAATTGGCAACCAAAATCATGTCAAATAATCAACAAATCTTCACATTCAATCTCATTTCTAAACATGCCAATTTGCACAATCAATTCACATATAAATCCAAGCCTAAGTCATCCACTACCTTACTAAATCATTATGGCATCAATCCATCAATAAGCTTACCATAGATAAGGCCATTTCATTGCCATAAAGCCATATCAAAACATGCATCATATACCATATTCACTCATGCATATAACCAACATTTAACTAGACAAATCACATGGCTATTTACATCTCAAACATATACCGAAATGTCTAATCTATACATGCCATATTTAGCTAAATACACATTTTCAGAGTACCAAAATGAGTTTAGGTAGTGTGATGATGATCCTCGATGGTCCCCGAGCCTCACGTAGCTTTAAGATCTATAAAACAGAACAAACACACACAGAGTAAGCTTTTCAAAGCTTAGTAAGCCATACACAAATAAATTTAACATAGATCATTCATAAGCATAGCTATTTGAATTCATTAACATATCTTCAATTCAAGCACATTAATAAACTCTTTGGCTCACTTGATTTGCAATTGCTTACCAATTCATCACATCTCAAATATCTCATTTGCTCATATCTCAACATACATATATCTCAAATGTTCATTTGCATTAGTGCACATATATACTCACCTTTCATGCTTATACAAAGCATATATATATATCAACGTACCTAAAACGGATGTACAATTCACATATTCATTCATATATCGAACTTGCCCGATGAACCGTTCAGAACTAAATAGAATACTTAGAGTGCTCGGACTAGTTGTACAATGCCAACGTCCCAGACGTGGTTTTACATGTAATCAGATATCGATGCCACTGTCCCAGACAGGGTCTTACATGAATCAATGCGATGCCAATGTCCCAGACATGGTCTTACATGTAAATCTCATATCGATGCCAACGTCCCAGACGTGGTCTTACATGATATCACATAACGGACACCTATGTCATGACATATGAAATCCTATCTGTTCCTAGGCTCATACGGGACTTCTCAGACTTAACAACTTGTCGACTTATTCGTAAACTCGGATTTCACATACATTTCATCTCAATGGATATTCATAACAATTCAAATTTTCATATATACACAGATAGTTCAATTCAAATGCATTTATTTGTATATCGACTTACCTCGGATTTGATTAACAGAAACGGATACGGCTACTCGATTACTTTCGATTTTCTACGATCTAAGTCTATTTTCTTCGGTTCTTAATCTATACATATTCAAATTTAATCCATTTATTCATTAATTCATTCAATTCAATCCAAGAATACATATTTTGGGCAATTTGCAAATTAGCCCTCACATTTTCACATTTTGACATTTTAGTCATTATTTCACAAAATCACAAAATTCACCAAATTTGCTTACACCCATGCTTGGCCGAATACACACTATGATCATTTCAATCCATACATTTCATTTATTTCACAATTTAGTCCTTCAAAATTTCATTTTCTCAATTACAACCAAATTACTCAAATTCAACAAAACTCCAAAGACAAACTATGATAATCAAACATACACCTTTCATAATTCACCATCAAACATCATAAAACACATGAGTTCATCAAAGGCTCATCTCAAAAACATCATAAATTCTCAAATTTGAAGCATGGGTTTTGAAGTATACAAAGCAATGATTACAAAAACGTAGAAATTATCAAAAACCGATCCAAAACACATACCCGATTATGCTTAGACTATGGTCGAATGCTTTAAAGGTTTTATCCCTATTCTTTCTTTCTAATTTCGGTGAAACAAAGAAGAAGATGATGGCCATTTCATGCTTTTAGTTTTATTAATTAAACATAATTATCAATGTACAAAATTAACCTTTAACACTAAATGTATAAAACATGTAATTCAAGGTCATTCTTGACCATAGCTGTCCACTCACTCTATTAGTGGACAAATTGCCTTTTAAAGGCTCCATATTTAAAAGCCACAACAATTTGGCCTTTAATCAAATAGAATGCTACTATTACGCTTTACGCGATTTAGTCCTTTACTCAAATTAAGCATACCAACAGACAAATTATTTCACAGATGTAAAACCCAGATTTTGCCCGGGCCCATTAACTAAATTGAAAAACCAAAAAATAATAATATAAAAATCCATTTTTTTAAAGTCCATTACACAAAAAGTTTACAGCTAGTCCAATCAACAAGCCCAGCACCACCCTAAGCCCAAATGGCCCAAAACATAAAGCAAATCAGAAGCTAAAAAAAAAACCCTAGCCTTGCGCCGCATGCTTTCTACCGCCGTACACCCACGCGTGAGCCACCACCGCTTCCACGCCACATCAGCCCCTTCGTATGGCTTCCATACAACGCCACGTACGTCCGTACATGCACAAGAAAACAAATAGCAGCAAAGAAAATAAAAAGAAAGGAGTTGTATTTTTTTCATTTTATTTCCAATTTCGGCTTTAAAAGGACCGAAACAAACCATTGTATGATACCAACGCTTTTTTAAAAAGACAGAATCAAATACAAGAGAAGGAAAAGGTTCATTATAATTTTCCTTTCTTTCGATTCTATTGGAATCTGTTCATATGCCTATAAGTTTTTTCTTTCTTTTTTAAAACTAGCGAGATATATTAAAATACAGTTTAAAAAAAAGCGCATCAAAAATACCTTTAGGTCGCGTCACCGGAGGCCCTACGCCGTCACGAAATCGGACTTGAAAAGGGGTCAAATACCTTCTTCTCTCAGCTTTCTAGGCTAGGGAGGTTTGGCTTTCGAATCCGCCTTAAAGCGGGGGCTAAAAGGCTCCTTTTTGCGCAACGTCGGCCACCGTCCACAGTGGACAGGCGACGGAACCCTAAGGCCGGCCAAGAGAGGGGATTTTAAATTAGAGATGTTCTCCTCTGTTTTTTTCTAAGGAGTTTAAAAATAAAAAAAAAAGCTAATTTTTTAATTTAAATAACGGTACCAAAATGGTACCGTTTTAGCTCTGAATATTCGCACACAAAACGGTGTCGTTTAGGGTGAAGCGGGCTGACCCGACCTGCACTGGCTAGGGTCCGCGTGTTTTAGACCTTTTGGTCTATTTGCACGTCAAGTCCTTCCGCGTTTTCAGTTGTTTTAATTCAATTTTTTTATATTTGTCGAATTCGCCCCTATGATTTCGCTTTTGCTCCACTTTAGTCCCGTGTTAAATGACGTCGTTTCGGGGAGAGGGGATAATTTCCCCGATGATCCCTCTTGCCTTAAGCGCATTATTTTCTAGTCTTGTTTTGATATTATCTTTTAATTTATTACGATTTTAGCCCCCTTAATTTTATTTTGACTTCAATATGGTCCTATGTTTAATTTATTTTATTATTTGCATAATAATTTGTCTAATCATTTTCCTTTTTTTTGAATTAATATTAGATTTTGTTTATTTTAGCTTGTTTAGATGTTATTTATCTCGAATTATTTCATATATTATTTTGAATGGCTTCATGTATTACATTATTTTAAATTGTTATTGGTATTGTTTATTTTGATTTGTCTTTTTTATATATTATTCACTTTTAAATTGCTTTGTATGTTATTCGATTTAAATTTCTTTTTATTTGTATATTATTTATTTTAAAATATTTTATGTATTATTTATTTAAAACTGTCTTGTTATTTATTTATGAATTGTTTTATTATTGTAAATGTTTTATATATATGTTGTTTGTTATCTAAAAAAAAACTCTTTTTATATGCATTATTTATTTTAAAATCTATACCTATTATTTATCTCTTTTAAGCTCTTGAACGTATTATCTATTTTAAATATTCGTATGAATTACTTGGTTTAAACTGTTTTATATGTTATTCATTTTAAATTTTTATTGTATCCATTTTAAATTCTTTTATTATTTTATTTCGATTCCCTTTTTTATATAAGTCACTTGTCTTAAAACATTATTTACTTCAAATTATTTCTTATATTATTTATTTATTTCATTTTCTTTAATTATTAATGTTAGTATTTAAATGATATATGTCATGTAATTTTCTCGAAATATTCCTTTTAGTATTCGTACCTTGTATTTTGTTGATATAATGGTTTTATTAATAGATCATCGTCTTAAATAAAAACGTAGTTCGTTTAATTACTCCATTCTATTCAAAAGTTTTCCAAATAAGGCTATATTTCGTGTTTAGAAATTCGAGAAATAGTGCCCTAACGTGCTGGGTTTCGATTTTCTGTTTGACCAAATAACCAAATATCCTTTTAAAATTTTGTCCACGTTTTCCTTTTAGAAAAACAAGGCAATATTTCGTGTTTGGAAACTCGAGAAATCGTACCCTACCGTGCTGGGTTTCAGTTTTTTTCGTTTGTCCAACTAATTGAATATCCTTATAAAAACTTCAAATGCATGAACTTTGGAAATCATGAGATGATCTTGGCATCGAGGGTTTGAAATGGCATATCCTAACGTGCTGAATGTGATATTTTATTCCCTTGGAACAAGAGAATCTCAATATCCAATTCGAGTTATTTAATTTTTTTTTTTTTAAAATGGAATTGTATTCTAAAATCTTTTCAAATTTTCGATATTAGGACACTAATTAATCAATTAAGTACCAATTTTGGGCGTTGCGAGCGTGCCAATCCTTCCTCGTACGTAACCGACTTCCGAACCCGTTTTCTTGAATTTCGTAGGCCAAAATCAATATTTTAATAAAATAAAATGTTTTATAGGTGATCCGATCACACCTAAGCAAAAATGATTGGTGGCGACTCCATGTTTCCTTTTAAAGTCAATCCCCGTTTTTCCAAACCTAAAAAAAAAATGGTTTTGACAATAGAAATTTCACATATGCTAACTCACATATCATAGACACAGAAAATAATATTAAATTATTTTACTGACTCAGATTTGTGGTCCCGAAACCACTGTTCTGACTAGGGTCTAAACCGAACTGTTACACATTAGGTGAAGATAAAAATTCAAATATAACAAAAAGATAAATGAATAATAAAAGAAATGGATAAATAAAAAAATAAATGAAAATATAAACACATTATATAAAAGTATTGAAATTGACTAAATAATGGATGAAATCGAAATTAAAAATAAAGTCAAAAGGACAAATTATAAATAAATAAAAGAAAAGGGCTGAACGGAGGACCAAAATAAAACGCGCGTGAAACTGCAAGGACTGGATGAGAAATTATTCCCAAGCCCTATGCACAGCGTTTCAATATGGGCCAAATTGAAACAATTCAAAATTATGTGGCAAGATTTAAAAAATAAAATAAAATAAACAAACATGGGCAGAATTGCAATGCTTCACAAAAGTGGAGGGACCGTGCGCGCAAATAGCCCCTTTTCCAAAGAAACACGCGGATTCTTAGCCTGCGGGTCGGGTCGGTCCGGGTCGCGTCACAAAACGACGCTGTTTTGGCGTCCAGACCTAAGGCACAAAACAGTGCCGTTTTACTCCCCTATATATATCTAATTTTTTTGTTTTAAAACTCATTTTTAGCCTCTCCTAAAAAAAACACAAGAAACCTCTCCACTCTCTTAACCTAGCCCGAACTCCGGCTAGGATTCCAGCGCCAGACCACCGCCTACGACCGCCGTGCGCAGTGGCCAGAAAGGCAAAAAGACGCCCTTTTGAACCCCCGTCAGACGTAGGGCACCGATCAAAGGCCGAAATCTCGAGAACCCGACCTAGCCCGGCGGAGGAACCAAAAGGCGCTTTGTCTTCCTCCTTTTCCGTCGTGGTTTTCACTGGCGAGAAGATCAACCGACTTCAGTAAATGTCTCCCCTTTTTTATATATATTATATTTAAAAAAGCAAAAACAAGATAAAAATAAATCGATCGGAAGGTTCACCTTTGGTTTCGAAAGTTTTCCAGGTTGTATTTTTTTTCTAACTGTTCTTTTTTTATTTCAAAATCGGTCCATAATACATTGTTTTTTCAAGGCTTTTATAGCCGAAAAGATAAAAAAAATACAAAATATACTGTTGCTTATGGGTTCCTCTGCGATTTCTGCATTTTTGTTCATTCTTTTCCTGTTGCAGGCGTTGACGGAGGCGAAACATTCGGCTTTTTGCCGTTTCGGTGCAACCACGCCAGCGGAGGGCACACCAGGGGGCCTCGGGACGAGGTGCGGGCACGACGATTGAGGGGGCGTGGCGCCTAGTTTCAGAAACCCTAGTGTTATCTGAAAAGTTTTTAATTTTGTTGGGCCACGGGTTGTTAGTTTTTTTTTTTTGTTAGTTTGGGCCTGTTTATGTTGTAATTTGGACTTTATTTGGTTTTTTATTTTTTGTATTTCTGGTTTCTGGGCCCTTGGCAAAAATGGGTCATTACAACTTTTGTATTTATCACGAACAATTCCTCCAATCGTAGCAATCCCAGTACTCTCTTTTACAACTCCATTAGAATTTAACTGGATCCAATTGCTAATCTTAGGCGGAGCTGATAATGGGGTTTGGCAATTGGAATCATTTACCTTAAGACAAGATGTGTGTTGTTTGGCCCAAGTGAAAGACTCTTTGATCATATCCATATTAGAGTGAATATTTAGTATATTAATACTGTATTTTTTTTATTCTATAAATAAACTTAAAAGGTTGACGTATATTTCTCTTTTTTAAAATATTTATTTTTTTAATACTTGTCAACTTCTTAACTTTACTTGTAGAGTTAAAAAACTTAATTGATTTTATCAAATATTTTCCCTAAGTAAAATCCTTAAACAATAGATAATTTTAGAAGATTCAAATTTTTGGTTCTAGAATCTTCACATACACAATCAAACTTCCGAATTATAATTTTTTTATTCTAGAATATTCACTTACACAGTCAAACCTCCAAATTATAAAAAAAAAATAGATAGAAATTACATTCTGCATCTTTTAGTTAAAACTCAAGGAATAATTATACATATTTTCCATCAATAAATATAAATTATATAGGAAACTTCTTGCAAGCTTCCTTTCTCCAAAAAAATTAAAATGATTTCTCATAAAATACCAGTACCTTCCGCCATTAGCATATATATATTTAGGAAGAATCTTTGATTATGCAGTATCATACGTTCCAAACCAGAAACACTAAATTACAAAAGCTAGCAGTTGAAGAAGTTAATGGTCGGTAGAAACATGTCAGGTACAGCCCTTAGCAAGAAGGACCTACAACGGATATTCGAGAAGCTGGACAAGAATGGGGATGGCTTGGTTAGCCTGGAAGAACTCAATTGCCTACTGGACGGAATCGGGGTCCAGTTTAGCCTCCAGGAGCTGGAGCCCTTGGTGGGAAAGCCATGTCTGAACATGCATGAATTCTTGTCCTTCTGCGATTCCATTTCCAACCACAGCGTTAATGGCGACATCATTGAAGAAGAAGAAGAAGATGATGATGATGAAGATGACCTGGCCAAGGCTTTCGAGGTGTTCGACTTGAACGGGGATGGGTTCATTTCATGCGAAGAGCTGGAAAGCGTGTTGGGAAGGCTTGGGTTGTGGGATGCAAACAGTGGCAAAGATTGCAGGAGCATGATTTGCTTCTACGACACCAACTTTGACGGCATGGTTGATTTTCAAGAGTTCAAAACCATGATGTTGCACAACATATCTTCCTAGTTTGGTTTTCAATATTGTGTGTGAAAACTACCGCTGATATCGATTTCCATCTTGAGCTTATGCAGGTCAGACCAATTATTATATTTGGTTTTTGTAACCAAAATCTCATGTATTCTATTATTGTTTTTCACTTTTGTTCATGGTTGTAATATTAATCTATTCCAATTTTCCCTCCACCATTTAATGTTTGGGTCTACTTAATTATAGGACACGAGCAGTACGAAGGGTAGGTACGTGCTGGAAACGTGTACAATGTTGTACCTTAAACTAATTCCGGCCACTTCAACATTAACTCAAATGATGTCAATGTTCAATCATTTTCGAGAAATTACCAATTTGACTATATTTTTGCCTTTGGAATGAGTTTGTAACGGATAAAAATGGATTAAGAATTTCAAAACATAATTCACGATTTAATGTCAATTTCCATTTTCTATACCGTGTTTAATATTCCTACTTTAAAATAAATAAAGAAATAAAATTTACGCCCCAATCAAAGTCAAGGGAAAAGGAGAGGAAAAAGATTTTAGTTAAAACTTCATCTAAGATTATTAAATTATTAATAAATTTATATTTTGATCACTTAACTTTAAAAATTTACAAAATGGTTATTGAATTATTCGAAAGGTTTCATCTAAGTGACTTAAGCTATTAAAATTGTTTTTGTATGACCTTCTCTATTGGCACCACCTGTATCAATTGAAAGCTCTCTTTCTCATTCTCTTCTATAATTCAATGTTTTTTTTATGAAACAATTTTGAACTTCATAAATCTATGAACCAAAATCTAAATAACTTTATTCTTCAATCTCCGACATTGACCGTCAGATTAACTTAGATCTACGATATGTTCTTCTACTCGTCGATGGGTACTGATCCATAGTATCGATTGTCGAATCGTCGCTTGGTGATCGCTAGTTGAACTTAAAAAAAAAAAAAAACTTAATAGTCTACTATCGGTTCTTTGACTTAAATGAAAATTTTCAAATAGTTCTATGGCTATTTTATAACTTTTAGAAATTTAATAACCAAAACATAAATTTACTAATAATTTACTTACATTAGTAATTATACATTTTTGGAGCAAAAGACTAATTTATAATTTTTCAGAAAACCTTTTATCATATTGGCGAGGATATTGTTACATTGCAATCTAGATAGAATTAAGTGTTTGTTTTTGGCAACTTTAGAGTAAAATCATGAGAGACTTTTAGGGGTAGATGAGTGAAGCGATAGAATTCAAGTTAGACGTTGGTGTTAATATCACAAATATTTGTTCAATTTAATCCAATTTTACATATAAATTTAAATTTTATCGATAAAGATTTCATTTCAACGAATTCTCTCCAATCCTATAAAATTAATAATGTAATGATTAAAATATGAAACGTACAAAAGTAAAACATTATAATAATTGCATTAAAAAAATATAATTATCCCTTTCATGTCAGCTAGTTATAATTATCCTTCCAAACCAATATTGACTTGGCAATGTAATCTTTTATTGTTGAATAGTTTTACTCAGAAATTGGGTGTCTTTAGTTTCCTGCCCATTGCAATGAAAATTATCTATGGATTTTTAGTATATTTGGGTCTAGTTTTCCACCTGCATGCTTCAGACTTTGATTATTATAATTCAAAAACGGAAAATTAAATTAGCATTCCTCCAACGACTATTAATTATGTTGAAAAGGAATAAAGATTTGCAGCAGTAATATGTGTAGCTTTCGTATCATCTTCCACTTTCTACCAACATCCAAAAACTTCATTATTTTGTATTATCAAACTACAATTTATATATTTATTTATAACACACCATATAAGACAATTTTTTTAACTAACTCCCATTTCTTTTATATCATTTAGCATTATTTTTTAAAATGGTTAAGGTAATATTTGATACCTCAACTTTCACATAATGTAGAGGCGGATACAAGTGGCCCTGGTCCCCCCTAAAATGGAAAATTTATATTAGGTCTTTGAATTTTTTTAAATTTTAAATTAATAAAAGTAAAATTATACTTTGACCCCCTAAAATTATAGAAATTCGATTTAATCTTTTAAAAATTATAAATATATAAACTATAAAAAATTAAATTTTCATTCGCCCCCTAGAAATTTGTTCTAGCTTCGCCCCTGACCTAATGTATGTATATTTGTTAAGTTTGGTATTTAATACTATATATTATTCTATCTTTCAATGTACCCAAAACCTTATCACAATTAGTTTATTTGCTAACTTGGTAACAACGAATAAATCAATATCAAATAATTCCTCTATAATAAAATCTTTAATTAAGTTGTGTTACTTATCAACCAATTCCAACTCAATTGAGAATTTATTAAAAAAATGTTTTTATAAAATTAAATTATTATAAAGGTATTTTTTGTTTTTTGTTTTATAGTTTATTACATAATAAAATTTATTCATTATGAGATTTGAACTCCAATAACACTATACATACGAAAGCTTTAACTTATTATTTGGGTTTTTTATAGGAATACCAAGTATACCTTTTTTTTTTTTGCTTACATGATTACATTTACCGGTGAATTAAATGAGTTTACGGTTTTTTTTTAATAACCTATTTTTCAGTGGTGTCAGAATTGATGGTTTTGGGACCACAATTTCGACCAGTGAGTCAGTAAATATTATTTATTTAATATTTATGAGTCTATTAGAGTGTCGTATTAAAGTTTGGTTCTGTGATTTTGATTTTTGGTTGGTTAATTAGGTAAAAAGGACTAAATCATAAAATCTAAAAAAGTTATTTGTCATTCTTTAAAGGTACTAAATGACTATAGCAACATGATTGAATCACTTTAAATAGCAATTAGCCATATTTTGAAGTGTGTGGACGATTCATGCATGTTTTTGGTTAAATTTTAATTAAATTACAAGGGTAAAATGGTAATTAATTAAATAAAATTATAAACAATAGAAAACAAAGCTATCATCTTCTCCATTTGAACTTTCCCAACTGAAAACACCATTAGAAGACCTTAAGAGATTCAACCAAGTATTCATCTTACATGTAAGTGAATTTTGCTTCCGTTTTTTACTGAATTTTATGTTTTTGAGATCGTTGTAGCTTAATCTAGCTAATCCAGGGACTATTTTGTAAAATTTTTAAAGGTTTTGAAACTTGTCATTAATGGATTTTAGATGTTCATGAGGTTAAATGATAGATTTATGAGTTTGATCGTTAAATTGGGCTATTTTGTAAAATGATTTTAGTTAATTTTAAGTTTAGGGACTAAAATGATAAAATATTAAATTTAACAAGGAATTTTTATAAAGTTTAGTTACGTAGGAGCTGTTAAGGGGTTATATTGATTTTGACACTAAAGTTTTAGGTTGAATTATGAAAAATATGTAAATTTCAATTTTAGGGACTAAATTGAATAAAAGGTAAAAGTTAAGAGAAATAATGTAAATTGTTAATAAATGGTCATGTGCATGCATTTAAAAATTTTTAAGTATTTAGAATGGTTGGTTAAATTAAATTATTATATAGATTAAGAAACGGATCAATCTGTAAATAAACGCGAAAAGGAGAAATTGCTGAGTAGTCCTTGGTGACGTGTTTGTTACTATTTCGATTTAGGTAAGTTCATATAATAATTAAACTGATTTATATTTACCTTTTTGGTTTGATGTGTATACTTATATATGCCTTACAATTAAATACTTATGGCACATCAATGTTTATTGTTAGAAGGACTAAATTGTGAAGGTTGGTATAATTGATGTTTGAAATTGAAAATGGAATGTATATAGTTGAATTATTGTGTAAATGATAATGTTCAAAGGTCTGATTGATATGGATGTAAATTGAGGCCCGTATGAACTTAGTGAACGACTAGGATACAAATGACATGTTATTAAGGTTATTACCGTTTCGGGTGTTGGTCTTGGATGTCTTACCGATGGCTAAGATCCTACATTTATTGTAAGTTATTCACAACTTGTGTGAGCAGCATCGTGTAACGTTATTATCCCAACCTACAGCTTGTGTGAGCAGGCCCATTTTCACAACTCGTGTGAACAGCATCGTGTAACGTTATTATCCCAACCTACAACTTGTGTGAGCAGGCCCATTTTCACAACTCGTGTGAGCATTTACATTCACAGCTTGTCTGAGCATTGTTATCCCACGTATCTAATGTTATTTCGCTATAGTTAATCGAGTGGAAATTTGATAAGTGTGAAATGAAAATGACCTCTAATTTAAGTACCAGATAATGGAAATGAAATATGATTGCATTTGGATTATTTGGTATAAAAGCATGAATTATGAATTATGTTATGGTTGTAAGTATGCTTGATAATACTCTAGAACGTCACATTTTTATGTGCTAATTGCATATTTATTTTGAGTATGATTCTACTAATTTGGGCTATTTATGGTCTTTTATCTTATAGGGACTAAATTGGAGGCAAAAGCTAAATTAAGGGCCAAAAACGTAAAATTAAAGATAAAATGGACCAATGTGCAACAAAGAGAAAAGATGGTGCCAAAAGTGCAAACATGGAGGACACAAGGGTTGAAATACAAAAAGAAGAGATTTTGTTCTATTAGACTCTATTTTATATTAGGATAATTAATATTATGATAATTATTAAGGATTATTTAAGTTAGGATTTATTTTATTTATCTTTATTTATCTTTGATTATTTGTAATTATCTTTAGGAATTCAAGTAGGACTAGTCTATCTATCTTAGCACTATAAATAGGGGATGAAGTGACTCAGTTTTTGGTTGATATTTTTCTGTAAACTCTCTCCCCATAAGTCTTTTGTTCTTTCCATTTTCCCTTTTAATAAAACTTCTATTTTTATATTTATTTTCTTTTCCACCACAACTATGAACCACTAAAACCCTTCTAGCCAAAGGTTGCCGAAAATCCCCAAAAGGGTTCTTAAGGTTTAGAATTCATACTTAGACTTCTCAACAGGGTATTCATCGTTTCTCCGCATTACGGGGCTGACGCTTCCGTCCATGTCCCTTAAAAAGTGATCTTTTCAACATGTGCAAGGAACGGCCGCTTTGTATATTTTAAGAAGGTTGCACAGTCGGTTCGTTAGCTTACTGCATCAGAGGTTGGCAAGCCCAAGAGACAAAATGGCGTGGGATTCGCCATTGAGAAACGTTGATCTAGCATAAATGATCCCACAAGAGCGATTGTTGGCTAGAGTCAAGTTCCACCAAATTGAAGTCTAAATCCTTGGAGCTGGTGGTCGTAAGCATCCTCTTCCACTATAACTGGCTTATTCGGGCTGAGAAGGATCATCTAAAAGCCAAGGATTGAACCCAAGGCGGATCGAGGCAACCGGAGGCTGGAATCTCCCCATAAGAATTTCTTTATCTCAACTCTATTTTCTATTTTTAATTTTCGCAATTTCAATTCGACTTCTCAATTCTTTATTTTATTTTATTTTATTTCCGTTTCCAGACCCAACCTTTTAATTTTGTTATTTTTATTTTTTTCAAGAACGCAGGTTTTCTTAGGCACGATTCTGCCCAGGATCTCGAGAAATAAGCATTCGTATAATCTGGTCCCTGAGGATTCGACCCTACTTCCCCTTTACTGTTATTTTCATTATTTTGCAGTGAATAGGATATATTTGGTGCTTTCAACGACGCATCAAATTTTAGCGCCGTTGCCGGGGATCGGTAACGTACTAATCTTATTTTTTGTTTTCTATGACCAGATCTGCTCCAGGCACTCTTGCGTTTGACTCGGAAATTGAAAAGACTGCGAGAGCTAATCGCAAAAAAACAAAGCTAAGGAAAAAGCAGTCAGCGGTGGTTGGGACTCAAAGCAATCCACCGCCAGAAATCAGAATCGACGGCGAAGCAGAGTCTAGGGTTAATGAAAACTCTAATCAAAATTTTGAAGGCAAAAAAGTAGAAGTCGATTCCCCAGAAGGAGTGCTTAACGCTAGGGTTGACGGAAGCCCTAATTTAGCACCTCAACCTATGACTCAAACAATTCGGCAACTAGCCGAAGCTCCGACAGAACAACCGCCATTGTGCATCGCATATCCTACTATGGATACCGATTTTGAACTAAAATCAGGGTTAATTCAGTTGCTGCCAACTTTTCGAGGGTTACAAAATGAAAACCCCCATAAACATTTGAAGAAGTTTCAAATGGTTTGTCTGAGTATGAAACCTCAAGGCGTAACTGAGGATCAAATCAAATTACGCGCTTTCCCTTTTTCCCTAGCAGATTCAGCTAGGGAATGGTTATTTTATTTACCTTCTGGATCTGTAACTACTTGGGCTGATTTATCTCGTTTATTCCTCAACAAGTTTTTTCCAGCATCTAGGGCAGCTGAGCTAAGAAGGGAGATCGTGGGAATAAGGCAGAAAGAAGCAGAGACTCTTTATATTATTGGAAGCGGTTTAAAAAGTTGTGTGCGAGCTGCCCACAACACGGTATAACAGAGCAATCTCTCCTCCAGTACTTTTATGAAGGTTTGAAACCAATGGAGATGAATATGGTAGACGCCGCTAGTGGAGGAGCGTTGCTCAACATGACCCCCAACAAGCAATGGACTTGATCTCCACGATGGCTGCAAATTCTCAACAATTCTGAGCCAATCCTGAAACCCCCAAAATAGTTCACCAGCAAGTAATTCTTCCATAGAAGATAGACTTGATAGACTTACTAATATTGTGAGCTCTCTTGTTGCAGAAAAAGCTAAACCAGCTCGGTTATGTGGAATACGTGCTACACCTGAGTACACAACTGATGCATACCCCAATTTTTATGATGACTCTATGGCTCATTTAGATGCAGTGGGAAATTTCCCTGGCCCACCACAGAGGCGATATGATCCCTTCGCTAATACCTACAACCCAGGATGGAGGGACCATCCCAACTTAAGTTATGGGACCAACCCACGATATAATCAGCCATATCAAAATCAGCTTTCGCAACAGCCGCAAGGTTCAGGTAATTCTCTAGAAACCATGGTCAATAAGTTAGCAGCTAATGTTCTTGATTTTCAACAGCAAATCCAACAGAAAACTATTAATTTCCAAAGAGAAATGAAGGATTTTTAACAGAAACTGAGGCGTCTATAAGAGAATTGACCATATCAGTTGAGAAATTGAACTCTCAAGGGAAGCTGCCGTCACAAACAGAACCGAATCGAAGACAACACGCAAATGCAGTGACGTTGCAAAGCGATAAGGTACTGGAACCTATTCCTGACAGGAATCTTGACCAAGAAATCGCCCAGGAAAAAACCCGAGAAAGATGAACAGGTCCGACCGAAACCTCCATTGCCTAAAATTCAACCTCCATTTCCATAACGATTCAGCCAGTGTCGAAAAGGTAAAGAGGACAAGGAAATCCTCAAAACATTTAGGAATGTCGAGATCAACATTTCACTGTTGGATTCCATCAAGCAAATACCGAGGTATGCTAAATTTCTTAAAGAGCTTTGCACCAACAAGCGAAAATTAACAGGTAATGAAAGGGTGAATGTTAGTGAAAATGTGTCCGCAGTGTTACAACAGAAAATGCCGGCAAAATGTAAGGATAGGGGCATGTTTGCAATACCATGCAAAATAGGTCATTTGGGAATTAAAAAGGCTATGTGTGATCTAGGAGCCTTCATAAATGTCATGCATTTTTCTGTTTATGAATCACTTAACGCAGGTTTTTTGACAAAAACAGGTGTTAGCATTCAATTGGCAGACAGGTCCGTTGTTCATCCCGAAGGAGTCCTCGAGGACTTATTAGTCAAATTCAATGGACTTATCTTCCCTGCAGACTTTTATGTGATAAAAATGGAAGAGGATAACGCTCCCGGGTCTTCAGACATCTTGTTGGGGTGACCTTTCCTTAGTACCATAAATACTAAGATTGACGTACGAAGCAGAACCCTCACGATGGAGTTTGATGGGGAGATCATGAAGTTTAACGTTTATGGCACAATTAGCCACCCAAGTGAAGTCTTGGACGTAAACCGTGTCGATATAATTAACTCATCAGTAGAAAAAACTTTTGAGTCATCTTATGGAGATAAATCTAAAATGATGTTTGATGATTTTGAATCTGTTAATAAATTATTGGCTCCTATGGATACTAAACTTCTACCTTCTGTTGTGCAGGCATCAGATCCAAAATTAAAACCACCTCTCGAGCATATCAAATTCACATTTTCGAGGAATGATGAGACCATTGCCGACTTAAAAGGGATTAACCCCTTGGAGGAAAATATGAAACCAATGAAAAAGGCGCAAAGACAATTAAACCCAAATACGGTGGATGTGATGAAAAATGTGAATTTCCAAGCTCACACGATTAAAAAGATTTATTTTGAGCCACCGTCGAACCATTTAAGTCGTCGAGCTAATGACGTTAAACAAGCGCTTGTTGGGAGGCAACCCAATCTTTATTTTTCTTTTATGATTTATTTTCATTTTTTATTATTATTTATTGTTTTCTTTTCTTTTCTTTTTAATTTCTTTTATATTAATAAATTTCTCTTCTTTGCTTAGCTAAAACGGAGCGCATTGAGGCTCGACTCGACACTTTTGGCCAGCAACTTACCGAACTCACTGCTATCCTCCGCATTCGACAATAGCTACACGGGGAGTTTTTCTAAACTTTTCTACCTATTTATTTCTTTTGCGTCCACATTGAGGACAATGTGTTTTAAGTAGGGGGAGGTACTCTCCGTATTACTATCGTATTCTGCTGTGATTTGTGTTTGCTGCTTGAGGCTCCATTTTGTCCATATTTTTTTTTAAGAATATTTTGTCGCTTTTCATGCCCAAGAATTTGACCACGACTTGCCACTGTTTGACCTACATGCATGATTCTTGGCTACTGAGTTAGTTATGATTCTGTCTGTTTGATTTTATCTCCACTGTTTTATTTTTATTAGGCTAAAAATAATTATGATTAATAAGTTAACTCTATCTTGCTTTTCGTAAAATTGATCAAGTTTAATATAAAGTGGACACTTAATACATTTGCATGCCTAAATTATGTTCATGTCTTTTAGGTGGTTACTAAAACTTATTTTCGACACTTGATTATTTCTCTTAGGTCCTCTTAAAATAGAAATTTCGTGTAAATTTTATTTAATAAATGTTTCCAAGGTTATGAGTGCAACTTAGAACGCGACTGACTGAGTAACCGGGGTAGGGTGCTTGGGTTGTCATTCTACTTCATGTCAAAAGGTTGTGTGACGTGATAGGTAAAACTCCGCTAACCAAGGTTATGAGTGTGGCTCAGAACGTGACTAACTGAGTAACCGGGGTAGGGTGCTTGGGCTGTCATTCTACTTCAGGTCAAAAGGTTGTGTGATGTGATGGGTAAAACTCCGCTAACCGGAAATATATTCCTAAGTAAATAAATAAAAACAGAAAAAAAGAAAAAGAGAAAAAAAAAGAAAAAAAAAGAAAAAAAAGAGAAAAAAAAGAGAAAAAAAAATAGTACTAATAAAATTGCAGTTGGGGACTAAAGGAGGAAATAAATAGAGTGTCTTAGTAGGTTTGGTAATTTACCTAAATAGCATGAAATAATTCAAGACGATTTTAATTTTTGTGTGTGTTAATTAGAAAACTTTTTCTGTTTTACTTAAAGCAAGCTTAGAAGTTCTCTTTATTTTTCATATGCGTTTTTGACTAATTTTTATAAAACTTTGGAGTAGAATTTCTTTCAGGATCTAATTTTCACAGTGGATAGGAACCACACTTGAGAGCAAGTATGGGCTAAGTAGGGGGAATTTGATAATACTCTAGAACGTCACATTTTTATGTGCTAATTGCATATTTATTTTGAGTATGATTATACTAATTTGGGCTATTTATGGTCATTTATCTTGTAGGGACTAAATTGGAGGCAAAAGCTAAATTAAGGGCCAAAAACGTAAAATTAAAGATAAAATGGACCAATGTGCAACAAAGGGAAAAGATGGTGCCAAAAGTGCAAACATGGAGGACACAAGGGTTGAAATACAAAAAGAAGAGACTTTGTTCTATTAGACTCTATTTTATATTAGGATAATTAATATTATGATAATTATTAAGGATTATTTAAGTTAGGATTTATTTTATTTATCTTTATTTATCTTTGATTATTTGTAATTATCTTTAGGAATTTAAGTAGGACTAGTCTATCTATCTTAGCACTATAAATAGAGGATGAAGTGACTCAGTTTTTGGTTGATATTTTTCTGTAAACTCTCTCCCCATAAGTCTTTTGTTCTTTCCATTTTCCCTTTTAATAAAACTTCTATTTTTATATTTATTTTCTTTTCCACCACAACTATGAACCACTAAAACCCTTCTAGCCAAAGGTTACCGAAAATCCCCAAAAGGGTTCTTGAGGTTTAGAATTCATACTTAGACTTCTCAACAGGGTATTCATCGTTTCTCCGCATTACGGGGCTGACGCTTCCGTCCATGTCCCTTAAAAAGTGATCTTTTCAACATGTGCAAGGAACGGCCGCTTTGTATATTTTAAGAAGGTTGCACAGTCGGTTCGTTAGCTTACTGCATCAGAGGTTGGCAAGCCCAAGAGACAAAATGGCGTGGGATTCGCCATTGAGAAACGTTGATCTAGCATAAATGATCCCACAAGAGCGATTGTTGGCTAGAGTCAAGTTCCACCAAATTGAAGTCTAAATCCTTGGAGCTGGTGGTCGTAGGCGTCCTCTTCCACTATAACTGGCTTATTCGGGCTGAGAAGAATCATCTAAAAGCCAAGGATTGAACCCAAGGCGGATCGAGGCAACCGGAAGCTGGAATCTCCCCATAAGAATTTCTTTATCTCAACTTTATTTTCTATTTTTAATTTTCGCAATTTCAATTTAACTTCTCAATTCTTTATTTTATTTCATTTTATTTCCGTTTCCAGACCCAACCTTTTAATTCTGTTATTTTTATTTTTTTTAGGAACGCAGGTTTTCTTGGGCACGATTCTGCCCAGGATCTCGAGAAACAAGCATTCGTATAATCCGGTCCATGAGGATTCGACTCTACTTCCCCTTTACTGTTATTTCATTATTTTGCAGGGAATAGGATATATTTGGTGCTTTCAACGACGCATCAATGCTAACCTTATTGGGTTGTGATGCACATAGGACAAAGAATGCCATGTTTCCAATTTGTATATAGAAATGTGATCAATGCTTAGGTTATACTAAAACAAGTAAGTTATGTTTAAATTTCGTACAAACTTACTAAGCACTATGTTGTTTACGTTTTCTTTGTTTGAATTCTTGTAGATTATTGGAAATTTTACAATCAGTTGGAAGTCAAATCGGAGCTTACACTATTTATCACACCCCAAATCAGGTTGATCTAAATTGAAGGCAGATAGGCGCGAAGTTGCTTGTTCTGACGGACTTTGGTGGTTAGTTCGCCAAATTGTAAGTTTATGGCAAATTAATGTTTTTGGCGAAATGAGTATCTGCCTATGAAGTATATCAGGATTTAGTATTGGACGTGTTCTTGAATGAAAGAAAGAATTGGATAAAAGAAAGGTAAGATTTGTGTAGGTTACTGCCAAAAGCATAGTTCTCCTAGTTTGTTCAAGCACTGTGAAGAACAAGTTTTGGTAACTAGATCTGGTAATAAACTAACTGAACTCACTGGTCTAATAGCATATGAACAAGACTCTCATTTATGTTTCTTCCCGATTTTGTAGGCCATTAAGAAGGGCAATTTTTGAAATATCATGGCACTTGTCAAATTCCACTAAATGATATGGGGTGATATATATATATATATATATATATATATATGTGTGTGTGAAGGTTCAGAGAAAGGTGTGCCTTTCTACAATATTACTCTTTGATTCTTTATTCTTAAATCTAATTGTATTATTCTCTATTAAGCTGAAAGATAAAATTCTTGGATAAATCAGTGGTTGTTCCATCTCCGATTGTTTGTTGCTAGTTCGAAAAAAATATCTAAGCCTAGAGCTTTGAGCTACAGTAGGTAAGTCTCAGATGAGTCATTGATATCGACTCTTACAAGTCTTTCTAGATCAGTTTTTTGTGATCGATGTTCCAGAAACGATGAACAAGTACCTGGATGATTACTGAAAATATGTATTCTTGATATAAGTCCTTGTGAGTTTAGAATATAATGAACTGTGTGTATGGGTGTATGTGATTCTGTGAAGTAATTATGTGTGTGTCTGGAATGTATACTATGAGATGTGATTATGTTGATGTGTATGAAACATGTATTGATGTATGATTTGATTAGGAAATTGAGTCAGCCTACCCAAGGGTGTGTTTATTGTGTGATGTGTGATTTGAAATGTTTGAGAATGGGGTGTTTCTGAGTGTAGAAAGATTGTGATGTGAGTTTGGTCACGGCGGTGGTATTCGATGAAGTTCGTCGAAAAGTAAAAATGAATTATGATATAACAATTCTGAAGACAAGTCCATGGCCTTGGCATACTCTGGAAAGGGCGGATGATCTGCATTTATTGACTAGGGTTCTCTGCGTGTCCTAGAGCGATGATGGGCAAACCTCACGTGAAGTGCGTTTAGGTAAATCCATATCGTAAATACAACAGTTCTTGAAATGCCTGAGTGGCATTCTGGTAGCTTTTATGGCGTATTCTGATTTGGTCTTTGTGACATTCTGTTAGCCTTTGTGGCGTACTCTGATAAGTTACAACAAGGATATGAAATGTCTGTAGTTTTGCTTTGAATGATTTCATGTTATAATCGAATAAATTTAGATGTTCAAAGAAGTTATCCACTGTAGTCATCTATTGGTATGAAATGTGGGCATATTCTCGTAAGAAGAGTTATACAAGTATTCATTGGTTTAATTTCATCTATGTAAAGTTGGAATAACTACGTAGTTGATATTTAACTAAAACAATTAAGTTTTAAAAATCTAAGAATCAAATATGCATTCAATAATATATAAATACAAGTTTATTGCCACTCTTTCTATATTCATTTTAAATAAAAATATTTTCTTTTACTTACATTTTGAGTGTGATAAAATCTAATATTTAACTATTAATCAAATTGATATCACAAGTTAAAAATGATTATTTATATTAATTAAAATAAAATAAAATAAAATATACATAATTAAATTAAAATAATTAAACTCGTAAATATACGTGCGTGAATTAAGAAACTAATGAAAATTTTAAAATAATTATTTACTTTAATTGAGTAAAATAAATATATAATTATTAAATTAAAATAAATATACACGATAATATAAGTGCGCACGTGATTTAAGAAATTAATAATTTTTAAAAAATAATTATTTACATTAATTGAGTAAAATAAATATATAGTTATGAGCAAAATACCCAAAAATACTTAAAAAATAATTTAATTACGAAAAAGGGCTAACTTCAAAAATATTTACGGAAAAGGGCCGTTTCCCCTCAAAATGCGTCCACATCAGCGCATTTTGTGGGGATGCAACAAGAAAGCGCTCCCTTGGGGGAGCGCTTTTGCCACATCAGCACAAAGCGCGCTGACAAGGACGCACTTTGCTGATGTGGCAAAAACGCTCCCCCATAGACGCGTTTTAGCCCGTGTTTTTTTAAAAAAAAAACTAATCTCGAATTTTTTAAAAATTTACGAGAATAAACCTTTATAAAGGCTCAAAGTGACAACACCATTTTTTTAAGGTGTCATCAATTAATAAGGAAATATAACTTACAAAGGAAATCTTTATATAGACCCAAAGTCTCATTTCCCTTGTTTTCTTGAGCAAAGTGGGATATGAGATATGTGTATATATAGACTCATGAATAGTTTTGCAGCTTGTTCCTAAACAATGTGGGATTCCTTCCTCTTTTAACTAACAACATGAGATGACATGCTACACTATATTTGATTTTTTTTACAAACCAATTTCTTTTTTTTTTAATATTTTGTTAACATTTTCTTATATTATAAAAAACAAGAAACAAAACAACTCAAATATATTTTTTGCAAATCCCTTGAGTTTTTTGGGTGCTTATATTATTTTATCATGTGATGTAGTCTGATCTTATTTGATCTTATTCTAAAATTTTCCTTTCTATTTCTCTAATAACAATATAAGTATGAAAAAAGAAAATAAGTTTTGGACAAAAAATAATGAAATTACTTGCTACCAATGATGTTTCATGCATGCAATACATATCGAATCACATCATCATCATCGCTTAGCTCTCATTGATGTTTAGTGATGAAGAATTTCGAATGCAACGTACTCCCACATTTTATAGATGCTCCGTACATATCTTACGATGAGATTCAAAAATCAGTAAAAAGAAATTCATCACATTTTAATGATCTTTTTCTGTTCTTTTAAAGTTTTTTAACTTAAATATAACCTAAAATATGGACACTATTAAATAATAAATTAACAAATGAAATTTACTATTAATGGGCATGTTGAGGATTAAACACAAATTTTTTTTATTTTGTATCACTCAATTTACTTTAAAATTTTTTAACACGCATATTATTTACAATGAATTTTAATTTTTAAGTACAATATTTATAATCAATTCACAAAAATAAAATTATTACTGACAAACTCTATAATCTATTAATGAACTGAATCGTTAATGAAAATAAATAACTTTGAAATTTTTTTACTGTGACGACATGATATAAATTCTATCATCATGTGTAGATGTAAGTTCTATTAATATATAATAAAGTAAATATGTAAATGTTACGATGTTAGTTGCATGCAATGGTTTTGCGAATTGGTTGCTTTAGAATCCGTCTCTTAAAACGTTGCGTTGCACCCCTTTGTCCTTTCTTCTTTGGAATCATCAACACTGCCAAATTTAGTTGATCTTCATAATTTAATTTTTTTCATTTTGGTTCCTTCATGTTAAAGTTAGTAAAAATAAAAAAAAGGACAAAAATAAAAGTTGAACCGATTTAATAAAAAAATAGGACAAAAAATATATTTTTGCAAATCCCTTGAGTTTTTTGGGTGCTTATATTATTTTATCATGTGATGTAGTCTGATCTTATTTAATTTGCAAAAAATATATTTGAGTTGTTTTGTTTCTTTTTTTTATAATATAATAAAATGTTAACAAAATTTAAAAAAAAGAGAAATTGTTTTGTAAAAAAAAAATCAAATATAGTCTAGCATGTCATCTCATGTTGTTAGTTAAAAGAGGAAGGAATCCCACATTGTTTAGGAACAAGCTGCAAAACTATTCATGAGTCTATATATACACATATCTCATATCCCACTTTGCTCAAGAAAACAAGGGAAATGAGACTTTAGGTCTATATAAAGATTTCCTTATAAGTTATATTTTCTTATTAATTGATGACACCTTAAAAAAATGGTGTTGTCACTTTGAGCCTTTATAAAGGTTTATTCTCGTAATTTTTTAAAAAATTTGAGAATAGTTTTTTTTAAAAAAACACGGGCTAAAACGCGTCTATGAGGGAGCATTTTTGCCACATCAGCAAAGCGCGTCTTCGTCAGTGCGCTTTGTGCTGATGTGGCAAAAGCGCTCCCTTGGGGAGCGCTTTCCTGTTGCATCCTCACAAAACGCACTGACGTGGACGCGTTTTGGGAGGAAACGACCATTTTCTGTAAATATTTTTAAAATTGACCCTTTTTTCGTAATTAAATTATTTTTTAGGTATTTTTGAGTATTTTACCCTATAGTTATTAAATTAAAATAAATAAACACATTAATATACGTGCGCACGTGATTTGAGAAACTAATAATTTTTTAAAATAATTTTTTAAATTAATTAAGTAAATAAATACATATTAATTAAAATAAAATAAATAAACGCATCAATGGACATGGGCACGTGATTTAAGAAATCAATAAATTTTAAACATTTAAAAATTAATATTATATCATTTTAAAGATTTTTAAATATATATATCATATCGTATCTGTACTTGCTATAAAGCTAATGAATATGTTTTTTTCATGCTTCTATATAATTTTTATATTAAAGAACATAAAATTATATATCTAATTTTTTTTTTCGAAGTTCATTATACACTTACCTTTTTTAATAATATTATTTTTAAAAATTAAATTTACGTTTAAAAAAATAACTTATTGATAAAATATATCTAATTGAATCGATGTTAATAAGATTTAAATGCAAATAAATTTAAAACATATTTTATATAAAAAATATTTTTTTCATTCACAACACCCCTTAACATAATCTAATATATTTTAAATAATTTTTTTGGGATAAATCTCAAAATTATATATGAACTTTAATTTAATATGCAATTTATACATGAACCTTAATTTGATGTAATTATATACGTGAAACTCTAATTGTGATTTAAATATATATTTGAAATTTTAATTTTAATTTAATCATACACATTTAAAGAATTAAATAGATCAATTTATTTTTATACGGGATAAATATAATTATTTGTGTATGCAATATATAAACATAAAATAATGTTATATCGATAATTGTGTTAATAATTTACAATAATTGGATTAAATTAAAATTTCATGAATAAAATTACACAAAATCAAAATTTATATATTCAATTGCACATTAAATCATAATTAATGTATAATTTTAATATTTATCTCTTAATTTTTTAATACCAAACTAATTTAACTTGTAATTGTTATTTTTAAATATGTTAAACTAATAATCAAACTGAAAAATGTTTTTTTTGGTGAAACAAAATCAATTTGATTTCAGGAGGTTAATTTGGTTAAAACAGAATTAACTGTCAGCAAATTTTTTCTGGAACTCAAAATCTGTCGTTTTTTTTTCCTCGCAGGTTTTCCATCAATTTCCAGGGAGAAATCATAAAAACTCCAAAAGGTTTTTTACAAATACAAACAAAATGACGCCGACTGCCCCAATAACCAGTTCTACAACAACAACCGTAGCATCATCGATGGCGACAATAACTGATGTCTTTAACACTCCGAAGTTCGTTAAATTTTCGGCCATGGCTCTCCTCTCTTTTTCCTTCGTTTTCCTTGACACTTACTTCTCCTCCTCCTCCTCCCCTTTCTCCTTCAGTTACTACTCACTACCTCGGCAAATGTCGCCTCCGCCTTCACCACCTTCACCGCCGCCGCGTCTTCCGGCAGTGAGAAGGACGGGGATAATCGACGAAACGGGAGCAATGTCGGACGAATTCTTTATCGGAGAGTGGGATTCAATCTCCATAAGTGCTCTTACAGAGCTCAGCGACGGCAACGAGGTAGGAGGAGAGGAAGAAAAGGAAAAGAAGAATAAGAGTAGTGGTGAAGTTAAGGTGAGGTTTGAGAAATATAAGGTATGCGAGAGGAGTAAAGTAGATTATATACCGTGTTTGGATAATGAGGAAGCTATTAAGTTGTTTAATAACAGTGAAAAAGGGGAGAAATACGAAAGACATTGTCCTGGAAATGATAAACCGTTGGACTGTGTAGTTCCGAGGCCGGAAGGTTACCGGATTTCTATACCGTGGCCTCAGAGCCGTGATGAGGTTAGTTTTCGCCTGAAAATTCTTTTTCATTTACATTTTTTTTTAAATTAATTAGATTTTGTAGTAAGAAATTTTTTTGATGATTTTAATAAACTGTAGCTTTAGATGGGAGATTAATACAGGTAATTTTTCTCGAGCAACCGCGTTTTGGGATTTATTTGTTTTATCGTTGATTGGTTATATTAGATGTCAAATCTAGCACCTCTGTTCCTTTCATTCCGGCAGACATTTCCGTGTCCCTTACGTGAGATAATTTAAATGAAGCAAATATATGCCATTCATGTAACCAGAAACCAAATAGAAAATGACTTCTATCTCCCTATATATATTTTTTATAATTAAAGCTAAAATAATTATAATTTTTATTTAAATGTAATTATAATATTGTAATTATAAATCAATTTTTATTATTTTAATAGATTTTAAATAATAAAACAAAATTTAGACTTCTAGCCCAATCGGAGTTCAACCCCCTAAAATGAAAAATTTTCTATTTAGACTATTTAAAATTTTTAAAAATTTAAATGAGTAAAGATAAAATTGTATTTTAACCCCCTAAAAATGATAAAAAATTGATTTAATCTTTTAAAAATTATAAATATATAGGTTATTAAAATAGTAAAATTGTAATTTTACTATTGTAAAAATTACAATATAATTTCGACCTACCCCAACTTGAATAATACTTTGCATAAAAAAAATTCTAACTCCAATCGGTCTCAAGTCCAACCCATAAGCAGATTTAATATTTAGTTGTCTAAATGTGTGAAATACATTCCCTTGGCCATTTGCCATTTTTAGTAAAGTTGATGAGTTATTTGGTATTAATCCTTGTGTCTAATATGGTGGTTGTTTTTATTGAAATACTTCAAATTTAGCTGAATTTTTTTTATAGACCTTTTTTACATATGTGCTTTTTTTTTTTTGTTAAGTTAAAGAAATTTATTCAATAAGCAAGAGGTTACGTAATTTAACTGAATCATTACTTCTATTATGAATAAATTGGCTATTAAAATCTCCTTTTGGTGCTATACCTCAAAGTAACTATTTTACTTTGTCAAACATTTCATCAAAGGTTCTTTTTGGCTAATTGTGAGTTATAATTGCAGGTTTGGTTCAGCAATGTACCGCATGCTGGTTTGGTTGAAGATAGAGGTGGGAAAAATTGGATATCAATAAAAGAAGATAAGTTCATTTTCCCAGGAGGTGGAACACAATTTATTCATGGTGCAGATCGATATTTGAATCAAATTTCACAGGTTTTATGATTTCACAATCTTTGCCTGGTTTTAACACTAATCTCTTGCATGGCATTCATAACGATCTCTTTGCATTCAGATGGTTTCCGAGATTTCGTTTGGCCACCATATTCGTGTTGCATTAGATATTGGCAGTGGAGTCGCCAGTTTTGGTGCCTTTCTCCTGCAACGCAATGTTACCACCTTATCAATAGCACCTAAAGATGTTCATGGAAGCCAAATTCAATTTGCACTGGAGCGTGGAGTGCCTGCCATGGTTGCGGTATTTGCTACACGTCGCCTGTTGTATCCAAGTCAGGCTTTTGACCTGATACATTGTTCAAATTGTGGCATTAATTGGACTCGTGATGGTACGCTCTCTTTTCTTTAACATATCTCGTATTGAACAGCTACTACAACTTGAAATATTTGAGAACTTCTGTTTGCATTAATTCAAGAAGCTTCTTTTTTTTATGCGATTACTGCAACCTGGTTAGGATTGCATGTATGCAGATGTGTACTTGTATGTGTCCGTGTTTCACATGTATGTGTTTGCATGCTCAGTAAGTTTAATTAATTGATTTTGTCTGTCAGTTCATGTATGGTTTATACTGACCTTGGATCTTTGATGTTGACACTTCTTTGTATTTTTGCCTGTGATGAAGATGGAATTTTGCTTCTCGAGGCAAACAGGATGCTTAGGGCTGGAGGATATTTTATCTGGGCTGCAAAGCCTGTAGATAAACATGAAGATAACCTACAAGAGCAATGGAAAGGTAGCTCCCCATTTCAAGTTTTTTGCTGCCTTGTCTCTCTTTTTCATAGCTTTAGTACAATGCTTGATATCCTGAGACAGTTTTAGATGCTTCAAATATTTTGAATTGGTTATTCTCTTTCTCTCTCTATTACTCGGGTTTTTTACAGTTCTTGACATCCTGATTCCTTTTTAAATGCTTCAAATATTTTGAACTGGTTATTCTGTTTGAACCTCCCCCCCCCCTCCCCCCCTTCAAATGCATGTAGTATATACCTTGATCAACCATGCCCTTCATTCCACCATTACCATCGTTTTAGTATTCAATAATACTGCAGCATTAAAAAAACATGATTGATACCTAGCAATCACTTATCATTTTTAGCTTATCTTCTACAGAAATGGGGGATCTTACCACTCGCATTTGCTGGGAACTAGTAAACAAGGAGGGATATATTGCCATATGGAGGAAGCCTTTAAACAATAGTTGCTATCTTAATCGTGATGCAAAAGTGCTACCTCCCCTTTGTGATCCTGGTGATAATTCAGACAATGTTTGGTATGCTTTTCTTCAATACACATACATTCACCAAATATAATGAATGACACTAGAAAAAAATACAAGAATGAATGCATTTGGCAGTGGATTAATCTCTTTGACTAATTATCCCGCACTATTCTGTTAAAATTTCTCTTCTGACCATGGCTCTGGTGTAGTGAAGCATCAATAGCTTTAGGTTTAAACTTCTGAAACCACCCATATGTTCAAAATATTTGGGTGTGTTTTAATTCTACTTTGTGCACCAAACCAACTGATCTTAATGTTCTTAACGAATTGTTATCAAACATAGATAACTTCAGTTAGTGATTAAAAGATAGAAATTAATTTTCAGTAGCCATATACATATAGACATGAACTCTAATGGTTAATCCAAGTGGTTAGACCAATCTCTTTCGTTTTTACATAAATAGTTAACAAATAAAGTTACAAAGTGGCATAGAAGAAGAATTTAGAAATCCTTGTTTAAGACTTGGCATTTAAAAATTAGAGAGAGTAGGGAGTTGGGACGCTTAGGAGAGTTCACACCGCTTAGGACAAACTTGAATAATATTCTCTTACGGAGTAGATGGGTGCTTCCTTGTTAGTAGTATTTTTTTTTTCAATAAAATGGCACTTAACTAGTGAAAGTTGAACAGCTCTTACGAAGTTACAAATATGACTATTGCAGGTACACTAATTTGAGGACCTGCATCACTCCATTGCCAGGGAATGGTTATGGCTCAAATGTTAGCGCATGGCCTGAACGTCTTCACTATCCACCTGAAAGACTTCAAACAATAGACATGGATGCCCACATATCCAGAAAGGAAATCTTTAGAGCAGAGTCAAAATACTTGAACGAAATAATAGAGAACTATGTACGTGCATATCACTGGAAAGACATGAAACTACGTAATGTGATGGACATGAGAGCTGGACTTGGAGGGTAACATCTTATACATCATGCCACTGCATACACTTTTTTTTTTTTTTTTTAAAATGCATTGTTATTATTTTGTAATTTTTGTTTATCTCGACTCGGACAGGTTTGCAGCAGCATTACATGATCTCCAGGTTGATTGTTGGGTTATGAATGTTGTTCCTGTTAGTGGGTTCAACACCTTGCCTGTAATTTATGATCGTGGCCTTATAGGAGTTATGCATGACTGGTATAGACTCAACTCTTATATTCAAATACTTGAATTTATTTTCCTATTGCTTTCATAATCATGATTCTCAATTTTTTACACAGGTGTGAGCCATTTGATACTTATCCAAGAACATATGACCTATTGCATGCAGCAGGTCTTTTCTCCGTTGAGAAGAAGAGGTAATTTATTCATCCTTCTTTTTCCTGCTTGTGCCCTTTGTTAATTCACATTCTTCATGTAAAGTTTCTTGTGCCCATATCTTGTTTGTTGCAGGTGTAATATCTCAACCATCATGCTTGAGATGGACCGGATATTAAGACCCGGTGGACGTGTATATATACAGGACTCGGTAACCATAATGGGTGAACTTGAAGAAATCGCAAAAGAAATGGGTTGGGTGCCTGCACTACATGAAACAGGTGAAGGTCCACATGCAAGCTGGAAAGTTTTGATCTCTGAGAAACGCATGTGATGTCCTAATTGGATAAGAACATCAATGAGACCATGTTTTAGCAGAATGTCCGGTGCGAAGCAAGAACAATTTTTTAGGGGTAAGATGAAATTTTAATTTTTTATAGTCTATATCTTATAATTTTTAAAAGATTAAATTGAATTTTTATCTTTTTAGGAGGGCTAAAGTATAATTTTACCTATACTAATTTAAAATTTTAAAAAAAATTAAGGGCTTAAATAGTAATTTTATATTTTAGGGGCTGGGCCCCTGCCCCCTAAATTTGCCTCTGAGTATGCATTTCCCAGCCTTTTGGTATATGAACTGAAAGCTCATATCAGGGGCGAAGCCAGGACAACTTTTTAGGGGGGCGGATGAAATTTTAATTTTTTATAGTTTATATATATCTTTCTAATTTGTAAATGATTAAATCGGATTTTTATAATCTTAGGGGGGCAAAGTGCAATTTTACCTTTATTAATTTAAAATTTTTAAAAAATTTTAAGGACCTAAATAAAAATTTTACCTTTTAGGGGGGCCAGGGCCCATGCCAGCCCCCCTGGCTTCGCCACTGGCTTACATAGAAAGAAACTGCAACTCATTGCATGTAAAATCAAGCATTTCCACGTCTACCTTTAGCCCTCAAGCCCTTAACTAAGATATTCATCCGAAGATGACATTACACGGCTAGAACTCGGAACTTGCAAGAGTTTGCAACATTATCAGTGTTAATTGAATTAAAACCCTGTTGTATATTGTTTTTTGATGAACCCCAAAGGAGAAATGTAACACCCCAAACCCGGCCTAGAAGTTAGGCCCGAATCTGGCATGTCACATTGAAGAGTTTTTCGAAAACCATGTTTTCATTAGAAACTCTTCTTAAAGAATTTAAAACTTTCTGCTATTCAAAACCTCAAATTTTGTTTGCTTATTTTCAAAATGTATTTTATTAAAAATCATTCCCTTGCAAAAACATTATTACTACCATTTCCGAAAACTTTGTTTAAGTTTTTAGAAAAATCTCATTTAAAGTAATTTGAGCAAAATATAAATACGTCACACATAAAGTAATATAGAATAAACCAGAGGCCTTATTACAACATAAAAAAAACCAAAATAGTAAGTGAACGGAAATAGAAATCTAAAGTTCGAAACACCATTTCTGAAGTATGGTCTCCTCCGAGTCATCCATGGCCCAAGTCCACATCACTGAGCATCACCTGCAAGGGTTAAGAAAGGGGGTGAGTTACAAGAACTCAGTGTATAATCCCCTTACCATCATCCACTGGGTCTGAACCCGTTTAGCAAAACTTGGGCCTGAGCCCATAAAACAATAACTTGGGCTGAAGCCCATTTAGCAATATCTTGGACCTAAGCCCATTTGCATAATAATGTATCAATTATAACATGTGAATGTAATGCAATTCCCAACCCAATCCTGATAATCTATCCGCTACACACCACCCGTACCAACCAACACACCTGTGGGTGATCATCAGTCAACCCACCCCGCCAACACACCAAACGCAGGCATTAAGCCATTTATAGCAAATTTAGTTGTGGACAAGCCACCAGAGTAACAGAATTTACGTGGCATTGCCACTATACAAATTTGTGGCAGAGCCACCAAAAATATGTGGTAGAGCCACCAGAACTTCTCTTCAATATTATCTCATCCCATGCAAAATCATGTATATAATGCATAACAAATCACAATATAACAACAGTAATTTATTCAGATATTTATTACAAAATTATGGCCCATTGTCTCAATTAATCAAAAAGACCCATTAAACAAAACATCAGATTGGCCCATTTATCAAAATATCAGATTGGCCCATTTATCAAAATATCAGATTGGCCCATTTATCAAAATATCAGATTGACCAATTTATCAAAATATCATGTGAATGTAATGCAATTCCCAACCCAATCCTAATAATTCATCCGCTACACACCACCCGTACCAACCAACACACCTGTGGGTGATCATCAGTCAACCCACCCCGCCAACACACCAAACGCAGGCATTAAGCCATTTATAATAATTCGTAGGCCAATGGCCATTTATAATATTTGTGGCTGAGCCACCAAAATCATATATGGTAATATAATCGGCACACAGCCTTAATCACTATGGCACAAAGCCATATTTAAATTGGCACATAGCCATTATCAAAATTTGTGGCAAAGCCACCAGAATATGTGGCAGAGCCACCAGGCTACACTTCTCTTCTTTTACATTTTTTTCTCATCCCATGCAAAATATGCAAATGCAACATACATATTAAATCATGATATTTACAAATATAAACAACAATAATTAATTCAAAGATTCAATGCAAAAATTCGGCCCATTGTAACACTTTGCAAATTAACCCATTATGGCAACCTATCAAATCGGCCCATTAGGGGCATTTTCGTAATTTGACCCATTAGGGGCATTTTTCGTAATTTCGCAACCCAGGGGTATTTCAGTAATTTACCCTCAAAGGGTTTTTAGTAATTTCGTAATCCAGGGGATTTCGGTAATTTACCCTCCAAGGGTATTTTAGTAATTTCGCAACTCAGGGGTATTTCGATAATTTACCCTCCCAGGGTATTTTAGTAATTTTACCCACCAAGGGTGATTCAGTAATTTCGCAATCCAAACTTAACTACTAATTTGGGCATAACAATTTAAAAATGTCCATCTGTGTCATACTGACTAAATTGACCATAAATCGAGTTAGAAAACTCGAAATCTATATCCGTAAAATTTCGTTGAAACTAGACTCATATATCTTCTTACTGAAATTTTTCCAGAATTTTTGACCTAGCCATTTAGTACAGTTTATTCCTTAAAGTTTCCCTTGTTTCACTGTCCAACGATTCTGACCTCTCTTATCTTAATCTCAAATATCTCGCCGTTCGGTTTTCATATATTGATCCCACTTGTTTCTAATGAAAATAGGCTCACTAAGGAATCCATACATATGAATTATAACCCATAATTCTCTTTGTACAATTTTATATGATTTTTCCAAAACAGATCAGTGAACCCCGAAGTTAATCAGAACCAGTCTCACTAAAATTAAGATATCTCAGAATATAAAATTCCTTTTCCTTCTTCGTTTCTTCCATATTAAAATAGACACAGTAAACTTTAATTTGATATCTTATTCACTTTCTAATTCCCTTTCTCCTATTTTTCGTGATTTTTCAAAAACATGTCACTGCTTCTAACTGAAATTGTTTTATTACAAAATACGATTACCACTACGATCATACGCACGCCTGAGTGATCACGGATGCCATTTTTGGTTTTCTTCGGTATTTCGACCGATTCACAGAATATTTCATACAAACTTTCAGCGAAGTGTGAGATTACCCACCATTTCAGATATGTATACGAAAGGTACGAGATTACACACCTAATTTCGATTTCCTAACGAACCACTCGTCGTTAACCTAGAACAATACCAACCAAAAGTTAGCCTTGGATTTCCAAAAGATTTCATATCACTTACACTTGAATCACTTACCACTATATCCGAAGGTAGAAATATATCGAGTGATTTGTCCCTTATCGATATTGGATCCAATTACCATCGTTTGACTTCGGCTAGAACAATACACGGTCTCCCACTTAAAGCACGATTTAATCGAAGAAGGAATGTCACCTCAAACGAGAAAGAAATTATGAAGGAGTGATTGTGGATTGTGAGTTTCGGCTATGGAAGAAAATGAACAAGAATAGTTTCGGTTATGAGGGTATGGATTAGAGGAAAAAGATAGTAGAGTTGGAGAATTTCGTGAAAAGAAAAGAAAGGTTGAGAAGGGATGCTTATCAAATTTCAGTTTTCAAGAGAAGATGAATGAAAAATAGTTTGGTCTCAATGGTTTGGTACCTACGGCAACAAGAAAGAATTGAAGAAAAGAAATGCTCACTAATGGCTTGAAGTTTTGGCAAAGATGAGAAGAAATTTGAGAGAAATGGCATAAAAATGCAAGAAGGAATTTTTGACCAACCAAGCACCAAAGTTTCTACCAAAACACTAACAAAAATTTGGCTACCCCTCCCACACCCAAAACCGTCCACATCCATTTCAATATTGGTCAAAATTTACCAACCACACTTTCCATAATACTCTCCCCTTTTTGTGCCACCAACCACACTTTCCATAATTCTCTCCCCTTTTTTTGTTTCTTTCTTTCCACTTTCCATATTTCCCTCCATACCATAATTTCTTTTTGTTTCTTTCTTTCCTCTTTCCCATATTTTCCTCCATACCATAATTTCTTTTTGTTTCTTTCTTTCCACTTTCTCATATTTTCCTCCATACCATAATTTCTTTTTGTTTCATTCTTTCTACTTTCCCATATTTTCCTCCATACCATAATTTCTTTTTGTTTCTTTCTTTTCACTTTCCCATATTTTCCCCTTTATCTTTTCTTTTAGTCATCATTCCATTTTTTTTTATTTCTTTCCTTCTTTGATGTCATGGCCGACACTTACCATGCAACACTTGAGAAACTCAAAAAAAATTAAATCCCAAAAGTTACAATAGATGAGATTTGAACCTCTTCCCTTAAAAGCCTTCACTTGATGCCATAACATCTTTACCAATAGCTCATTTATGTTAACAATTTACTCACTTATTTCCATAAGCTTTGATGCCTCTTACTATCTCTCATTAATAGGCTTAAACACAAACTTTCACTAAGGCCCAACTTGAACCCAAAACTTCATAGAACCCCGTAATTTTCTAAAATAACCTTAAGTCCAACTTGAAATAATGCCGTTCTCTTGTCTTCAAAAATTTTAAACACTCCTACGCTCAATGCCCAATGAGCCTAATCCTACTAGGCCCAATTTCGAGATGTTACAAGAAATGTGTATAATTTTTAGGATGACATTGTTTTAGCTTATTGCCTAGCCCCAGTGCATTAATAACATAGGTTTCTACTAGTAGAGTTCTTTCCATTGTAATTTGTACATTTACGAAAGTTGCTATTTAGTAAGGATACAAAATAACTTTTGACAAATAATTTATATATACACATAAAATAACTCAGAAATCTCCAACCAAAAGATCATCAAAATTTTCAATCTTTAACTACTTTTCTCAGCAAGTTCTTTTAATAAGCTTCTCCGTATTATTAAACCCAAAAAGGCTCCATCAAGCAGGAGTTTGGCGCTTTGCTGTTCGACTATCTTCATGAAAACTTGTGGTGATGGATTGATTCACTGATTTCACATCAAAATGTGCCTTTTTTTAAACCATATATATTAGTTTGAAAAATTATTTAACAAATTAATGGGGTTAATGAATTATTTATTGAAATAGTTCGAAATCGGGAATTGGAGGAGCGGACTTTGGAATACAAGACTGGGGAAGACGGCACCTCCACATGCCGACTTCCCCGTTCCAATAACTTTCTTTTTCCTTTCAGTCTTCATGCCTGCTTATCTTATTAAAAGATGGGATATTATCATAAATAATCCTTGAAAGATCGTTAAAATTTCAATATAGTCCATTCATTTTGCAGGTTTAAGAGTAAATCATAATATTCATCTTAAAAATTGTACCTCCTTAACAAGTAAATCTCAATTTTTCATATTTTAGTAACAATTTTATTTCAATACTTTAATTTTTACTTTAAATAAAAATATACTTTATTATTTTTAATTAAGAAATAACAATTTTTAAATATAATTTTAAATTGAAGGTAACATATAAAAATTGATAAATTTTAGGGACAACATTGAAAAATTTAAGATGAAACTAATAAATTTTAAATATAAAGTGGATGGACTAAATTGAAATGTTAATGAATTGTCAGGGATCATGTATGATATTATTCCCTTTTTTAAGATAAAAAATGGAAGTCTGATATTGGAGGACCCGACCCGACCTCCCCTCCATGGTCTAAAAATTGAATAATATCATAAATGATCATTAAAAATTTATTAAAATTTCAATTTAGTCCATACACTTCAAAATTATATTTAAAAATTTATTAGTTACATCTTAAAATTTTCAATATATTCCTTAAAATTGATCAAATTTTTTACATGCTACTTTCAGTTTAAAATTATATTATAATTTTTTTGAATTAAAAATACTAAACTATATTTTTTATTTAAATTAAAATTATTATAACGCTTAAAAAATTAAAGCACTGAAATACAATTATTAATAAAAATGAAAATTTAAGATTTACATGTTAAAGAAATACAATTTTTAATATGAATATTATGATTTACTTTTATGAACTACATTAAAGTTTTGACGAGCTTTCAAGGATTATTTCTGATAATATCCCATTTTTTATAAGATGCTGAAAACTAAAGCCACCCTTTATTTCTTCCATTTACTTATTTTTAAAAAAAAGAGAAGGAAATTTTTTTATTAAAATAGACTCAAGTGATGATAATATAAAATAATTTTGAACTTTGATGAAATATTAAAATAAATAGAGTAAAGTCTGAGTAATCTAGAAAAAAATTGGTTCATATCTGACAAAAAAAAAGAAATATTAAATATATATGTTTTTCCTTACTGGCAACATGACATCTTAAAATTTTAAATATCGCATATTTAAATTTAATGAAATTTTATTAATAATGTTATCAGATAATTAAATAAATTAAAAACTTTAAATCAAATATAGAAAGATTAAATTTTAAAAATACAGAGCATAAGGACTATAGACAAATTAAACCCAATACAAAATGTACAAAGAAAAAGGCCAAAACAAAAGTAAACTCAAACTCTGTAGTAGTCACCTATTTTCTTCTTCTTTTTTTTTCTTGAGAAAATAAAATGGATAAGACGGGGAAGCTGCAGCACAAAGGCTAAAATTTCCCAATTTTCTAACGGAAAATAATAGTGAAACAATTTCCCAATTTTTTAGGGTTTCAATTTCAGGTCTCAAATTTTCAACTCAGGTTAACCTTCCTTCTTCTTCTTCTTTATTTTTATCTTCTCTATAGATTTCTTCTTGGTATTCGGTGTTCGGTACTCGAGAAAATGCAGGGAGGGAAAAAAGACAGAGAATAATGGTGTTGTTTATTAATTTGATTTATTGTTTTTAATCTTCAAATTATTCTTAATTTAGTAAATAGTGAAGTTCAGTTTAATTACTTAGCTTAGTTTTGATTTCTTTTATCGTTTTTTGGTGAAGCTAACGCAGGGGATGATTTATTTAGAGTTCAATTTTCTTTTTGGATATTTCCTTTGTTTTCTGTCTGCCTAAAGTTTTTTTTTTTTTACTGAATTTGCTTGGTTTTTTCGTCTAATCTAATGATTTTTGAAAATGTGAATTTGAAAGGCAATGTCGGTTTATTACAGAGATATCCTAATTGTGTGGTGAAATGCTTGCAAAACTAGGGTTTTGTTCTGTTTTGTGAAGGTGGAGATGGGTGTTGAGGAGGGGACAAGAAACGGTGAAGGAGCAGAGATTGGGGAGGAGATTAAGTGCTTCAAGAGTGAACCAGTGAATAACGGGTTTGGGTCTTTATTTGTAAACGATTCTGGTGATGGGAGCTCAGGAGCAAGTGAGAGTTTGCGAACATATAAGAGACGGAGACAGTTAAGGTCAACTTCAAATATCGAAGTGCAAGATGGTGGGAGAGCTTCTACTGACCAGGTAGATTTTGATTAATGTTTTTCAATATGTATGCTTGAAGTGATAGATGCTAAGTATCTTTCTTTATTGTGCTATTCAAATGTTGAGATGGGCTTATTCTGATTATGTTCACCAATTCATGTTACTAGATTTGTTTTTCCTTTAGTTAAAGAGCTTTCTTATTGTAGATTTGGATTATGGATTGAAAAATATTAACTTGTTTTCAATCAGATGGAAAGCTCTGCCTGGAGACTATCCTATGAGTATGAGCAGAAGGTGTGACTGGGTCGTTGGGTACATAAAATACAATTTCAAGCTACTGTGTTAAGTCTAAAACTGGTGTGCATAACATGAGATAAATATGTGATTTTTTGATCCCTAGAAATATAATGAATAGTTGTTATGTAATGATGGTATTTGGAAAGTCAAATGATTTTCAGGATGGCTTTGTTGGTTGAATGGTCATTTTTTCGACCTTTTTATTTTGCCCTTCGAGCAATGAGAGTGTTAGAAAATGTTTGCAAGAGATATTGATTCTACAAATCCTCTGAAAGCCTCATGTATAGTTCTGTAATGCTTCATCAATATGTGTATCTTAATCTAGCTTGAACCTGTGAAAGTTTCAGCATCAGACACGAATATGTTTAATTCTTCTCATATGGACACATATTTGTCAGCTGAAGAGGAGAGATTTATTTCACAAATTTTAGTCCTGTATCACAAGGAAAGTAATACTCCTTTTGTCAAGTTTCCTGTTTTTGTTGCTATGTAATCCCATATGTTTTATGAAAAATTATAATTCCAGCATCAGAATTAAGTCACACAGCATGATTCAATTCCTGCATTATGACTTCAAGCCACCTTCAGGTAACTAATAGATAATGAAGCAGAAGCTTTTGAATTTAGAGAAGCAAGATATGGTCCCATATGCCACCCTGTCGTGGAACACATGGATGATGAAACCGGAAAAGTTTCTCAATATCTAAAGCAAGATTTCATGTTTTCTTTTGCAACCACAATATGGTACACAAATATGCAGATTTGCATATATTCTTTAGCAACACAATTGATACCATACAATGAATTCTTTTATTTAAATTTGATGTAATTTTATTAATTTTTGGTTGGTACATGGCATTTGAGTAATTAACAATGATTAAACTTTTATCAGATTGGCAGCTGAAACTTTTTCTTCTCTAATGTGGCTTTTGACTGACTCACTCTAGAAAAACCCTTTTATGTAAGGCTTCTAGATCTTGTGACTTTGAAGCTGGGATTTCCTTCTTTAAGGTCAGTCAGAGGTTTAGTAATGGAAGTCTTAATTGTAAGGAAAAGACAGGGCAGATGTTTGAATTTAAGATTTTATTTTTTGTTACCTTTTATGGATTAATTTTTTCATCTCATGCTTTTGTACATCCAATGTTGAGGGGCCTGGTATGGTTAATTGATTTGTATTTCAGTTATCCTATAGATTTAGTTCTACGATTCTTCTGGTTCAGTAATGAAAGGTATACTTATTCTTTCTCCTTGTGGGAAATTTGTAGTTATATGATTTGTTTAATTGCATTAGTCATACATGCGATATTGTCTTTTTTTTTTTTAATATGAGTACCTGAGTATTCTATTTGGGCTGACATGTTGTGGTCTTTGTTATTCTTTTGTCCTAAGAACAGTTGGTTTGTTTGATTTGTTTAACATGCTAAGGGATTCTAATTTTTGTGAGCAGGTCACTCTTCCATTTACAGATCATTGTGCTTCTTTAAATGATTCCAATTATCGTCTACAAAGGAAGTGGAGAAATGTTGTATTGGAGAACATGCATCAGTTTTTAAGTGGTGATGAAGGTGGTATACGGCGTTGCATTCAAGATGCACTTTTATTTCATCAAGATAATGATTGTAATGTGACAGTTAAGGTTTGTGCTGTTGTCTGAACTCCATATGGTCTATGACGTATTCCAGTGGTATTTTTCTTGTTGGTTTTCTTTATAATATATTTGAAAAGTTGTTTTATGATTCTTTCACAGGATTCTGATACTTGTCATGAAGATAAACAGAACTGCTCTCCACAAGCCGGGCTGATTCCTGATGGAACTCAGCATACTGCTGAGAAGCTGGAGGGTGTTATATCTAATGGGTCTGATAAGGAATTAAATCCTCAAACTACCAGTGAGAGGTGTCAACGTGTTTTCTTTGATGTTATAATTTCAGAAAAGTTCACATCTTTGTGTAAGCTTCTCTTAGAGAATTTCCAAGGGATTAAGCTTGACAATCTTTTTCACTTGAGTCTAATAAACTCAAGGATGAAAGAGGGAGAGTACGAGAGATCACCTATGCTATTTGCATCAGATATTCAGGAGGTAATTTATTTAACCATTTTTATTTGTATGCATTGATTGAATGGAGTTGCTTAGTTAAAAGGTACTAATGTTTGGCTTCTTCATTACCCCTGAAAACCAAGATGTTGATAAGTGAAACAGCTTCATGCTCTGTGTGTGTGTGTGTGTGTTGGTGTTCTTTAAAACAATTGAAGAGTTCGGAATTTAGTTTATTTTCAATGGCTATGATTGTTAAAAGTTTACAAAAATGAACAAAGGAGAGCTTATAAATAGGGGAGTTACTCTTTGTCAACAGCTTGAATTTAGAGAAGTTCCCATCTAACTCATAGTTAATTATGTGTTGTGAGAATTAGGGTCATTGTGAAACTTCTGATAAATTCTTTGCCAATATTCGATGAAGAGAGGTTTGTTGTGAGACTTCAGATTAATTCTTCTCTTCGTCTTTGGCATATTTGTAATGATTCAAGAATCTGCTGTTTACTGATATAGGCTTTTACTAATTCTGTCCAGATTGAAGTCTCAATGTAAGGGATCTTTTAATTTCTTGAAGGTACTCTGTTTATAATTGTAAGTGCATTGATAATTAGCCTTTCCTTTTTTACTTCAGGCAAAATTAGAGTGATCGGAAGCATTTTGACACTGTTTTCCATAGAGTTTACCTACAAGCTATTTCATTTTTACAGAGAAGGCGAATGTTCCACCTTAAAAGGGATACTTTCTTTTGTCTAAAGCAGCTACTAAACTAATCTAGTATAATATAAACCCAGTATGCCTACTAGTAAAAAGACACTTCAGCTCCTTAGGATTTTGGTGTATTTGATCTCTTCTTGCCTGTTTACGACTTCAGTGTTTAGGAGTTCTGTTTGAAGATTAATAATAGGGAAGAGTGACTGTTGAATTGGGGTGCCTTGCTTATGACTAGAACAGGGCTTAATGGCCAATTGAATCGCTAAATGCTCCACAAAGCTTTTGAATCTGATTCATTCCTATGACTTGAATCAATTGTTCTTGTGCAGTTAAATTCCTGCCTTTAGTTTCATTCATCTAACTGTGCTAAATGATGGTCACAAGAGGTTGGCTGGAGGATTAAACCCTATGTATTGTAAGTCTTGTTGACTGCTTAGAGTTAGAGAAGGAGGTCATAATAAGAAGAATGCTTAAAATTGTTTATTATCTTTCTAAAAGAAAGTAAACTGTTCTTAATTCTAGTTCTATGCATAAAGAGTAATTATTTATATTTGATTATCGGCCTTCTTTTAAATCTTCTTTCTAGTTGATTATTGCACTTTCTCTCCGGTTTTTTTTTTTTTGGGGGGGGGGGGGTGGTATAGAGTACTTGGTTTTCCCTAATTTTTTGTTGCACGCAATAAACCTGTGCAAATGCACTATTCCTTTTCTGTTAGGTTTAGGGCAATACAATTTGAGGCGATAATGTTTTTATTTGTCTCTTGTGGTACCCTTTCTTTACATTACTACAGATTTCAAATTATTTTTCTTTTCTTCTGCTTCACTAGACCGAAGTTACACATCTCCAAGGAATCTAATTAATAACATCTCTTTTGATACCCTTACTGTTCATTCTTTCTTTCTTCCCATGCCAAATTTTTCTTTAAATTGAACATCTCCAAACAATCTTTGTGGTTCTTAAGCTGTTATCAGACCATCTTAGTTGATTCGTTTAGTTACATTAATGAGTTTGTATGTTGTTAGAAGGAAACAAAAAAAATTGGGGTTAAAAAAATTTGGGGTTTAACATGTTTTAATATACACACGCAACTCTAATCTAAAGTTTGATGCATTTTCTAAAGAAAAATGAAAATCTTATAAAGTAATCAGAAGAAATCAAAATGGCTGCTCCCTGTAGTAGATTCAGTTCTTTTTGTTATCATTCTATATATATATTTCTGTTAACCTAAATACCTCCTGTGCAGGTATGGAGAAAACTTCAAGTACTAGGATCAGAAATTATATCCCTTGCGAAGAGCCTTTCAAACATCACAAGCACTTCCTGTAGTGAACAAGTAAGTTAATGAACATACACTGTGCTACTCTTGTTATTTTAATTTTAGTAATTTGCTTAAAAAAAAAAAAACTATTGCATTGATAATGAGTTATGATTTTATTGTAATGCTTTTTCTTCAATCTTTCAGGTTGGATGTTCTGGTGGCAGTGCTGAAAAGGAGGAACATGAGGTAAGCATTCATGAATTAGCTTATAGTGTGCATTGGCTAGTTGGTTTGCTTCTATCCTGCTTGTTTTTATGACAGGAGGCATGTTTCCTGCTGGCATCTTGTAGTCATATTCTGTTCTGCATTGCTGTCTGAATTTAGCATTTGTAGAGCATTTTGAGGGATATTTGAATTCAGCATTTGTATAGAATCTTGATTTTAACACGGTAGGACTCTGACCTGAATTGTTCTCTAGCTTTTAATTGCATTACATGCATGTAGTCTGTATTACATGTTAAGAATCTGATTTAAAGGTTGGGTTCATCCCTGAGAAATATTCTGAATTTTGTTCCATGAAACAGTTCTGTACTCGGGAATCAGAAATTCTTGCTAAACGGGAGCAAATTGAAGCTTGTGGTGTCTTTAAAGTTTGCACTTGCAGGTTTTGTGGGGAGAAAGCAGATGGGAAGGATTGTTTAGTATGTGATTCATGTGAGGAAATGTACCATGTTGCCTGTATTGAGCCTGCTGTGAAAGTGATTCCTCCAAAAAGTTGGTATTGTGCCAGCTGCACCAGTAATGGAATGGGATCTCCACATGAGAACTGTGTGATATGTGACAGACTGAATGCCCCACAGACTCTCAACAGCAATGTTGCTGATGAAAATTATAATGAACGTTTTGAAACATTTACTGAATTGGAAGAAAATTCAAACTGTAGTGTTGGTAATTGGCTTCAGTTATCACCAGGGAGCAAAACCCGGCGTGTTTGCAAAATTTGTGGAGGTAATTTTGTCAAAGGTGAGAAGTTAAGGAGTTGCGAGCATCCTTACTGCCCCAATAAATATTACCATGTTAGGTGCCTGACAATGAAGCAGTTAAAAACATATTGTTCTCGCTGGTACTGCCCTTCTTGTCTGTGTAGAGCTTGCCTTGCTGACAAAGATGATGATAAGATTGTTTTATGTGATGGCTGTGATGCTGCATACCACATTTATTGCATGAAACCACCACAAACTTCAATCCCAAGCGGAAAATGGTTTTGTAGAAAATGTGATGCTGGGATCCAGCGGATACAGAGAGCTAAAAGAGCATGTGAAAGTAAGCTGAAAATGAAGGGCGTAGGAGGTAAAATGGCATATGGTAATCTGGAATTGAGCCCAAATCAGAGAGAGAGAGAGGAATCTGATAGAAGTAGAGGTGGAATGGACATGCTTCTATCTGCTGCCAGTACTCTACACTTTGTGGAGAAGTTGAATGCCAATCGCAAGAAGAGTTAGAAAGACCTTGCACTTGTAGGACATAACATGATATGATTTGTTTTTCACGGTATAATGCCTTTACCCTTTCTATTATGGATAGCTCAGATTGACAACTTATTTTCACTTCATTTTTTGGGCTGGGAAGCACATTGGTGTAGGTGTAGGTTATTAACCTCATTAGATTTTACTAGCATTTGGAAGAATAGCTAAGATCAAAAAACGAATTCAAAAGTGAATAGCATTTGTATGATCTCTGCTTGATCAATGGGATTGCCAAACTGTAAGATCCTGTTGGTACAGAAAATCATCCACTAACAGGTATGATTGAACTAATGTTAGTTTGTAGTTTGAGAATAGATAGTTTTAGTGTCAAAAGTGAATGTTTCCCAACAATGTTGTATAATTGTGGAGAAAACTAACCAAACAGCCTGTTGTAAGCTATGAAAAGTTTAGTCTAACTGGATGATTACCTTTTGTTATGCTTTTGGATATAATTTTTGCTTCACTAGATGAGTTGGCTCTATGCTTTAACCTTGTTATTTCATTAATCTTTGTCCTTGTTTTTCCTAATCTCTCTTTTTCATTAAATTTAAGTAGGGAAAGAAAAAAAAATCAATTGAAGCAGATTCTGAATTTGTAAGTTGTAATGTATATTCTCTTCTCTATTGTTGTTTGCTTATATATTTTTTAATTTAGCTTTTGATATAGAAAAGGAAAGACTACATATACACTATTTTGACCATAAGAAAAAAAAAAGATTGCAATGTTGAAGCTTGTAGATTCATTAAAAAATAATGCCCTTGTTGTTTAGAATCCTGTATGTATTAGGTATATGAATGTGTTACATTTTCATCTTTTTATGACTATATTTCATGTGACTGGCGCTTCTTTGGAAGTTATTTTATACTCATGTTTGAATATGTATTTTTTTTGTTGGAAAAAAATATTTCGACATAGATGCATTAAGTGAAGAATGCTATTGGTGGATAGACTCTGTTACCTTGGAAGCATTATGTTGTTGCCACATTTTGAACAAACTAATGTATTAGTATTTTAGTACTTTTTTTTGCCTATAGGGAATTAAAGAAAACAATGTTAAATAACCGGAAATGATTTTGATTTTGATTTTGATTTTGATTTTTACAACAGAAAAGATGAGAGAACATTTTAGCTATGTCAATTTAAGTAACTAATTTGTATTTTTCAAATCATAACAGAAATATTATCTTTATTATACTGTTTTTTTTTTTTTTTTTTTGGGTTTTCAGTCCATCTATTATAAAATGGAACATGGATGGTATTGTGTGGGTTCAATCCTGGATGCGTACTTTGAGGGTGCTTCTTTTATTAAATTTTTGGTTTTTAAGTAAAATAATTGGTCTTGAGATATTTGCTAAATGCTGTTTTTTTTTTCAATTCTAATGGCAAATGCTGCTTTTTAACCCTAAAAGAATGCTCTTTTCCAAGTTTTATAATTATTCTTTTATATATTTTAATTGAGAATTTTTTTTTGACAATTTTGAAACTTGTATTTTTTTAACCTTAGGAAAAAATTAATAAAAAAAACCTTTTTTTGATACATCTATTATTGATTTATACAGGCTTGGGTATGTGTATATATATAAATAATATCGTCACAGAAAGAAAATTATATTGGATGGTAATTCTCTGTGATCTTTATGTAGAAAACAAAATAAATAGTATATATAAATAATAATTACTACTCCATTTGTTGTCCGACCCACAAGTTGACTTCATCGGATTTTTTCTTTGCTTTTGGGTTTATTGAGCTCTTTTCGGGTTTTCGGCCATTTGAGCAACCGACACCTGTCAGTTTTTTCTTACTGGCAACCTGAACTATCCAGTTCCAGATCCGACCCAATCTAAGCAAAGGTCTAATTTTGTCCCAGTCCCTGTACTCTCTGAACTCCTGAAATTTAATCTGTTTACTTTTTCTTTAAAAGAATACTTATGCTTGTAATTCTTAGAATTTAGTTTCTCTACGTGTTTGATTTAAAAATTAAAGTCTAGTTAATACATTTATCAATTAAATTTGGTTAACTTTGAATATATATTCAATTGAATTTTATTTTTTAAATCAAGCATTTGAATATTAAAATAGCACATCTTCAAATTTAATAAAATTTTATTAATAGTGATATCAATTGATTTCAACTTTAATTTTTTAAATAAGATACGTGCATAGATTAAATTTTTGGAATTAAAAATTGAAAGATTAAATTTTAAAAATGCAGAGAGTACAAGGACTTTAGATAGAATAAAGCCCTAAAAAGAAGTACAAAGGAAAATGCCAAAACAAAAGTAGACTCAAACACTACTGTAGTTACTATTTTCATTTCTTTTTTCTTGAGAAAAAAGAAAATACACGGATAAGACGGGGAAGCTGCACAGCAAAGCCGAAGTTTCTCACGGAAAATAATATTAAAACAATTTTCCAATTTTTTAGGGTTTCAATTTCAGGTCTGATATTTTCAACTCAGGTAAACCTTCCTCCTTTACTATTTTTTTCTTGTTATTTGGTGTTTGGTATTCAAGGAAATGCAGGGAGGGAAAAAAGACAGAGAATAATGAAGTTGTTTATTAATTTGATTTATTGTTTTTAATCTTCAAATGATTCTTAGTGAAGTTCATTTGAATTACTTAGCTTAGTTTGGATGATTTCTTTTATCGTTTTTTGGTGAAGCTAGGGGATGATATATTTAGACTTCAATTTTCTTTTTGGATATTCCCTTTGTTTTCTGTATGCCTAAATTTTTTTTTTTACTGAATTTGCTTTTTTTTTTCGTCTAATCTGATGAGCATATGTTATAATTTAATGTGATTTTGAAGGATAATGTTGGTTTATTACAGAGATATCCTAACTCTGTGGTGATATGCTTGGAAAACTAGGGTTTTGTTCTGTTTTGTGAAGGTGGAGATGGGTGTTGAAGAGGGGACAATCAACAGTGAAGGAGCAGAGATTGGGGAGGAGATTAAGTGCTTCAAGATTGAACCAGTGAATAATGGGTTTGGGTCTGAACTTGCAAATGATTCTGGTGATGGGAGTTCTGGGGCAAGTGAGAGTTTACGAACATATAAGAGGCGGAGACAGTTAAGGTCAAGTTCGAATATTGAAGTGCAAGATGGTGGGAGAGCTTCTATGGACCAGGTAGATTTCAATTGATGTGTTTCCATATGTATGTTAGAAGTTACAGACGCTAAGTATCTTTCTTTCTTGTACTATTTAAATGTTGAGATAGGCTTATTCTGATTCTGTTCTCCAATTTTTGTTACAACATTTGTTTTTCCTTTAGTTAAAGAGCTTTCTTATTTTAGATTTGGATTATGGATTGAAAAATATTAACTTGTTTGCAATTAGATGGAAAGCTCTGCCTGGAGACTATCCTATGAGTATGAGCAGAAGGTGTGACTGGGTCGTTGGGTACATAAAATACAATTTCAAGCTACTGTGTTAAGTCCAAAACTGGTGTGCATAATATGAGATAAATATGTGAGTTTTTGATGTCTAGAAATATAATAATAGCTGTTAGTTACTCTTTCTCTTTGTGGGAAATTTGTTGTTATATCATTTATTTGATTGCATTAGTGAAACATGCAATATTGTCTTTCTTTCTTTCGTTCCTTTTTTTAATATGAGTAACTGAGTATTCTATTTGGGCTGACATGCTGTGGTCTTTGTTATTCTTTTGTCCTAAGAACAATTGGTTTGTTTCAATTTGTTTAACAAGCTAAGGGATTCTAATTTTGTGCGCAGGTCACTCTTCCTTTTCCTGATCATTGTGCTTCGTTAAATGATTCCAATTATTGTCTACAAAGGAAGTGGAGAAATGTTGTATTGGAGCACATGCATCAGTTTTTAAGTGGTGATGAAGGTGGTATACAACGTTGCATTCGGGATGCACTTGTATTTCATCAAGAAAATGCTTGTAATGTGACAGTTAAGGTTTGTGCTGTTATCCGAACTCCATATGGTCTATGAAGTCTTTCAGTGGCATTTTTCTTGTTGGTTTCCTTTATGATGTATTCAAAATTTTGTTTTATGATTCTTCCACAGGATTCAGATACTTGTCATGAAGATAAACAGAACTACTCTCCACAAGCTGGGCAGATTCCTAATGGAACTCAGCATACTGCTGAGAAGCTGGAGGGTGTTATATCTAATGGGTCTTATAATGAATTAAATCCTCAAACTACCACTGAGAGGTGTCAACGTGTTTTCTTTGATGTTATAATTTCAGAAAAGTTCACATCTTTGTGTAAGCTTCTCTTAGAGAATTTCCAAGGGATTAAGCTTGACAACCTTTTTCACTTAAGTCTAATAAACTCAAGGATGAAAGAGGGAGAGTATGAGCAATCACCAATGCTTTTCACATCAGATATTCAGGAGGTAATTTATTTAACCATTTTTATTTGTATGCATTGCTTGAATGGAGTTGCTTAGTTAAAAGGTAATAATGTTTGGCTTTTTCTTTACCCCTAAAAACCAAGATGTTGATAAGTGAAACAGCTTCATGCTATATGTGTGTGTGTGTCTGCGTTCTTTAAAACAATTGAAGAGTTCAGAATTTAGTTTATTTTCAATGGCTGTGGTTGTTAAAAGTTCACAAAAATGAACAAAGGAACACTTATAAATAGGGGATTTACTCTTTGTCAACAGCTTGAATTTAAAGAAGTTCCCATCTAACTCATAGTTAATTATGTGTTGTGACAATTAGGGTCATTGTGAGACTTCAGATAAATTCTTTGCCAATATTCGATGAAGAGAGGTTTGATATGAAACTTCAAATCAATTCTTCTCTTCATCTTTGGCATATTTGTAATGATTCAAAAATCTGTTGTTTACTGATATAGGCTTTTACTAATTCTGTCCAGATTGAAGTCTCAATGTAAGGGACCTTTTAATTTCTTTAAGGTACTCTGTTTATAATTGTAAGTGCATTGATAATTAGCCTTTCCTTTTTACTTCAGGCAAAGTTAGAGTGATCGGAAGCATTTTAACGCTGTTTTCCATTGAGTGTACCTACAAGCTATTTCTTTTTCACAGAGAAGGCCAATGTTCCACCTTAAAAGGGCTAGTTTTCTTTTGTCTAAAGCAGCTACTAAACTAATCTAGTATAACATAAACCCAGTATGCCTACTAGTAAAACGACACTTCAGCTTCTTAGGACTTTGGTGTATTTGATTTCTTCTTGCCAGTATACGGCTTAAGTGTTTAGGAGGTCTGTTTGATGATTAATGATAGGGAAGAGGTCTTAGAACATGGCTTAATGGCCTGTTCAATCGCTAATTGCTCCACAAAGCGTTCGAATCTGATTTGTTCCTACAGCTTGAATCAATTGCTCTTGTGCAGTTAAATTCCTGCCTTTAGTTTCATTCATCTAACCATGCTGATTGATGGTCACAAGAACTTGTCTGAAGGATTAAACCCTCTGTATTGCAAGTCATGTCGACTTCTTAGAGTTAGAAAAGGAGGTAGTAATAAACAGAAGGCTTAAAATTGTTTATTATCTTCCTAAAAGAAAGTCGATTGTTCTTAATTCTAGTTCTCTGCATAAAGAGTAATTATTTATCTTTGATTATCAGCCTTTTTTTAATCTTGTTTCTCGTTGATTAGGTTTGTGCATACATGGTGTTATTCCTTTTCTGCTAGTTTAGGGCAATATGATTTGAGACGATAATGTCCTTATTTGTCTCCTGTGGTACCCTTTCATTTCATTACTACAGATTTCAACTTATTTTTCTTTTCTGCTTCACTAGACTGAAGTTACACATTTCCAAAAAAGCTAATTAATAACATCTCTTTTGATACCCTTACTGTTCATTCATTCTTTCTTCCCATGTCAATTTTCCTTTAAATTGCACATCTCCAAACAATTTTTGTGGTTCATTAGCTGTTATCAGATCATCTTTGTTGATTCGTTTAGTTCCATTAATGAGTTTGTATGTTGTTGGAAGGAAACAAAAAGCCTTGGAGTTTAATATGTTTTAATATACACACAACTTTAATCTAAAGTTTGATGCATTTTCTAAAGAAATTTGAAATGCTTATAAAGTAACCAAAAGAAATCAAAATGGCTGCTCCCTGTAGTGTGTATATATATATATATATATATATATTACTCTTAACCTAAATACCTCCGGTGCAGGTATGGAGAAAACTTCAGGTACTTGGATCAGAAATTATATCCCTTGCGAAGAGCCTTTCAAACATTACAAGTGCTTCCTGTAGTGAACAAGTGAGTTAATGAACATACACTGTGCTACTTTTGTTATTTGAATTTTAGTAATTTGCTTAAAAAAACGATTGCTTTGATAGTGAGTTATGTGATGCTTTTTCTTCAATCTTTCAGGTTGGATGTTCTGGTGGCAGTGCTGAAAAGGAGAAACATGAGGTAAGCATTCATTAATTAGCTTATAGTGTGCATTGGCATGCTCGTATCAGCAGAATGCATTACTGTTTTGCAAACTTTAGTTGTAGATATTCTTAACTTTTATGTCAAAAAAGAGCCATATTGGGTAATTTAGGGGTGCATTTGGTGTTTCAGAGCTTGGATAAAAATTGATGTAAGCCTAGACTTCGGAATTTCCACTGCTCTTATGTTTGGACTGATTTCAACGGAAGTGCTGCAGTGGACTGGTGGGTTAGGATTCCCATATATAGAATTTCGTCTTTATTTTTGGGCTTCAAAATTGTCAACTGGGCCCTCTGTTATTTTGGTTTCCTTATTTAAACACCCTAATGGTGTGGGAAATTCAAGTAAACCTTTATAGCCTTCATGCTGGCTAGTTGGTTGCCTTCTATCTATCCTGCTTGTTTGTATGACAGGATCTGGCATGTTTCCTGCTGTCATCTTGTAGTCATATTCTGTTCTTCTTTGCTATCTGAATTTAGTATTTGTAGAGCGCTTTGAGGGCTATTTGAATTCAGCATTTGTATAGAACATTGATTTCGGCACGGTAGGACTCTGTCCTGAATTGTTCTCTAGTTTTAATTGCATTACATGCAAGTAATCTATATTATATGCTAAGAATCTGATTTAAAAGCTGGGTTCATGCCTGAGAAATATTCTGAATTTTGTTTAATGAAAAACAGTTCTGTACTCGGGAGTCAGAAACTCTTGCTAAACCGGAGCAAATTGAAGCTTGTGGTGTCTTTAAAGTTTGCACTTGCAGGTATTGTGGGGAGAAAGCAGATGGAAAGGATTGTTTTGTATGTGATTCATGTGAGGAAATGTACCATGTTGCCTGTATTGTGCCTGCTGTGAAAGTGATTCCTCCAAAAAGTTGGTATTGTGCCAGCTGCACCAGTAATGGAATGGGGTCTCCACATGAGAACTGTGTGATATGTAACAGACTGAATGCCCCACGGACTCTCAACAGCAATGTTGCTGATGAAAATTATAAAGAACATTTTGAAACATTTACTGAATTGGAAGAAAATTCAAACTGTAGTGTTGGTAATGGGCTTCAGTTATCACCGGGGAGCAAAACCCGGCGTGTTTGCAAAATTTGTGGAGGTAATTTTGTCAAAGGTGAGAAGTTAAGGAGTTGCGAGCATCCTTACTGCCCCAATAAATATTACCATGTTAGGTGCCTGACAATGAAGCAGTTAAAAACATATTGTTCTCGCTGGTACTGCCCTTCTTGTCTGTGTAGAGCTTGCCTTGCTGACAAAGATGATGATAAGATTGTTTTATGTGATGGCTGTGATGCTGCATACCACATTTATTGCATGAAACCACCACGAACTTCAATCCCAAGCGGAAAATGGTTTTGTAGAAAATGTGATGCTGGGATCCAGCGGATACAGAGAGCTAAAAGAGCATATGAAAGTAAGCTGAAAATGAAGGGCGTAGGAGGAAAAATGGCATATGGTAATCTGAAATTGAGCCCGAATCAGAGAGAGAAAGAGGAATCTGATAGAAGTAGAGGTGCAATGGACATGCTTCTATCTGCTGCCAGTACTCTACACTTCGAGGAGAAGTTGAATGCGAATCGCAAGAAGAGTTAGAAAGACCTTGCACTCGGAGGACATCACATGATATGATTTGTTTTCACGGTATAATGCCTTTACCTTTTCTATTATGGATAACTTAGTTTGACAACTTATTTTCACTTCATTTTTTGGGCTGGGAAACAGATTGTTGTAGTTGTAGGTTATTAACTTCATTAGATTTTACTAGCATTTGGGTGAATAGCTATGAGCAAAATAGAGATCCAAAGGCTGTATATTTTCTGCTTGGCACACATTAGGAGTTGTATGATCTCTGCTTGATCAATGGGATCGCCAAACTGTTAGATCCTGTTGGTACAGAAAATCATCCACTAACAGGTATGATTGAACTAATGTTAGTTTTTACTTTGAGAATAGATAGTTTTAGTGTCAAAAGTGAATGTTGCCAAGCAATGTTGTATAATTGTGGAGAAAACTCTGACCAAACAGCCGGTTGTCAGCCATGAAATGTCTAGTCTAATTGTACGATTACCTTTTGTTATGCTTTCGGATATCATTTTTGCTTCACCAGTAGGTCAGTTGGCCCTATGCTATATCCTTGTTATTTCATTAATCTTCGGCCTTGTTTTTCCTATTCTCTCTTTTCCATTAAATTTAAATAGGGAAAGAAAAAAAATCAATTGAAGCAGATTCTGGATTTGTAAGTTGTAGTGTATACTCTCTCTATGTTGTTGTTTGCTTATATATATATTTAGTTTTGATGTTGGAAAAGGAAAGCCTACATTAAGAAAGTAAGTGTAGAGTGTTAGTGATGGATAGACTCTGTTAATTTGGAAGCACTATGAACAAACTAATGTATTAGTATTTTAGTACCTTTTTTTGTCATATAGGGAATTGAAGAAAACATTGTTAAATAACTGGAAATATGATTTTGATTTTGTCAACAGAAAGAAGAGAGAATGTTTCGGCAATGTCAATTAATTTGGATTTTTTAAAAATCATAACAGAAATATGATTTCTTTATTATACTTTATTTTTGGGTTTTCAATCAATCCATAAAATGGAACGGGGGTGGTATGTTGTGTGTACTTTTGAGGGTGCTTTTATTAGAATTTGGTGGTTTTAAGTTAAAGAATCGGTCTTCAGATATTTACTAAATGATACCATATAATTTTTTTTGTTGATGTATTTACAATTGATTTAAGAGCAAATCACTGTTAACTCATGCACTGTAAATTTCAATATTAACATAAAGTAGTGCTTGGATAGCAGAAAGTAGATGATATGGTATGGTAAAAGCCCTGAATATTTGAGTGATGATAAATAAGATCAGAGAGAAGATATAAATAATATTTTTATAAAATGATAACAACTTTGTTGTAGTCTAGGTGGTTGGGATGGGTTTAAGATCTGGCAACGTTATGCATTATCCATAATATAATATCGTATTAGCGTTGTAATAGGGATATAAATATATGTTGTTAAATGAGATTACGATAAAAGATGGTTTCCTTCAAATAATTATGATTTTGTTAGATATGGCTTTAGAACTATATTGGCTTTGCTATATCTTAGATTGAAATTCGATATTTCGTCATTTTCAAACAACCACCTCTTTAAATTGTATAAAACAAGTTGGCATCGAAAACTATCCATATATTTTACAAAAATTTAAGATTGTCCTAAGCTAGCTGGGGTTTAGACTCCTAAAGGAACTACCAAGTTCTAACTCATAGTACCTCCATTTTCTAGCTTCCAAAAATATTTTTTTTATGATAAAAAACAAACAAAGTTTACATCAAATTAAATTGATCAAAAGTACCTTTAAGTTTATCTTGATTTAGAACTTCTAAAGCATCACGGGGGACTCATCACTTCATCATAAACTTGTGAGTTTGTCCTCCATCTTAAATTCAACTTAGTCAAATAGTCAGCAATTCAATTATCTTTTCTATGAACATGCCGAATCAACCATTGCCTTTCAGTTCTCATGATCAGTTGGACCCTCTTAAGCACGATAATGCCCAATTCCACTAACTTATTATCCTGTATGGCTCGAGCAACTTTCAAGTTATTAGTATGAATCATAACTAAATTAAATCTTTTACTAAGTAGAATAAGCATACCATTCGAAATACCTCATAGTTCAGCCTCAAAGACCGTGCATTTCCCAAGATAATGATTGTAATTTAATATCCAATCTCTATTCTGATCTCGCGACACTCAACAGCAGAAACAGTTCCAGACCCTCCATCCACCGCACCATCAGTGAATAAATGCACCCAATTACCTGGCAAGAATGTTCGAGTACCAGAGGCAGGATTATTTAGTTTAGCTCCATTATAACTTAGCTCATACTATTGTGCCCAACTATAGAAAACTTTAACAATCTCAAGGTTACTCTAAGTTATGCCTTGAAAAATAAAAAGATTCTTATTCTTCCAAATGCGCGAGGCAAGTATCCCAAAATGACATGACCAAGATGTCCCTCCTCTAGACAGCCTCATGGAACAACAAAGATTGAAAATTAACCAGTTCTGTAAATCCACGAAACAGAACCTGTTCTGTTGATCAGTTGGGACGATTTCCAACCACACCTCTTTTGCTGTCAAACAATCCCGTAACACATGAAGAGTACCCTCTGTTCTAGCTTCCGAAGAAAATCTTTATGTTACAAATATTAATTAGCTTTAATTTCGTTCTGTTGTTTCAATGAACAAAATACAGATCAATCCAATTGTAACCTCAAGTAATTTAACTTGATAAATAACAATGCTTAATTACACTAGAACAAAAGGATAAAAGAATCAGAATCAATAGAGCACCAAATTGAACCCCGCTCACAATTGCTTACGAGGATTGCCCTTCCACTGAATCCGTTCACACGAGGTCGCAAATCAACCATCAGTCGTCATCTATGAGAATCACGAGAGGCCACGTGATGTCTGTCGTGGCACCAAATGTCCCTGCCACGTATTGCGGAAATGGTAATGGATGGGGTCGATCCTGGGAGAGAAACTAGTGTGAGCGAAGATGGTTCATCACTTGGAGCAATAGTTTTCAGAGGGCCAGTAATGGTAGGTTGCCTAAAGGACCCAACACCTACCTCTTCATGCATGCCAGAGGATGTGTGGGGTTTTATACTGGGGATGTTGGTGTTGCATATCCTGATGGGCATTAGAGATGAAGGATCGATTCAAGGATGTGATTAGTAGTGGAGGGTATATAAGCAGCACCGGAATTTAGTCTGTTTTGTACTTGAATCCGGAGGCAGCTTTCGTAAGTTTGAAGGAAGTCGAAAAGACAACAGCGAAAGAGATGATAGAGTATTGCCGGGCCAAGCTCCCGCATTATATGGCATCTGAAACAGTGGTGTTCAATTAAGTTTGAGCTGAGGAAAATGGCCAAGGCTTTTAGGCTAGGATTGTTTTAAGAACACAAGCCATAAGACACAAAAGGAGTAGAATTGCCTTTTGAATAGCCATAATTTAATAGTTTATACCATTTTGTCTAACAATGACTAATATTCATACATGCTCTTGGGAGAATTTATCTGTACATGATCTCATGATTTAAATTTAACAAAGGTTTTCCTTCAAGTTCGAAACAGCACACCCCATTTGCATAAGCTTTCAGAACCCATACTACCGTCTGATATTATGCCTACAAAGTTCTTCCTTGATGCCAAATTCTAAGCAAATCCAAAAATTTTCAATTGTATAGCTTCGTTCATGCTCCATGCTAGGTTGAGGAATCCTTGTCCGTGCTATATCTTCATCCACCGACTGAATTCTCAATTACAGAGGGCCGATGACTCTACCATCATTCTTCCTGTCAGTAACAACTGCTCTTCATGTAAAATCAAGAAGACTCAGTACTATCACCTACCATATAACGGTTTTTATCAGTACTCAGGCCTAAAGAATGAAGCTGCTTTCTTTTCTTTATAAGATGCGATGCAGTTTTCCTGTCGTCTTGTGCCTCCACAGAATCAGGCTGCATAAAAATACAGCTTTAGTAAACCCGACTACTGCAGTCTACTTTGCCTAAGGATTTCCCTCTTTGCCCAGGACAAGAATACAAGGCTAGAGACCAATTTAACCAGAGACATTAGACTTCAAAGTTATAAGAAGCAGCTTAAAAATCTGATAAAGCACACTTCCTCAAAGTACGAGGCCATGCAAAGTAATACGGAATGAAAAGTACCAAAAATGTACCTTGATAGCTAATGCCCTGCCAAAACTCTCAATGGCACTATCGGGCTCTCCGAAGTTTAATTGTGATCTACCAAGAGTAATCCATGCCTGAAAGAAAATACAACCTCATAAACACAAAAGCACTTTGGCATTGAATGTACGCTGCAATAACAATGGTACTTCTGACTAAAAATTCTTTCTAATGAAGTTACTGACAGAAATAACAATTCAAATTGCAATCTCTCAGCATTAGCTAGCAGCCACCATACATGTAGCAGGGACAGGAAATCTAGGGAAACTAGTTGCCCATGTGGAAAGTCAACCACTTCTAAGGATTAGAATACAAACTATTTTCCTCCTCATTAGCTAAATTTGTGCAACATTATGGTAGCCATTAATTTGATGATAAACTTCAAAGTACCAGGGGTAAAACAATGGAATGAGCTCAATTTTTGCATAATATACCAGAGTGCAAGTTAGAAATGTTCCAAATACTTTGAGAAATATAAGCGTCATGTTTATGGAACATAATTATAAAGGGGTATGATGTTTTTCAAGGTATATAATACAGCTTAACATTTGATATCTCATTCAGGTTATAGGTTTGACATACCTCAGCCCATGATGGTTCCAATTCAGTGGCTCCTGCCAAGTAGAATCCACAGATAAGCAGACAAAAGTTTAAACTTACATATTCATTATTTCACATTGCAACAACAACAAAAAAAAAAAAAAAAAAACACAAAAAAAAAAAAAACACAAAAAAACCATAGTGCATTATCAGAAGGCATAAACATGCTGAATATACTGTGCATTGCATTCTATAACTAGCCATCTTGTCTGAGGAATTTTAAATAAAATAAGTGGTTAAACAATGTCACCAAAATACAAGTAACTGAAAACTGCATCAGAAACATGAGTGAAAAAGAAAGTGAAACTTACGAGTGGCCGCCTTCAATGCACTCCATGCATCCCCTAGTTCGAGTAGAACTTGTGCCTTCTGTTCAAGCAAAACTGCATTTCCAGGCATCAAATTAAGTGCTGTCTCCCACTTCCCAAGTGCTTCCCGGTATTTCCCATCCTTCAAAAGAAATTATCCATCACAACAAATACATCCTATCAAGTATGACAAAACAAAAAAGTACCACCGTTTCATGCAAATGGAAAGACTAGTAAATGACCCATTTAACAATATCTAAAGCTGAACTCCCCCTTTTCCCCCGTTAGATGGCTAAAATCCTATCGGCGGCTGAAAATGAATGCAACTTGGGTTATTTCATCTCATAGCACTATAATTGAGCCAAATTCAAGGTAATAGAAATACCATAAAGAGAAGGGCCCAAAAACCTCATGATCAACCAACAAAATGATAAAATTCGTCATTATCAACACATTAAGTTACATAAATAAAGACCATATAAGATCTTCACCGTATTCCCAATTTGATAATTCAATCAAGACTGTATCCCTTTCAACACCGAAAATCAATCAATTGGAAACAGGGCAGAAGAAAAAAGGAAAAAAGGAAAACCTCAGCAAGCTTGTTGCCTTGGGCTTGGAAGGATTGGGCAAGTTGTTTAAAGTCAGAATCCAAAGCATCAGCAGAGGGTTTGTCTTGATGTTGAGAATGGGCGTGTTCTTGATTCTGCAACTGCATATCATCATGCAAGGGATCTTGTTGATCAAAGGGAAGATTAGGGTAGCTTGCAATAGCTTCCCTGGACCGCTTCTTGTTGTTGCTCTTGTTCTTGTTCCACGTTAGCTTCATCTCTTCTGCAACTCCTTGTTATTTTCTTTTCTTTTTTTTTTTTTTCACTTGACACTTCGATATCCAGCGTCGTTCATTGTCCAAATAAAGAGATCGGTCGGGTCGGGTCAGCTCATCTTGGTTTCAAATTCTGATCCAGTTTATATTCATGATCCTAATCAAGGCCCAATTGACAACTTTTCTTTTTGTTGTAAATGATTACAATTGATTTTGAGTTTAATTTAAAAAAAAAAATTGGTTTTAAACTAAACATTTGTATGCTTTCTTTTTTTTTTATCGGTCAAATGGGATTGATTCAGGATACCTATGAGTTAAAACTAAAAGAAGTCAATTGGGTGTATTGTTAAATTAATGGCAGATAATATTATTAGGAGAAGTAAAACATATATGAAAAATATTAAAATAAATATGGTACATGCTCATATACATTTCACTTCTAACCCAAACTCATATCTTTCAAGAAAAAAATAGTGATATAGTGTGGGGAAGTTCAGTTTGAGGGTGTGGAGTTGGTGGTGGTTTAACTTTACAAAGCTTTCACATCTAGCCTGCTCATAAATGGGCGTTGACGTTTGGGCCCCAAAATCTGAAATCGGAGAAGCAAGCACGTTCTTGGTTTTGAAACCAACACTATTTCTTTTATCAGACTTCCTTTATATACACACCTCGACTTTCACTCTGCTTCTCAATTGATTCCCAAGCCTTTGTTTTTGCCTTTCTTGATTATGCTGCATTCTCTTCAAATTCCACCGAAGATGGTTGAAGAAGTTGGTGGTGGATTCCAAGTGAAGAAGTGGGGAGTTATTCCCCCTAACAGGAGATCTGTGAAAAGGATGATGTTCCATAAATTTCTCATCTCTGTCTCTTCTCTTTTCCATGCCTGCTGCCACCCTGTTGTACACCCTAAGGATTGTTGTTCCAAGCATACCAGGATTTTCGCAACAAAAATACCGTCACCCCACTAGCCATTATTAATAGCAACCATGTATGCGAAATATATGCTATAGGCCATCATATCATAGACATAGAGGTGTTTTAATGTTAGTTCCACTGATCCCCAACACACTTTCACTCTGCTTCTACTATTCAAGAAACGTATATATATATATATATATATGATAGACTCAAGAATTCCACGATCTCTAGGCTCAACTCCTGGGGCATTGAGTTGAAGTACATAAAAGATGATAAGTTGGTTGGTTACAACAGCCACTCGGGAGTGCATACATTACTTCCAGGAAGCTAGTGTATAGAACTTGACTAGCTACCCAAGTCTTAATTAAAAGGGAAATCTTTTTCTTCTAGCTTGGATTGCCTATATCCATTACTACATGGTCTTTTCTTCTTGTTTTGAAGCTTTTGCAATGTAATATCTACCATAGTTTCCTGCTTTTCATTGAGTACATCAATCAAGTTTCACTTATCCTGAAAGTAGATTAGTTTTAAGTTTCTATTTCACATTTTCTCTTTTACAACTATGATGTTCATTCTAGTAATAGCAACGTCCAAATTACAATATTTTCGATTCTATTCTATTCTCCCTTTTTTTTCTTCAAAAAATATCTTATATTTAGATATCGTTTTTAATACATTCATTTTCAAGTGTATATTAAAATACGAATATCAAATACTTGCATCTTAGAAAAGTGAGACAAAAAATAGATGACATAGTAAAATAGTTTAAATGATAATTCAATGATCTTTAAAAGCCAATTAACCGAATCCAAATTCTAGGGAAATTTGGACATTGAGAATTACTGAACTATTATAATATGGATTCTTGAGAAGAAAAAAATTGCAAGATTGAACTTGCCTGGTTGAAGGGTTCAGTTGTTATTCCCCCTCCCTCCCAAAAAAAAAAAAAAAAAAACTAATGATACATTTTTTCTTCATCCCTAACATATCTTTAGCAAAAGTTATATTTCAATAATAAATTTATATATATTTTGCCAAATATAGTTGTTCTTTCCATAAATGTAATGTAAACTGGTTGGTGTAGGGGTGTTCATGGCTCGGGCTGGGCTCAACTAAAAATTCAGTCCCATTTGTTAGGCCGGGCTCGGCCTGAAAAATGAGCCTAAAATTTTACCCAAGCCTAATCCGGATAAAAATGCTAAAACCCGGGCCTGACACGGCTAACTCATATTAATTTTTTATATTATTTTTATATAATTTTTAAATATATATAATACTTCAAAAATATTAAAAACATCACAACAAATTGAAAATAAATTTTAAAAAATATGTATACTTAAATAACATTAAGATAGCTGCAACATAACAAGCAAATGACTCTAAAATAATAACAAAATTAACAAATGCCTTTAAAATAATAACAAAAATAACAATAAAATAAGTTTTATACAATATCCAAATAATAACAACAAAATAGTAGCAACGTAATAGTAAAATGATAGCAAAATAGGGAAAGAACAACAAGAAAATAACATTAAAAAAAAAGAGCAGATATTTTTTTGTCCTTTAGTGAATTCGGGTCGGGCCGAGCTTGGCCAAAAATGCCTTACATGAGGCCCGGCCCATTTTTAAACGGACCTTATTTTTTTGTCCAAACTCATTTTTTGGGCTTATATTTTTTCCCAAACCCTCCCACATATCGGGCAAGCCTTCGGGCTGGGCCAAGTGGCCCAACCCATGAACATGTTTAGGTTGGTGGGTCTATCGAAAGAGATGCAACATGTATATATATAGGCGTATAAAAGAATAATTAGTTCTTTGTTTCTTTGTTTCTAATTTTGGTCTCTTTCTGTTCTTGGTGTTCAATCAATAGGTTTAGCCATCACCCACTCAGACTTGAAAACCCATCCAAAATGTGAGAAGGTTTGAATAAAAATATAGGCTTGAAAATTAGAGTTAGACAAAAAATAAGGTCCGTTTTTTAAATAAGCTTGGCCTTAGATAAAATTTATTTGGTTTGGGCCTGACTCAGCTCGAATTTGTGTAAAAAAAATTTCACTGTTGTTTGTTACCGTTTTGATATTGTTTAGCTGTCATTTTGTTATTATGTTCCTATTATTTTGTTGTTATTATTTAGATATTGTATAACTCATTTTTTATTATTCATTTTTCTACCATTTTAAAAACATTTGTTTGTTCAGTTATAATTATTTTAGTGTATATAAAAAATTTTAATACAAACTTGGCTCAAATTGAGCTTTTTTATTTAAATTAAACTTAAGCAAAAATTTAAGCTCATTTTTTTGTCGTGTGGAGTTTGAACTTAAAAATAAATCTAAAATTTTATGTTGTCCCAACAGTGAACCTACCTGACCAATCATATAGTCTAGCCACAATCCATACCTACCTCTGCTCTATTTTCATGCATGTATTTTAGGACCAGGAAGAAAAGAACTTCAACAGCAAAACCTACTCTCCAGGCAACAATCAACTATACTAGACTATAGTTTCCAGCTTCTTTATTCAGTAATATATTGGCTTTATTACTTGAATTTTTCTGCATTTCAATAGGGACAATATTGTCTCTCTTTTTTTAATTATTGACTTTAATGCAAAGAGATGTCTTTAAGGATAAAATACCTTAAATAACAAGGACAAAGCCCCCTTTTTTTAAATAATAAGGATAAAATACCTTATTTTAAATGCCCTTTCTGATTAGTTGGCATAACAAGGACAAAGCCCCCTTTTTTTCTCCCTCAAGAGCATCACAGCTGGAGAAAATCACTTTTGAGTAAAACTTGGATAGAAACTTGATGAAGATGGTCGATGCACCTTAATTATTGACTGCTTTGACTGTGTAGATTATGTCCAAATTTTAATAAGAAAAGGCAGGTTATTTAATGAATAATTTACTACTGAAAAAAAAAACTATTTACAGTGCATTGTTTTGTTGAAATAAAAAAAACTGTAATCATTCCGGTGTAGACTTTGAATGAGTGACGTCATATGATCCTATGTTATGTTTTAGTGATTAGGACAACTTTGCTTTTATTTTGGGTCCCATTGGAAGCTTAGTACAAATGTTGATCCATATTCCTAGATCATGGTCTAAATATGTATGATTTTTGTTTTACCATCAAAACTAAAAAGTTGAGCGACATGACCGAGGGTTTGAATGATAGGGAAAATTGGACCTAATCGATGGCTGCTTTTATTCTGGGTTTAGTTGGCAATGCTTTCTTTCACTCTCAACTATTACTTGTGTTGAATTCTAATTTTTTATATATTTAAATTCAAACATAATTATTTGATGAAAAGTTTTAGGCTAATTTACCAAAATATACCGAAATTAAAAAAAAATTACAGAAATGGGCCGAAATGTTGAATATTTATGGAAAAATGTCGTTTCCCCCCAAAACGCGTCCACGTCAGCCCGTTTTTGGGGGATGCAGCAGGAAAGCGCGCCCTCAAGGGAGCGCTTTGTGCCACATCAGCATAAAACGCGCTGACGAGGACGCGTTTTGCTGATGTGGCACAAAGCGCTCCCTTGAGGGCGCGCTTTTGTCCTCTTTCCCCCTGATTCCCTTTTCAGCTGTTTTTAGTGTTAGGGTATGAGGTTTTAGGGTTTTATGGCTAGGGTTTATGATTTTTTAGGGTCGTTGGGTTTAGGATTTTTAGGGGAAAATTAATGGACTAGATTATAGGGTTAATTAGGGTTTAGTAAAAATATGTTTAGGGTTTAGGGGAAAATATATTAGCAAAATAAAAATTATTTGAATTCTTTTTACAGTTGTATTTGGAAAAATAATTTTGAGAAGACATTTCTGAACAAATAGTGCCGAAAACGTTTCAAGCAGGATGCACTGTCAGCAAGAGTACTGAAAAGATCTTCCACGTGGATGCTCTTTTGCTACAGTAGTCTCCGGAAAAATAATTTTGAGAAGACGTTTCTGAGCAAATAGTGCCAAAAACGCTTCAAGCAGGGTGCACTATCAGCAAGAGTACTGAAAAGAGCTTCCACGTGGACGCTCTTTTGCTACAGTAGTCTCCGGAAAAATAATTTTGAGAAGACATTTCTGAGCAAATAATGCCGAAAACACTTCAAGCAGGGTGCACTATCAGCAAGAGTACTGAAAAGAGCTCCCACGTGGACGCTCTTTTGCTACAGTAGTCTCTGGCAATCCTTAGACTATAAATCAGCCAAATTTCATTCTTAGGTTGCATAACAGAAATTGAGTCAAAAGAAAAAAAAAAGAAACTGAAAATGAGTGAATGTATTAATGCTGTTATTTACTACGATGGTGAGGTTTGTGACACCGAAAATAGTGTTATTTTTTTATCGGAGAACACAGTGCGACTGGGTTTTAATCGGAACATAGATTTGACAGAACTTCACAAAAGAATTAGGTGTTAAATCTTCGGAAAAACGCCAATGAAAGTTCAGTCTATTAAGTATAGATTTTGCGCTTCGGTTGATCCGGTGAGATATGACTCAGTCGACATCAAAGGTCCTCGAAGCTTTGAGGCAATGGTGGAGACTCATCTTGCTAGTGGATTACCATATCTTGAGGTATATGTACAATTTTCATTGCTAAGTGATCTTCCTTCGACCTTAACATCTACTGCTGTTCGAGGGGAATACACGACCCCAAGTCGACACTCTGTTAGTAGGAGGCAGAATACGGAAGTGCCCGTGTTTGGTGATAGTATGGAAAACATAACCCTTGCACGACACTCGGTTGGTGGATGGGACATGCATATCCTTCCTTTGACATCCGATGATAGAAATACGTATTGGGGAACGTCATCAACTTCTAGTGGTTGGCAATCCACATATGATTGAGAATGTTGCGAAAGATGTTTAAGGAGGGATAATGTACTCCCCATGACATCCACCGGCGAGGGGCCCTCGTTCGTTGCAGATTATGGTGGGTCGGATGATGAGTCCGATGTGGATCCACCTCGAGAGCCCAGGCCTGATGGTGTAGAAGTTACATTATTTTCTGAATTGAAGCCTATTCCAACCGTACCTGAAGATGTTGAGGGCGGTTCAGATTAAGAAGAAGAAGATCCGCTATTCAGGGCGTACTCGCCTCCAGCCCACATGCATAATGTCGATCTATCTCAAGACGATGCATTGGAGTTTCTTGAACTACCACACTAGACGCGTGACCATACAAGTTCGTCGTTGGATTCGGGCAAATTAGAAGTTGGTAAAGAGTTTTCCAACAAGGATGCTTTTCTTGGTGCGTTGAAACAATACAGCATCAAGAACGGGGTTAACTACAATGTGGTTAAATCCAAGCTCGATAAGTACGAGGCGAAGTGTGTAGTGCAAGACGATATATGTTCATAGAAAATCATGGCCTCGTTGAGGAAAAGGACATGCTTTTGGGAGATCAAAAAGTACAAAGGTCCACATACATGTCTTGCCGGTACAGTATCACTATGTGTTCAATATTTTTGAATAATACTAATATTACGTAATGTTGCATTATTTAACGTACTTTGTTGATAGGTGTTTCACAAGATCATCCGAAGATGGATTCAGAGATGTTGGGTGACTTAATAATGCCGACGGTGAAGGTGGATCTGAAGACTACAGTGTCAGCCTTAATTGGCAATATCCGTAGCCAATTGGGGTACACGCCCTCTTACCGGAATATTTGGATAGCCAAGCAGAAGGCGTTGGAAAAGTTGCATGGTCGGTGGGATGCTTCATATAATGAAGTGTGACAGTGGTGTCAGGTGCTGGAGAGATATGTCCCAGGCAGCATAACAGACCTCGAAACGGAACCAGCGTACTATAACGATCGATTGCTCCGTGGATGCGCAGTGTTCAAGCGTCTTTTCTGGACATTTAAGCAATACCGAGACGCATTTATATACTGTAAGTCATCGGTACAAATTGACGGTACTTTTACGTATGACAGATATACGCATCGGCTATTGCTAGCTGTGGCGCAAGACGACAGTGGGAGAATCCTTCAATTGCGTTTGCAATAACATCGGGGGAGTCAGCTGATAACTGAGATTTCTTCCTATCTAAGGTTAAGGAGGCATGTTTGCCACCAACCTGATATATGCGTAATATCGGATCGGGGACCTGGAATACTAGCCGCAATAGAGTGACAGGGAAGCCTATGGCATTGCACATACCATCGATATTGCCTAAGGCATGTTGCGTCCAACTACCACGGGCAACATCGATCTACAAGTCAATGACGGCAAATAACCAACATGGGTATGTAATATCTATTAATATAATTTTGTTACTGATATGCAATTTATTCTTAATTGAAGAGTGGTATGTAATATTTGCTATCAACTTATATTGGCAGGGTACGAGATCAATAAGGACCGTTTCCATGAGATGTTGGCGAATTTGCGCTCAGTTAATGAAGAAGGAGAAAACTACCTACGTAATATTCCTTTCGAACAGTGGACACAAGCATACGATGGCGGCCTACGATATGGTCATATGACCTCAAACCTGGCCGAATGCATAAATTCTGTTCTAAAAGAAACGCGTCATTTGCCAATAACATCAGTTATGCGAGAGACATACTTTCGTTTAGCGGCACTATTTCCCAAGTGAACAACGAGTTATAAAGGCCAGATGCAAGGGGGTCATGTATGGTGCGCGAAGGTCTTGTGAGAAATTAACAAGGGGAAGGCACGGGCTAACACCATGCACACAGTGTGTCACGATCGCGACAACCTATGGTTTCGTGTAACGGAGATTGACAGACCGAACCAAGGTATTGTTGGCGGTCAATATTGTGTACACTTGAGAAATAGGACCTGCGACTGTGGGGTATTTGATGCACTTCATTACCCATGCGCTCATGTACTTGCAGCTTGTCAGAATCTCCGTCTTAATCCAATGAGCTATGTCGACGAAGTGCATAAAATAGAAAACATGTACAACGTGTGGAGACACGTATTCCTACCAGTCCCAGATGAACGTAAGTGACCGTCTGTATCGCTTGCACCGAATAAGCTGTTGCCGGATAGACAACTGAGGCTCAAACCAAAAGGTCGACCTTACTCGACTAGAATACGCAACAATATGGATATCCGAGAAACGGCCAACCAACGTAGGTTGTGCGGATGGTGTAGGAACCTAGGCCATACATCTCGCTCGTGTCCAAATCGGAATAGTTAACAGTCTTCTTAGCTTTTTTGTCTCTTGGTGCCTATGTAAATTCTATTTATTTCTTGATGAAAACGGTGAACTTTTGTAGAATGACTAATTTGAAAAAAAAAATAAAAATTAAATTACAAAAAAAAATAAACAACAACTTTTATTTTATTAAAGATATTAAAATTAAATTACAAACAAAAATAAAAAACAACTTTTATTTTATTAAAGATATTAAAATTAAATTACAAAAAAGGAAAAAAAACTTTTATTTAATTAAAGATATTAAAACTAAATTACAAAAAAAATAAACAACAACTTTTATTTAATTAAAGATATTAAAACTAAATTACAAAAAAAATAAACAACAACTTTATTTATTAAAGATATTAAAATTAAATTACAAACAAAAATAAAAAAACAACTTTTATTTTATTAAAGATATTAAATTAAATTACAAAAAAGAAAAAACCAACTTTTATTTAATTAAAGATATTAAAACCAAATTACAAAAAAAAAAAAAACAAATTTAAAAAGATATTAAAACTAAATTACAAAAAAAAAAAAAAACTTTTAAATTAAAGATATTAAAACTAAAAAAAAAAAAACAACAACTTTTATTTTATTAAAGATATTAAAATTAAATTACAAAAAAAATAAAAAAAAATTTTTTTATTAAAGATATTAAAATTAAATTAAAAAAAAAAAAAACAACTTTTATTTAATTAAAGATATTAAAACTAAATTACAAAAAAAAACTTTTATTTAATTAAAGATATTAAAACTAAATTACAAAAAAAATAAACAACAACTTTTATTTTATTAAAGATATTAAAATAAATTACAGAAAGAAAAAAACAACTTTTATTTAATTAAAGATATTAAAACTAAATTACAAAAAAAATAAACACCAACTTTTTTTATTAAAGATATTAAAATTAAATTACAAAAAAAAAAAAAACTTTATTTAATTAAAGATATTAAAACTAAATTACAAAAAAATAACAACAACTTTTATTTTATTAAAGATATTAAAATTAATTACAAAAAAAAAAAAAAAAAACAATTTTATTTTATTAAGATATTAAAATTAAATTACAAAAAAAATAAAAAAAAACTTTTTTTTGTTAAAGATATTAAAATTAAATTACAAAAAAAAAAAAACAACTTTTATTTAATTAAAGATATTAAAATTAAATTACAAACAAAAATAAAAAAACAACTTTTATTTTATTAAAAAAATAAAAAAATATATTACAATTAAAAAAAAAGGCGGTCGGAATCAATGTTGGTACAGGTCGGAATCAGTGCCACATGGGGGTGGTCGGCGGTTACGTGCTGGATTCCTCCTTCTTCTAGCTTCCGGCGAGGGTCGTGGAACCTCAGGCAGGGATTCTGGTTCCTCCGGCAGTGGGTCTGGTTGTAGGTGTTGGGAAGATGACCCACCTTGATAAAATAACGACTACAGAGGTGTTTGCATAAACCATGCGGGGGTGTCTGAATCCCAAAAGAAGGAGACTGGTAAAAAGAAGAGCTCCCGGACGGCGCCTCGTGTGATCCCTCATGCGGCGGCGGCCTCAAGATCGGCTGGCCAGTCGGAGTAGTCAGGAACGGACTCGAACCGGGCCATGCATTCCAACCTGCAGTGGGACTGGGAAAAGGAAACATATATGGGTTAGGATACATATAAGGGCTAGGGTACGTACCTGGCATAAAGGCCAAAGGCTGTGATGTCGGTGTCATCGGCTGAAGTGTTGGGCCTGGCGACTGTGTGGGTGCTGTTGATGGGCCCGGTGACTGTGTCGGAGCTGTTGATGGTCCAGTCTCATCACCAATTCTCATTGGATTTAAAGGGCCCCGTCTTTCCCTTTGTTCACGAAGTTGCCGTCTCCTCTCCTCTTCCGACAATAAATACGGCTTGCCATGGATCCTAAACAATGGCATGTATTCCGGGACGCACGCTAACTCAGGAACGACGATCGATTCTCGAATAGGTATATAATCATACCGGTTCTCCCACATTTCGATATACGCTGACCAAAATCTTGGCCAATCTGTGTGCAACTGCCGTAAGTCGACTTTGTACTCATCATCGAGCACCTCAGGTGGCACGGGAATCGGTTGTCGGAATCCAAATTGTCGCAAAACCCGATCTGACTGGTGCATCTCCACGGTGGCATAGTTGATCAATGGGACCTTCACATGCCAAATGTTCGGATTTAGCAAGAACTCCTCCGGAATTACTGCCCGAATTGCCGGATCCTCGTATGGTGTCCATTGAAACTATATTAACATGACCAAAATATTAGTTATATACATAATACTAAATACTAAATACGGAATACTAAATTATAAATACGAAATTCGAAACGACAATTTTATTACGAAAATATATTTTATTTAATTCTTACTTGTGATTCCGACCGTTGCTCTAATAGAAGCCGTATATCTTCAAGCTCGGTAGGTATTCCAGCATAACTCGCCGAATGGTTCCACCTAATTAAATATTTTTTTAGCATACAATTATACTTTAAATCTACGTAATAATTGTAAAATATAATATTAAATTTACCTCGTTATGAGTGGGAATGTTTATGGGTGGTCAACTCGAGGACGTAAAAATGGAAATTGAAACCGTGCCCATGACTGTAGTAATGATAAGCAACCTCCAATTTCCACTTTACTCGGCCATGTCGCCCCGCACATCTCTCGATACAATTTTGATAGCACGGTAGACCCCCAACTCATTTCACCGACTGCTCTAAAATCTACGAGTTTCAGCAGCCATCTCAGGTATACGAGGTTTCGAGACAGGTCTGGCATCAGATAGCCTCCAATCAACTCAAGAATGTATGCCCGAGCATACCGTATTCTTTCTATTTCGGTCGAACCATTATTCGGCTCCCGGATTGTGTCTCGTAACCAGGCCATCTCGATCCGACCTCCCTGAACGTTATCCGGAATGGCACCTAGAAGCTCATAGCATACGACGGTCCAATCGCTAGAAGTTGAGGACCCGGTGAGGACCCATCCACTGGCAATCCCAATTGCAATTGCACGTCTTCTAGAGTGATAGTACACTCTCCGTATGGAAGATGAAAAGTGTGCGTCTCGGGTCTCCACATCTCTATCAACGCATTGTTTAACTTCGGCTCCAACTTGCACCCCCGGCCGATCATCGCCACGTGCCAAAACCCCGCTTCCCGCAAATAATTCTCGATAAGCGGCGATGGCGGACTGGGTATATTGCAGATATAGCATTGCAACACCCGATCTACAGACTATTTAAAAAATTATAAAATAAAAATTAATTACAATTGCATAAACCTAAAAAATATTAAATAGTATTGAGAAATTAAAATTAAAACTTACCATTTGCATTTGATAGACGGAGATGTGTTTATCGTCGAGACGAATTAATTCTCCAGCCATTGGAAATACGATCAAATATTTTAAAATTTATCAAAAAAATATATTTTAAAAATTTTAAAAAAGGTTTTTTTTTGTAAATATGAAAGGACTATTGTGAAATTTGAGAGGAAGTTTGAAGGAATTAAGAGAAATTTGAGAAGAATTTGAGAGAAATTTGAGAGAAAACCCGGCCCACGAGCCTCGACCAGATCTGGTATGATCCTCGAATAAAAACTGTTCAAGTTCTTTGAAAATCTTTAAATGATTTTTTTTATCTCTAATTAAAATCATATGAATTTATGTGTCAAAACATTTAGGGTTTATTTAAGTAAAACATTTAGTCTTTAATTTGATAGAAAGTTCGTAATATATAAAAAAAAAATTCAACGTACACGCAGAAATAAAGTTCATACTAAGGCCTTATTACATCAAAACAAACCCAAATAGTTTTAGGTACTTAAATAAAAAAATAAAATGTCCAAATAAAGTAATTCCTTGCTGAGCATGGACACCATTAAGCTCCTGCCGACCCGGTCCTTTACTGATCATCACCTGAAAAATGTTATTCCCACAACGGGGTGAGTCAACGGACTCAATGTGTACACAAACACTAGGTCCAAATAGATTCAAGCATATCAAGTCATACGCATTCATATCAAAATATACAATTAATGATGCATTCCCAAGCCCAAGCCTAGTTACCAACCGTTACACATCACCCGTACCAACCGACACACCGTGGGGACTACTAAGTCAACCCTCCATCCGCTACACACCATCGAAGGCAGTCGCTGCAGTCGACGTGCTCATCGCCCTTTTAAAAGTCGTGGCATGGCCACCAGATTAAATAATTGTGACCGAAGTCACCACATTCAGATATCGTGGTCTTAGATCACCACATTCACTTCCCCTTTTTCATATAACCCGAATGCCCCATTTCACACATATCATGCATATCATGCCTTATTTCACATTCTTATCACTTTTCACATGTTAAATATAACATATATTCATAATCCTAGTAGGAGTAGGAAACATACCTTAGTACTTTGTACCATGGTATGGTACCTTAGCCATATTTTTCACATTCTTATAAACACTTATATATTAAAACATAGCCTTAAATCGATTAGGATTTTAGTGTGAGGTACACACCTGATTTATTTAAAGCCTTTAATCCAAGTCCCGAAAATCCGATCTAAAACCTTAGATCTCAAATCCCGAAATTAACTCCTTGGCTATGGAGATGTCGATATGCCTATAGAGTACATGTTAGATTTAATCCAACGTTAAAACACAATGGAATGGCCTATGGCCGAATCTTATAGTTACCTACCTTGTGGATATTCAAATCCCAAAAGATCACTTCTCCAAATGATAGCTACAAGAATCCTCAAAGACCCCTTTCAAAGTTAGGTCAAAAGAATAAAAAGGGATTAGTTTCCATAGCGTCAACTTAATTGAAGGCATAGAGAAGAAGATCAACAACAAAGAGTTCCTTACCCCACTATTAGAACCGATCGAATAACTTGCAACAAAAGATCAACCTCACCCATCTCTGACTACTAAGAGATTCAGCCACAGGAGGAAAGGTGATTCGGCTATGACGTCTAGAGGAAGAAAGATTGGTAATAGGAAGAAAAGATTGGAGCCTTGAATAGTTTCAGTTTGGTTAATTTGAGAGGAAACAAATGGAATGGGATGAGAGAAACAAATTTCGGCGAAAAGAAAATGAATGAAGAAAAGAATACCCAAAATGATACTCCTTCCTATTTATAACCCCTTATTTCTTTCCTATATTCTCTCCATACCTCTCTTTCAAAATAATTTAAATAAACCCAACATTAAAAATAATAATAATAATAATAATCTATCACATCATCCCTTATCTTCCCATTTAAAAATAAACTAAAGCCACCATTATCTTTTATCTATACTAAATAAATCCCTACTTATTCAAAATAAAATAAAAACAAAACCCCATTCATCCACTATCTCCATATTTAAAACAAATAAAACAAAATACCTAATTATCTACCCACTTAAAATAATAAAATAAATCCCCACTTATTCAAAATAAAATAAAAACAAAACCTCATTCATCCACTATTTCCATATTTAAAACAAATAAAACAAAATACCTAATTATCTACCCACTTAAAATAATAAAATAAATCCCCACTTATTCAAAATAAAATAATTAACCCCCATACATCCACCTTGACGTCACATGCCAAAAATAAAACACACTCCTTGCTGCCCAAGTGATTCGAACCTGAGTCCTCCTGAAGCCCCTTTGACGCAAACGTCCCAAGCCACCTTGCTGCTGATTCTTTTGTGTCATCAACTCCCCATAATTTCTTTTAAAGCCTCCTTATCTAGTTTCTCATTTTAGACTTAAAATCTAAAAAATTTTCTAAGGCATTTCCTACTATTTTAAAGTTCACAAACATTCATAAATACGCTTTCACAACACACTCAAGCATGCTATTTCATATAATTAAGCATAAATGCATATGCCCATTTTCAGGATATTACAGTTCTACCCCCTTAAAATAATTTCGTCCTCGAAATTACCTAATTGAAATAGGTGCGGCTATTGCTGTCGTATTGCTTCTTCCGGTTCCCATGAAGCTTCTTCCGATCCATGATTTCTCCATAACACCTTGACTAAAGGCACTGATTTCCGTCGTAACACTTTCACATCTCGTTCTAAAATCTGAATCGGCTCCTCCTCGTAGGACAAATCTGGCCTTAGTTCTACCTCTTCAACCGGTACTACATGAGATGGATCCGATCGATAACGACGTAGCATGGACACATGAAATACGTTGTGTATCTGCTTCAATTCTGGTGGCAACTCCAACTGGTAAGCCACGAGTCCAACTTGCTTCAATACCGGATAAGGTCCTATAAACCTTGGGCTTAACTTCCCTTTGCGACCAAATCTCATTACCTTCTTCCAAGGCGAAACTTTGAGAAACACTTGATCTCCCACATCAAATTCTATTTCCTTCCTCTTGAGATCTGCGTATGACTTCTGCCTATCAGATGCTTCCTTCAATCGTGCTCGAATTATTTCAACCTTCTCTTCAGATTCTGCCACTAATTCTGGACCCAAAACTCGACGTTCCCCCAATTCCGTCCAACACGTAGGTGTTCGGCACTTTCGTCCATACAGTGCTTCATACGGTGCCATCCGAATGCTGGTTTGATAGCTGTTGTTATAGGCAAAATCAGCTAAAGGCAAATACTCTTCCCAACTTCCTCTGAAGTCTATCATACAGCCTCTCAACATATCCTCCAACACTTGAATTACTCGTTCAGATTGCCCGTCAGACTGTGGATGAAATGCCGTAGTGAAATCCATTTTGGTGCCTAAAGCTTGATGTAGAGCTTTCCAAAACCGAGAAGTAAACCTTGGGTCCCTATCTGAGATGATTGACACCGGCACACCATGCAACCTTACAATTTCTGCCACATACAACTTTGCCAACTTTTGCAAGGAATAGTCAACCCGCACTGGAATGAAGTGCGCGGACTTTGTCAAACGATCCACTATTACCCATACCGAGTCCTTTTTAGTAGGCGTAAGGGGAAGCCCACTAACAAAGTCCATGGTAATTCTCTCCCACTTCCACTGCGGAATCATTATCGGTTGAAGTAATCCTGACGGAACTTGGTGTTCAGCCTTAACTTGCTGACACGTCAAGCACTTGCCAACAAATTCAGTAACTTCTCTCTTAAGTCCAGGCCACCAAAACTGTTCTCTTAAATCTCTGTACAACTTAGTGCCTCCAGGATGCATAGCATAAGGGCTACTATGCGACTCCTGAAGAATCCTCTGCCTTAACTCCTGATCCTTAGGCATACAGACCTTACCCTTGAAACACAATACTCCCTCGTCATTGATTCTATAATCCTTTATCTCCTCATTCCGTACTTGCTGTAGCTTAGCATTTAATTCTTCATCAACCAACTGCCCCTCTTTCACTTCATTCAACCATGTCGGCTTAACTTGCAGTTCTGCTAGCAGACTTCCATCATCATACAAGCTCAGATGTGCGAACATCGCCCTCAGATCCGACACAACCTTCCGACTTAGGGCATCTGCCACTACATTCGCTTTGCCCGGATGATACTCTATCGAACAATCGTAGTCCTTCAGTAGTTCAACCCACCTTCGCTGTCTCAGGTTCAACTCCTTCTGAGTCAACAAATACTTAAGACTCTTGTGGTCTGTATAGATTACTGACTTTTCTCCATAAAGATAGTGCCTCCACACCTTAAGAGCAAACACCACTGCCGCCAATTCCAAATCATGAGTTGGGTAGTTAACCTCATGTGGCCTTAATTGCCGAGACACATAAGCGACTACTTTCCCGTCTTGCATCAGAACACATCCCAGTCCCGTATGAGAAGCATCACAATACACCGTAAAGTCCTTCCCTGCCTCCGGCTGAATCAAAACCGGAGCTTCAGTCAGAACCCTCTTAAGTTTTTCAAAGCTCTCCTGCTGCTTATCCGTCCATACAAAAGGTACTTCCTTTCTCAACAACTTCGTCAAAGGTACGACAATTGATGAGAATCCTTCCACAAACCTTCTGTAGTAGCCTGCCAATCCCAAGAAACTACGAATCTCCATCACCGACTTAGGTGGTTTCCAATCCAACACTGCCTCAATCTTTCGAGGATCCACTCTTATTCATTCTGGGGATACCACATGCCCTAAGAAAGCAACTTCCTTCAGCCAAAATTCACACTTGCTGAATTTGGCATAGAGCTTCTTCTCCCTTAGCACTTGTAACACCATCCGAAGATGCTCATCATGTTCCTCTTCAGACTTGGAGTACACTAGGATGTCGTCGATAAACACAACGACGAACCTATCCAAGTAGGGTTGAAAAACCCGATTCATCATGTCCATGAACGCGGCTGGAGCGTTCATCAATCCAAACGGCATTACTACAAACTCATAGTGGCCGTGCCTTGTCCTGAAGGCTATCTTATGGATATCTGATTCCTTTACCTTCAGCTGATGATATCCTGACCTTAAATCGATCTTTGAGAATACTGTGACCCCTTTAAGCTGATCGAACAAGTCATCTATCCTTGGCAAAGGATACTTGTTCTTGATGGTCAGCTTATTCAACTGACGATAATCTATGCACATACGTATAGTTCCGTCTTTCTTCTTCACAAACAGAACCGGTGCTCCCCATGGAGACACACTGGGTCGTATAAACCCACGATCAAGTAACTCTTGGATTTGAGCCTTAAGCTCAACCAACTCCTTTGGTGCCATTCTGTACGGGGTAATTGACACAGGAGCTGTTCCAGGAAGCAAGTCAATTCCAAATTCCACCTCCCTATCTGGGGGTAGTCCAGGTAATTCCTCTGAAAAGACATCCACAAAGTCCCTTACTGTTCGTACTCCACTAACTCCTCCTTCTTTCTCATCCAAGGCTCTAACAAAGGCCAAGAACGCCTTGCATCCTTTCCGAACCATCTTATCAGCCTTTAAAGTAGAAACTACGTTAGACAAGTAGTTTCTTCTTTCTCCTATCATAACTACTCCCTCATCCTCCGGGGTCCTTAACTCCATTCGCTTAGCTGCACAATCCAAAATAGCTCGATGTTCTACCAACCAATCCATTCCAAGTATGAGATCGAACTCTCCGAAAGGTATTTCCATTAAGTCGGCAGAAAATACCACCCCTTGAATTTCTAGAGGTACACTCCGAAAGATTTTATTCACCACTACTGTTTGACCTAGTGGGCTTACTACAGTCATCTCCCTATCAGATAGTTCAGAGGCTATGTCTAGAGTTTCAACTACTCTACATGCAACATATGAATGGGTCGAGCCCACATCAATCAGAGCAAAATAAGGCTTGCCAAAAATAAAGAACGTACCGGTTATGACATCCGGCGCGTCTCCATCTTTCTTACAGCGAACTGCATATACCAAGCCCGGCTGTCTTGCCTCAGTATTATTATTAGCACCTCTACCAGGGGTTCCACATCCTCTACCAGCGCCATTACCTCGGCCATTCGGACCACGACCTCGCTGAGGTTGCTGTCCATCTCTACCAGCCTGATTAACATTCTCAGCCACTGGTCGATTCCCATCCGGCCTCATAGGACAGTCTTTAATCATATGGTCCTTAGACCCACACCTAAAACATCCTCCTGTCTTCCTCCAACACTCTCCTAAATGTTTCTTCCCACACTGATCACAAGTACGATATTGCCCTCCAGTACCAGCTTGCTGACCTTGTGGCCCATCAACTCTAGGCCTTTTCTGAGCATTCCCAGATGATCCTAACAACCCAAATCCTCTCTTCTGCTTATTCCGATCAAAGTGCTGCCCTACAGAGTCCTTAATCCCTTCAGCTATCTTAGCCTTCTCTAATAACGCAGAAAACTCCCGCTCTTGATGTGGAGCGACCAACAACCTCAGGTCATCTCTTAGTCCATCCTCAAACTGGACACACCGCTCATGCTCGTTAGCCACTACTCCACGAGCATACCGGCTCAGTCTCAAAAATTCAGCTTCATACTCCGCTACGGACTTGTTCCCTTGAACCAGCCCCAGAAAAGCCTTCCTCTGCTCATCAATATACCGTGTGCCAACATACTTCTTCTGATATGCTGCTTTAACATATTCCCAAGTAAGATCCTCAGCTGTGGCACCATCCCGAACTGTGAGCCACCATTGGTACGCTTCATCGCGTAGTAGTGCCACCATTCCTTTTAGTTTTTCCTCAGGGGTCAAATCCAACTCATCCATAATACGCTCGGTCGCCTCCAACCAGTACTCAGCCGTACTGGGTGCCACACCAGATACTCTACGAAACACTTCAGCTCTATTAGCTCGGAGCCGCTCAGGTACAGATTTCCGAGCTCCCACGTTTCCACCCGCGCCAGCCACCATTTCAAGAACTCGCAGCACAGCCTGCGATACAGCATCATCCCCTGTCTGATCTTGCCGCTCAACACCAACAGCTGGAGGTGGCGGTAGCGGTGGTACCACATTCTCAGACCCTTGACCCGATCTAACGGGTTCTGATTCCGTCATTCTGCCTCTACTTCGTCCACAACGACCACGTCCTCTAGAACTCATATCTAACGTTGCGCTTTAATCAGATTAAGAAATTTTATGAATTAGTCCTTGTTTCACTGATTATTCACGAAGAATTTTATGGAAATAGCTTAATAGAGATTCTTTCGATCATTCAAAGTTTCAAGTTTTCTATCCTAATTCACAGAAAAGCATATCCATTCCATAATATCTCCCATACACATTCACTCTTCGGACATTTCTGTCCGTTTCTATCCTAGGGGTATTTTCGTTATTTGTCCTACAGGGGTATTTTGGTAAATAATCGGGGTCAATTTGAAAATTTACAAAAGTCACTTCGAAATTTTCCAAACTCATGGGTATTTTGTAAGAAAAATTTTCCAAATCACAGGTATGGCCAAATTTTCAGAAAGTAGGGTCATTTTGGTAATTTTGGTAAACTAGGGGTAATTTCGTAATTTTCCAAATTAGGGCATTTTGGACTTTCGCAAAATAGGATTTTTAAATACTTTTACAAAATAAGGAAATTTTATTGAAATCGGGGTGATATGGTAGATTTTGAAACCAAGGGTATTTTCGTAATTTTGCAAATAGGGGTATTTTAGTGATTCTCATAAATCAAGAAATATTTCAGAAAAAATTTTATGGAATAGCTTTTATAAATCAAAAGGGTAATTTAGTAGTTTTGAAATTAAGGTTTCCATAAAAATACGGCTAGTCCCTTTTGGGTTTTAGTTAGGGGTTTAGCCTATGAATAAGTCCTCTTGGTTAGGGTGAACCGAAGCTACGCACCAGGTAGTATTCGAGTGGAGAGGAGGTGAGTCACGCGGACTGCTTAAATACCAAGCTCCCACTGAATACCAATCCAAGACATGCGCATAATGGTTGCCACACCCTAGCTCGGCGACTTAATCACAGGTTTGTTTAATTAGGCATTTAAGTCTTATGTAATTGTTGGGGTAACTAGTCCTAGGGTTCAAGTACCTATCATACTATTCTACGTTCCATTCTATTTCTACCCTTCTACTCATCATAATATAAATCACACAAAGGATAGGGGTACTTACCTAGTGGACTTCGGGTCGGAGACTTAGGTGCCATGCCAGAAAACCTACTTAAAACTTTCTAAAAATTCATTTGGGCCTTAATTTTGAAAACGTTTTGGGCCTTAACCCAAGGTCGAGAGTTTAAAAAAACTTGGGCTCTGATACCAAGCTGAAACACCCCAAACCCGGCCCACGAGCCTCGACCAGATCTGGTATGTTCCTCGAATAAAAACTATTCAAGTTCTTTGAAAATCTTTAAATGATTTTTTTATCTCTAATTAAAATCATATGAATTTATGTGTCAAAACATTTAGGGTTTATTTAAGTAAAACATTTAGTCTTTAATTTGATAGAAAGTTCGTAATATATAAAAAAAAATTCAACGTACATGCAGAAATAAAGTTCATACTAAGGCCTTATTACATCAAAACAAACCCAAATAGTTTTAGGTACTTAAATAAAAAAATAAAATGTCCAAATAAAGTAATTCCTTGCTGAGCATGGACACCATTAAGCTCCTGCCGACCCGGTCCTTTACTGATCATCACCTGAAAAATGTTATTCCCACAACGGGGTGAGTCAACGGACTCAATGTGTACACAAACACTAGGTCCAAATAGATTCAAGCATATCAAGTCATACGCATTCATATCAAAATATACAATTAATGATGCATTCCCAAGCCCAAGCCTAGTTACCAACCGCTACACATCACCCGTACCAACTGACACACCGTGGGGACTACTAAGTCAACCCTCCATCCGCTACACACCATCGAAGGCAGTCGCTGCAGTCGACGTGCTCATCGCCCTTTTAAAAGTCGTGGCATGGCCACCAAATTAAATAATTGTGACCGAAGTCACCACATTCAGATATCGTGGTCTTAGATCACCACATTCACTTCCCCTTTTTCATATAACCCGAATGCCCCATTTCACACATATCATGCATATCATGCCTTATTTCACATTCTTATCACTTTTCACATGTTAAATATAACATATATTCATAATCCTAGTAGGAGTAGGAAACATACCTTAGTACTTTGTACCATGGCATGGTACCTTAGCCATATTTTTCACATTCTTATAAACACTTATATATTAAAACATAGCCTTAAATCGATTAGGATTTTAGTGTGGGGTACACACCTGATTTACTTAAAGCCTTTAATCCAAGTCCCGAAAATCCGATCTAAAACCTTAGATCTCAAATCCCGAAATTAACTCCTTGGCTATGGAGATGTCGATATGCCTATAGAGTACATGTTAGATTTAATCCAACGTTAAAACACAATGGAATGGCCTATGGCCGAATCTTATAGTTACCTACCTTGTGGATATTCAAATCCCAAAAGATCACTTCTCCAAATGATAGCTACAAGAATCCTCAAAGACCCCTTTCAAAGTTAGGTCTAAAGAATAAAAAGGGATTAGTTTCCATAGCGTCAACTTAATTGAAGGCATAGAGAAGAAGATCAACAACAAAGAGTTCCTTACCCCACTATTAGAACCGATCGAATAACTTGCAACAAAAGATCAACCTCACCCCTCTCTGACTATTAAGAGATTCGGCCACAGGAGGAAAGGTGATTCGGCTATGACGTCTAGAGGAAGAAAGATTGGTAATAGGAAGAAAAGATTGGAGCCTTGAATAGTTTCGGTTTGGTTAATTTGAGAGGAAACAAATGGAATGGGATGAGAGAAACAAATTTCGGCGAAAAGAAAATGAATGAACAAAAGAATACCCAAAATGATACTCCTTCCTATTTATAACCCCTTATTTCTTTCCTATATTCTCTCCATACCTCTCTTTCAAAATAATTTAAATAAACCCAACATTAATAATAATAATAATAATAATCTATCACATCATCCCTTATCTTCCCATTTAAAAATAAACTAAAGCCACCATTATCTTTTATCTATACTAAATAAATCCCCACTTATTCAAAATAAAATAAAAACAAAACCCCATTCATCCACTATCTCCATATTTAAAACAAATAAAACAAAATACCTAATTATCTACCCACTTAAAATAATAAAATAAATCCCCACTTATATAAAATAAAATAAAAACAAAACCCCATTCATCCACTATTTCCATATTTAAAACAAATAAAACAAAATACCTAATTATCTACCCACTTAAAATAATAAAATAAATCCCCACTTATTCAAAATAAAATAATTAACCCCCATACATCCACCTTGACGTCACATGCCAAAATAAAACACACTCCTTGCTGCCCAAGTGATTCGAACCTGAGTCCTCCTGAAGCCCCTTTGACGCAAACGTCCCAAGCCACCTTGCTGCTGATTCTTTTGTGTCATCAACTCCCCATAATTTCTTTTAAAGCCTCCTTATCTAGTTTCTCATTTTAGACTTAAAATCTAAAAAATTTTCTAAGGCATTTCCTACTATTCTAAAGTTCACAAACATTCATAAATACGCTTTCACAACACACTCAAGCATGCTATTTCATATAATTAAGCATAAATGCATATGCCCATTTTCAGGATATTACAAAAAATGAATAAGGACTTTGTTGTGAAAAAAATAAAAGGGTGGGGGGTTTTATAGGTTTTTTTTTTTTCTGACTGTTGCAGCAAAGCGCGCCTTCAAGGGAGTGCTTTGTGCCACATCAGCAAAGCGCGTCCTCGTCAGCGCGTTTTGTGCTGATGTGGCACAAAGCGCTCCCTTGAGGGCGCGCTTTCCTGCTGCATCCCCCAAAAACGCGCTGACGTGGACGCGTTTTGGGGGGGAAACGGCCATTTTCCCTAAATATTCAACATTTCGGCCCATTTCCATAAATTTTTTTTAATTTCGGTATATTTTGATAAATTAGCCAAAGTTTTAACACTATAGTCAAAATTAAAATTTTATTATATATTTTTAAGTTGTATTTAATAAATTAAAAAATAAATAAGGCCTTAAGCTTTCATCATTTTATTCTCATATATTAAACGTAAATATATCTATAAAAATTGAGAAGCTTGTGTAACATAAAATCAAAATATAAGTACAACAAACCTTTCCAACCGAAGGGATGAGAAATGATTGTATGAAACAGTAACGTTATGTTATTTGTATATTTTTTTAATGGTTTAATGCCACATCAATATTTTCATCTTGAATATCAAAATTTTTATCCTAAAAATAAAATCTAAACAAAAATTTTTAAATTACTAATATAATATTAAATTATTAAAAATGAATAATATTCCTAAATTGTATAATCCCGAAGTGACATAAAGAAAACGTTAATTGAGACTTGAAAGATTCTTGATGATGTATTGACAAAGCTAGAGATCCGACCAGATCAGTACCAAATTAATCATTATCCTAACTGTCCTTGGAACACAACATTATCCCCATTTTACGATTATATATAAGTCAACAGCAACTTGTTTTCTGCTTTCCAACTAATCCAATGTAGCAACCAAATGTGGGTACTCATTAGCTATTTCGGAATTGAGTTTAAACTCATTTTTTATTTACTTAGTTTGCAAAAGTAAATACCCAAAAGGAACACACCGACCTTGTTCAAGATGTGAATTAAGATTGGAAAAAAGAATATTTATAATTGAACTTGAATGCTTCATTTTCAAAAAAAAAAAAAAAAAAAAAAACTTATTGCCACTCATAATATGAATTTTCTAAGATAATTAATTCGCGAAAGTGGCAGTCAATTCTACCTTTGTAAAGTTTGATTAAGACCATTCAACCATATGATAATACAATCATTCTCATTTTTAGTAATTATCTTTGTTAACCATCTCTTTTATATGATCTTTACGTTGAGTCCCTATAAAAGAATTTCTAAAATAACCAAATTGGGCCAAGAATTAACCGCAGAAACTAATATCTAATAAGATAATAAAAATCCATTATCTTCTTCCTTTCATTTCATATAGCTCTTGGCCCTTAACTATTGGGAATATGGTAGGAGACAATATTACTGTAATCTCGTCTTAATGATTTAACCTTGGACCTCACCATCATTTCCTAATTTACTGTTTAAAAAAGACGAGGAAAAGAATGAACTTGGTCGACTTATAACACACACTGGGTATGTTAAACAAGACTCGTCAAATAAAGAAAATATGAAGAGAGAAAAATGATTTGTTCTTCTCTGACGACTACTTGTTTATGTATTTCCCAAAAGGCTAAACTATTTTTGTAAGGATTGATCTTATCACCATGCCTGACACCAAATGAACTTTAGGGTTGCGATATTCAACATGGTGCTTCAGTGAGAAGATCTCATATTGCTTGAAATATATAATAAAAACAGGAAAAAAAAAAAAAGTGGATTTGGGAGGCTTTTCAATCATGCAATGATGCAAGTGAGATAACATCATAAAATTCAAGGATGAAATAAGTGGTTTTTTTTTTATATATACTATAAAGTATGTAATTTATTAATATAATATATTAAAGTTGAGTTGAAATGGAAAAAATGAAGTCTCAACCTAATGCAAACAAGATTTAAAGCATATATTGTGACTTACATCAGCATACCGCTCAGATTCTGACACGTGGTATCAACAGTATATCAGAGAGGAAGGAAGTATAAATCCTCCTCCACCCTTTCTGTCAGAAACGAGAAATTGAGAGAGGAAAAAAAATGGGGGTTGAAATGAAAGTGCACCCTGTTAAAGTTTACAGAGAGGCAGGAACAGGAAGAGCTGAGACAAGGTTCATCAAGGCAACCAATGGAAGTGTTTTTCCAAAGAAGAGGAAGCTGGTGAAGAAGATGATGCTCCACTCCATGCTCAAGTTTTTTATTTCTCTGTTTTCTTCAGCCAAACCTTCTCAATCCAACGATAACCACATATAAAATGTTTAAGTAGCATCCCCACTCACACCATAGCTTTGTTCCCCATCATTCATCAAATGTTATCTCAAATTACCACAACTTGTTCTGTTCTTGTTTATTATGTTCTGTTCTACTTGCTTTCATTCATTCCTTTGGTTTTGAACAGATAGAATTTGGGACAGAGAATCTTTTTCTTCTGCATCTAGAAATTCAACCGCTGCAAGCTTGTCTTTGAATATATGGTTTCCAACTTTAAAAAATGAATATAGGACACTTTTTATGCTTTAAACTGGTAATGGAAGGTTCATTCCATGAAGAACCCCAAATAGGGGAATCATTTAATTTCTATGAATGTTTGGTCAAAGGGAAAAGTTTTTCTTGGTGTATTTGATTATTTCTCCACTAGTTTTAAGCCAGTTATTTTATTTTGAATCCCATACATACGGAAGGAGACAAACAAATAAAGGAAGACAAAAAGCAGGGCACTATCTTGTTCTTTTTTTCCATGTTCATACTGAGCTAAACTACTAAACCATCTCCAGTTATTATCTCATCTCTTCTAATCATGTTCAGATTTAGTTAAATGTATTAGGCTAAATGTTTAGTAAATTAAGCCTCTATCAGGAGATGAATATATCCAATCATCTATTTTTAGTTAATTCAATTCATTTATCCTTAATTTTTTAAAAAATTTGGATTCATTTATACAGTAAATCAAAAAAATAATAATAAAAGAATATTGGTGGCATTTCCAATTTTTTAATCATGACGGCGTAGAATTGATATGTTTAGATGAAGCATGGATTTGGCAAAATTGGGGGTTAGTTGGGTGTGTTTGTTTTTTCAACTACTTATTGTTTAATCATTAAATCAAAAAAATCAAGATTTGAGGATTTTTAAGACAAAGAGCTCCGCTTTCCTCTTTTGTTTGTAGTAGATGTTGAAAGGAACATGGCAATGTCCTCTTACACCATCTCAGTCTCCAAGTCAAACTTTTTTATAGGGATCGAAATTAAATTGTAATTTATATGATAATAAAAATATAATATTATCATTTTAATAACTTATATCACTATAAATTTTAAAGATATTAAATTAAATTTTTATACATTTTAAGGAATCAAAGTGTAATTTTATCTTTAAAAATTTAAAGAACTTAAATAAAAAATTTTTTATTTTAAGGAGGGTTGAGACCCCTGACAGCCTCCTAACAACATCCCTAGCTAGCTGAATAGCAATTCTATTATTTTCTTAATTCATAAGAAATTTAAAACCGTATAAACGATCACCTCCAAAATTATAATGATTCATAATATATAATAAAATAAATTCATTAAAGAATCTAGTTTTAGATTGGGTTTCAAAAACATGAGTTTAGGTTGTTATTTTTTTTCTGAGTTGTTATATTTTAATGAATTGAATAGAGTTGTTTAATTAAAATAAGGTTTCCCTTCTAGGGCCACCCAAGTAGGTATCAGCACCCATCAATTCGATGGGAACAACTCCAGTTTTCCCTTTTCACCAGATTTGGGGCGGATTTGGGCAATTCAGTCAGGATATAATTGGTATCTTGATATGATATAAATATGTAACTGACTTCAATTTATTAGTGATGAATGATAAGATTACAAAAAGAAATCATTATATAAAATTTAAAAAAATCATAATATTTATAATCTATACTATTAATACTTTTCTTTTTTATTTTTTAAATATATTTTTTATATAAAATCTCATAAATAATAGACAAAATATGACATTAACTCTTTTATATTTTAGAAAATTATAAATTAACACATGCTCAAATTAAATTTTGCTGCCAAAATAATAAAATTTTAATATAATCTTTTAAAAATTATAAAACTATAAGCTAACATAAATATAAAATCACATTCAACTCAAAAGTTTACTCTAAATTTATTTTTGACCTTGGTAAATGGTGTCAGTGTCTCATTATTTGTATCTTTTGTATAATTAATAATTCAAAACTATTAATTTTAGAAGAAATTGTATGCCAAATATATTAATTTAAATTAAACCATTACTTTGTTAGGGTTATGAAACCTGTCCACAAGTAAAGGAGAAAGCTAGCAATGGCAGTGGCATTGTTACATTATAAACTGAAGAGAACTCCAAGGACAAATTTTGGAGCATCGAAAAAAAAAAAAAACACATTACTATAGTTCAGAACTGAAGAATGCCTTTTTATCATTTTGGTGGCTTATCCAAAGGACGTCCTTTTTGCCGTAAAGGATGTGCCCAAAGACCCAAGTATCTCTCTTTTGGAGACCACATAGTAAAATTTACTATGAAATCCTTTCTCAGTTTCATATTAAGACAAACTACTATAGTACAATAGGGTCCTTACAAAATTTCTAAAAGATAAAAAAAATAAAAATTGGTTCAATGATTATGGACACAGTAAATGTTATGATAATTGATGAAGATATAATCTGAAACATACATTGCGTACAATATGATCAGGTGATTAGGGCAAAAACAACATTAATATTGACAACATATGGTCGGCCCAGTCCAAAAATACAGCAACTTAATCATACATCTTTATAATTGTCATGTGTTGTTTCATGTTTACTGTAAGTAAGAGTTGCTATGATTTTAAGTAGCCAATTTAATACCTTGGGTTGATATGATAAATTTTAGAATTTGATTTAATCTATTTCAATTTTACTTATAAAAGTTTTAATTTAGTTGATATCGATATTGTTGTCAATATGGACAATTCTAAGCATTGAATATAAAAATTAATTTTAATTTTGAATTTAATTTATACAAATTAGTATTATCAAATTATAGTGCTCTAGATTTAAGGGATAGACAAGGCCTTGGACCTCCAAAGACGAATTTTTTTTTTATAATTGATATAATTAAAAAATTTAAAATATAGTAAAATTGTACTTTAATCTCAAAATACTTTTTTTGTTTAATCCCTTCAAAATGGATGAATTATAAGTTAATACGTTTAACCTTTCAAAATTAAATTGTGACCCTGAAATAATTGTTGGCTTCCCCTAATCAATATAATGAACAAAGGCAATCTGATCTCATTGCTCTCGTCATTCCAAAGTCGTTATACTATTTGCATGTTCACTGCATCTTATATAGAGGGTAAAGAGGTCTTTATTAAATCTGTGTTGCAGGCAACGCCTTTATATGCAATGCAATGATTTCTTTTCCCAAAGACTCTATGCTCGCAGCTTGAAAATATCATGAACAGGTTTTAGTGGGCTAATAATAAAATGAAGACCGGTATTCATTGGAGTGGTTAGAATACGCTTTGTTTACCGAAGTTCGATGGTGGTCTTGGATTCAAAAAGTTATTTTTGTTTAATAAGGCCCTTTTAGCTAAACAAGTTTGGCGTATTTTGACTCAGCCGCAATGTCTTTTAGCTAGAGTGTTAAAAGCGCGTTATTTCCCGTTTACGGATATTCTAGCAGCTAAAATTGGTTCTTACCCTTCTTTTACCTGGCGTAGTATTTGCAGCGCAAGAGAGCTTATTGAAGAAGGAATGCTGTGGAGAATTGGCAAGGGCGATCGCGTCAACATCTAGAATGATCCTTGGCTCCCTGGAAGGGAGAATAACAGACTATCAGGTCAAGAAATTAGAATCAGGTGGATCACTGTTAATTAGCTAATGCAATCAGATTTATCTACCTGGAATGAGGAGCTGATCCGTAATCTTTTTGATGAGGATACTGCAATCAGGATCCTTTCTATTCCTATCTCTGGAAGTAGTTTGGAGGATACACCGGTGTGGAAGTTCGAGGGTTCTGGTACCTATTCTGTAAGGAGTGGGTATCGGGCACTTTCTAAATCCCTAGTACAAACTAATGTTTACAGTCCCTATCAAGATGATTTCAAAGTTTTTTACAAGGGTCTCTGGGGATTGAACATTCCAGGTAAAATTAAAATACATGTATGGCGATTATTTAACAATTTGATTCCCTATTTTTGTAATCTGGAGAAGAGAAAGTTGGACGTTGATACGGCTTGCCCTCTGTGCAAGGGAGATGTGGAAAGCTTAGATCATTTGCTTTGGACCTGTGGTATCTTGCTTTAGGTCTGGGCTTATTTTCAGATCCATATCCAATTTTTTGATGAGTCTGTGAGTCCAAAAAGGTGCTTTGCTCGAGTTTTTACTGCTGCGGAAGATCAACAAAAATGCATTATTGCTATTCCATTATGGAGTCTCTGGTTTAGAAGAAATAAGCTTATTCATGAAGGGGTCAAGTTTCAATTTGAAGAGGTGGTGGGCTTTATTAGGGGATATGCGCAAGAACTCATATTAACTCATACAAATCTTCAAGTTACTGTTAAACCTCATTTGCAGGACCAATGGAAGGTCCCGGAGGCTGGAGTTGTTAAGATTAATTTTCGACGCTTCATTCCTAAGTAAAGACAGAATAGCAATAACAACAGTTATAGCTAGAAATTCTACAGGATCTATTATTGGGGCAGAGACTTATCTTTTTGAGAACATAGCAGATCCTTTTGTGGCAGAGGCGAGGGCGTGTAAAAGGGCGTTACTGTTTGCAAAAGCCATGGGTTTTCGGCGTCTGGCGGTGGAGGGCGATGCTCTTTCTGTCATCAAGAGTATAAAGAAGATGGGTAACGACAATTCAGTAATTAGATCGATTACCCATCATATCTATATTATGGGTTTAAGTTTTGAACAGATTTCTTACTGTTTTGCGCCGCGTGCTGCCAATGGAGTGGCCCATACTTTGACATTGGAGGGAAGGAGAATCGGTTACTTTGGGGAATGGATCCATGGGTTACCAGCATCGGTGTCTTCGATTGCGAGAAAGGAGGGGTTGCAGATGAATTTGGATAGTTAAGGGGTGGTTTTGGCTTTGTTTTTTGGGGAAGGTTCTTTGAATCCTCAGGTTTTGTTGGTGCCGAACAAAGCTTTTGTCGCATTTATGGTAAGCGACGTTTGGCTGATACCTTGCTGCTTTCAAGTTCTCTGGCGTTGGGCTCAAGATTTCTGTCGTTTTATTTTTTCAAGATTGTTTATTAATTGTTGCTGTCAGGTTTTGATGTTTCGTTTTGTGATGTGTTTACATTTTATTTTTTTTTGGACATTTTATTTGTTTTATTTTGAGCCTGGCCCAATAAGATATCAGTCTTCATTCAAAAAAAAAAAATAGTTATATTCAGAATATATGATATTCATGATTCAAATCATAGGGTAATCTTTTATGAGTCAAGAATTTTCATTAATTAATGGAAACATATTTATATTTAATTGTTTAAATTTATAAAATATTTAAAATAATCATGCCAAAATTTAATTTATATTAAAAATTCCATATTTAAGCGTAAGCATAATTTGGAAGAAAATCCTTTGATTTATTTGGGAAATCAATGCCCACTGAATTTCTTATGGTAGGTGAGTTCTACAATCACATTTGAGCTTTATAAGAACAAAGATTCTAGAACGATTAAGGGGGGGGGGATTAATACTTAATCATATTGATTTAAACATGAATTGCGCCCATAAGGGGGACCTCATGAATCAAAGTCAGTTTAATTAATGTAAAGACGAAAAGACTTGATCCACTTTCGATGATGTCCTAACTATCCATGTGGCAAATTTAGTAATATATGTCGTGTGTTCCAGAAGCGATTTAAGACCAATCTCAGGTGTAAAAGTAATTTTTAATTAATGAGTAGTGCAATGAAACAGTGACAGTGGACCTGGTTAAAAGTTATGAAGTCTTAAAAGTTTGAAATTTCTAGGAAATATCATGGTTTAGCAAAGTCCAAAATTGACTTGGGAAGAATGTCTATAGGTTTGGGAGGGTAGCCTAGTGCATACCAACAAGGCTTCCAACGTCAAACATGTCCCAAGGCATTGCATTACAGCTTTCCTTCATTGACAATTCTACTTTAACCAATGACTATAAACTAAGCACACATCATTTATTTGCTTGCATTATATATATTTTACTTCATTTTGGTGGTGGAAATGAAGATTACAAAGCCCATATGAACTGGAAAGAACCCAAACGAAGATTCTGTTTCGCTTCTTAATAACATTAAATTAATTAGGGGAATGAATGGATCACATTCTGGCCCACACTCACATGACTACTGGTTGTCAGTGATTCTCTTTCTCTCTCTCTTACAGTGCAGTGAGATTATGACAAGTGTCAAAGCAGCATTTATTTTTGGTGAATTACCAAATCTAAACATCAATTCTTAGTCTACAAGTTTCTTCTCTATTTTAAATCCTTTCTCTCAGTTCACTTGACCCCAATCACCCTCACATTCCAACCCAAAGATACTTCACAACAATCATGGAGTCTAGGCTAAACCAAGGTGGAGAAGGCGGCCGGGCAGAAGCAGATCCAGCTAGAAAAGAGGGTGATAAAAAAGGGGCATATCGGTTCCAAGAGAAGAAAGGGAGTGTGTTTCCAGTGAAGAAAAAGCTTGTCAAGACAATGATGGCTGAATGCATTGCTAATTCTTTATCCAGTAAAATGGGTGGATCCTTCAACACGACTGTAACTAACACTACTCCACCAAAGTCCTCCAAAAGCAACAAGATCAGTACTGTGAACATATCCCCAGACCCTTGATTGTTCAATACAACATTCATCACATATATAGTTTATAAGGTAGTCTTGGTTCATAACACCATGGTTATCTTTAAGTCAGTTGGGAAACTTTCCTCTTGTTCTTTATTGTTTGCATAATTTCCTTGTATAGTAGGTATGAATTGAATAATTTGGGTTCTGATGTCATTTGTCTTTATAAGGGAAGTATGTTGTAAGATGTTGCTGTCACTGTCACCTATATGTTCACGTTTTTATTCAAATATTAATTCAGTTGTATACTTCTAGTTAGTAGGGTGGGAATTATTGCAGAGTTTGAGTTTGATTTTGAAGCAAACAATATGATAAACTTAATAATTAATGCAAAAAGTAAATAAAAAAACATAAAGTATGATAAACTTAGATGGTGTATCCATTTTCGAGAATCTAATAACAGTAGAAATATGTTGGATTTAATTGACCAAAATAGATTTGGTGTTAGTAGATGGTACATGGATGGAGGACAATTTAAAGCAACGGAATTAAAATAACATGAAAAAGGTGATATAAGGACAATTATAGAAGACTTGAGGAATAATCTTTATAGCCGTATTTTAAAGAAATAAAAAAAGGAGTAATGTTAATTTAGAGAGTTATTTTAAAATATTTGTGTCTTATTCCCAGAGTTGGAGTTGGAATTTGGAAGATTCTCTTCACTTGCCACCAATTTCTTTTTTCTTTTAAGAAAAGAAGGGTATAGTAAGTAAATGAAGGAGAGGGAACAACAGGATCTAGCATGATGGAATGTAGCATCTGCCTGTGGAATAAGATAAAGGGAAATTTTATGGGCCAAAAAAGGACCACTGCAGTTCACATATATATTAATAAGCCTTCCTACGTATGACAGCTCCGAAGAGATTGATGTTAATCTTTGGAGGGATATGCCCACTCTTTCAATCTGCAAATTACTCATTATTGTCATAAATTGTGTTTCAATCAATTCTATTGAGCTCAGTGACTACTAATCTTTACCTTTTATAAGCTCCAGATTTTAAAATTATTTCATACTTAAGATAAAAATTGAATCTTTAATTGCTGATTAAGATAGAAAATATCATTATCATCTCACCTGAATCATGATTAATTTTCTCACTTTTTCATTTTGGGTTTTAGGCGGAAATGGAAGGTTGATTTCATGATGATGTGATTACCAATCCAATAATTAAGAACCCTATTATTTCATGTCTACGAGTTTCTTGTGGAAAGGAAAAGTTTTTCTTAGTTTCTTTGATTACTTTTCAACTACCCAAAGTACAGTTACCTTTTTCTTTTAAAGTTTGAATTCCACGAATATGAAAGGGGAGAGATAAATAAAGGGAGACAAAAGTCAAGGCTGTATTTTTGACCATCTTCACATTCCGTTAATCTACGAAAGCATTTCCAATTATATCTCATCTAATCTAATCAGGTTCATATTCATCTAATGTAATTAAATTTGATATGCTAAATGTTTAGTAGGAGTACTTTCGTTTTTCATTTTCTTAATAATTCTGCCTCTGTGGAATTAAATGCTAATTACATTTTGTCGGACCTAATTTGTAATACCCCTAATCCGTATTCATCGTCGAAACAGGGTTACTGATCATTACCAAGGTTTATGGATCAATCAAACAGAAATTTCAAACATTTCATTACATATCAATATTCATAATAAAACTAATCAAAAATCCTATATATTGTCCCTTAAACAAGCCCTCAAGGCTTGAAATACATATAAAAAACAAGTCGGGACTAAATCGGAAACTCAGAGAATTTTTTCAGAATTTTTAAAAATTTTCAACACTACAGGGGTCACACGACTGTGTGGCCAGGCCGTGTGGGCATTTGAATTAGGAACACACGGCCGTGTTCGTACCCGTGTAACTCTTTGACTTGGGTCAGACGACCAAATCACACGCCCGTGTGCCAGGCCGTGTGAGCATATTGACTTGCATTCTTAAAAGATATAGGGGACACACGGCTGTGTCACTTGGCCGTGTGTCACACATGGCTGAGACATACGCTCGTGTCTCTACCCGTGCGGACAAAAATAGACCATTTTCTATGCCACATTTCTCACCCAAATTTACACCAACCTAGCCTCAACAAATTGCACATCAACAAGCCATAAGAAGGCATTCAACACAAGCTAAAATTATGTTTTAAACATGTATTAGCACCACATACAACCAATATGCCATTAAGTACCTTAAATGATAACTTTAAAAAAAAAAAAAGAGTCCAAACTTACCTAATTATTTACCCAACCAAGTTACCAAAGTTCACTATAATTCAATTACATACATTCATATAACCCTCATACTCATATCACAATATACCTCATTCTCATACCGATATGTAAGTTGGTTATTTAAACAATATATCTATCATAATATTTTCACAAGCCAAGCCTTGACTAAACCGTACAAAAAGCTATACATGCCATATAAACCATATTGAATGTTTCAAAAATTACCGGAATAAGCTGGATAGTATGTCTTGAGTGTTGATCCGATCGTCCAACCTTCCGAAAATCTACAAGGACATTAAACAACACATATAAGCTTAATGAAGATTAGTAAGTTCGACGAGTTAAACATAAATCTTACCGAACCTATTATAACAAGTCAAATAAATAAAATCATTCATGTCAACTCCTTGTCATTCACAACTTCAATTGATAAATACCTTCGTATTCAAATCAATACAAAAATACATAACATGTCTTTCAAATTCATTAAATAAATCACTTTACCAAAATTTTCCATTCGAAGAACGATTTACGAATGAGAGTACATTGTCAACAGAAGCTCATAAGAGCTGGGCCTCCCAAATATTCCAACCAGAAGCTCAAAAGCTGAACAGAAGCTCGAAAGAGCTGAACAGAAGCTCGTAAGAGCTGAACAGAAACTCATAAGAGTTGAATAGAAAGTAAAACACGAGAGTTCGCAACAAATGCTGAACCCCAGCTTACTTGGGAGAAATGCCATTGTCTCCTTCCAATACTATCATGCACCAAAATACGAATGTACTCAAATCCCACATTCCATTCAAACCGAAATCCAATTCAATATTATAATTCCAACAATAATTCAATTCCAACAAAGAATAAATAAATAATACCATTCATCAATTTATACAAAATATTAAATTTTTTTAACCGTACGAACATACCTGGGCTGAATTGTAGCAATTGCAGAAGTTCAGGGATTATTATGCTATTTTTCCTTTTTTACGAGTTTCTACTGTGATACGGACTGGCTCGGGGTGAGTCGAAACGTATGCGGGTTGCCCAATCGTCTACGAGGAGGAATCAAGCCTTTGGAAAATAATTGGAAAATATGGATGCGTTTGCGGAAGTTTTAAGTGAATAAAAATAAGAAATGGTTCGGTTTGATGAAAAGAAATGAAAAATGGATAAATAGAATAAAAAAACAGACAAAGGAAAATTTTGATGGGGGTGGATAAACGAACTTAAACAAGAAGCGATTCGACACTAAAGAGTGTCACCCCGAATTCTATAATGTTTAAGGTGGAAAGATGAAGATAGGTTGATGAACGCCACACCAAAGGGAATTTGGTGATAAGTTCAAACAAGTCGAAGACACCACAAGCAAGCTTGATAAGTCTAACGAAACTTGTACGAAAATGAAGAGGAGATGAACTCACTCAAATGAACAAAAGTTCATAAAATTTTCTTAAAGTCTGAATTCTGTCAAATGAGAATTACATAGCCTTTTTATAGGCTGAACAAAGGCTAGCCAAATAGTCTTCTAATCTTGCCTTTTAACCCTTAAGTTTTTGAAAGGGCACCTAATAACCTTGAGTTTTTGAAGAGGCACCTAATAACCTTTTAACCCTTAAGTTTTTGAAAAGACACTAGTAACCTTGTCCCTTAACCCTTAGGTTTTCGAAAGGGCATCAGCAACCTTGTCCCTTCATGTTCACCAAAAGGCACCTGGCAACTTTGTCTCTTCATGTTCACCAAAAGGCATTGGGCTAGTTGAATGCCGAATGAAGATGAACTAAGCTAACACGACTAAATCAGCTTGAAGAAAGGTGCGAATCAAGCTAATTGAGCATGAAGCTGGGAAGCAGTTTAATGTAGAAAAGCCAAGAGATGACCAAGATATGTGGAGGAGGTAACAATTGTGGGGGAGCCAACTATAGTTGATTTTCCAACATCTTATAGAGCTAACTAATTATACAGACAAGGCTCGTCTCAGTTAGTATACTTTGTAAAACACTGGGAATATAAGCAAGCAAATGTCGTTCGTCTTCTTAAAGAAGAACTTGACAATCTAAGCAGGCAAAGGCAGGAATCTGAGCTCAAGAGGATTGAAGTTTGAATATTGAGTTGCTCTGGGCGTGCTCGTATCATCCCCTCCCTCTTCAAGATGATTCATCCTCGAATCGACCCGTTGGTTTTCTCGAACAACATTCTCTTTTGCTCGTCTTTCCTCGATCAAACGGGATGGATAATAATTGTAACACCTGAAAAGAACATTCAAGAATTAGCAAGAACTGTTTTAAACATACTTGCAACCCGAAGAAAAACAACACCAAACAAATAAATCGCATGCGGACAGGCATAAGCACTTTATCATACAAAAGGATTAATGCCTTGTCATAATTTTGGAACAAAAACGGATAAGCTTCAAAGCATGCATAAAATCTAATTGGATTCCACAAGACAAGATGATCATGCGAGTAGCACACCAAAAGGTAGATATATTCATCACAAACAAGTAGTGGAGAAAGTGCATATGGCACTCGAAGTTGAACATCCAAACCTTGCTTTGTTCGAAATAAGGAACCACTCGCACATGAATTGTAACAGGTATCGAACACAAGAATCTTTTTGTCAATCATTAAAGCAGATAGACCATTAATTGGCAGAACAGAACATTTGAACATATCAAGATCTAAATGCTTTACAAAAACGAATTCAGCACCATGTGTTCTATCAATATCCACAATAGATAGATCATAAAAAAGCAAATTGGAAGGGCTAAGTATATTATGATCTAATTGCTTTGCAAAAGGCAGTTCATCAACATAATGCATATCATCATCCAAAGAGAACAAAAATATATCAACTATTTCAAAAGACTTACCTTTAGGCGCAAAAAGACAGAGACTGTTCTTACCTTGCTTGTCTTCACAAGTTGAAACTCGAAGATCGAATTTACCTTGCTCGATCAAGACGAACCTTCTCTCCTCGGGCATGTAATGTAGTCTATGCTTTATTCGCGAATTAACATTTTTCAAACAAAATGAGGACTCCATGTACATGAATTGCATGTACAAACACAAAATTTGCTTAAGGAACGAATAAAATTTGAAAACAAGGTTGACAAAATTCGTTACCTTATTCAGAAACCAATTTCCAAAATGATTGAAATTTTTCAAGCACAATTGGGATTGATTGATTTTCCAATAAAATATACCAGATGATACATAACATATTCCCGGTTTAAAAACATGATTTTGATTATTAAATTCAATATGTGACAATGGTTTAGAAAAATCAAACATGTTATACCAATAGGAATTGTGCAAACTCAAAATCGAACGATCGAAATTCTTGACAAGTTTCAAAACTGATCTACAAAAACTCATAGATTTTGTATTAGACAATGAACAAATCTCGTAATAACCACAATCAAACAACTTGGGATTAAAAGAAAATTCATCGTCATACTTACTCGAGTCTTGCACTTGTCGAATAGACGTTACTCCACCTTCACACTTTGCTTTACAATGGTTATTATGGGGTAAACCCACCTTACCATCTTTTAAGTCATCATAACGAATCAAAGGATGGCAAATGACAAAATTATCCACATAATCACAAACAGTAGAAAGATTCGGTGGAGATTGAATCTCATCAAAGCACTTACCTTCTTTACCTTCGGACTCGTGTGGTTCGACTACATTTTCAACTTTACCCTTTTCGATCAAACAGAAACGTCGTTCGTCGGGAAGGTATTGTAGTTGGCATTCGTCACTCAATTTCTCAGAAACCTGAAAAGAAGAAGTAGAACAAGAACAAACTTCAAGTGGATTAGTTAAATCAACACCCATCTTTTCTCTCCCTTCTTTTTCTTTTGTTTCTTTTCTCTCACAAGCTCTTTTCTTTTCCTTTCAATTTTCTCTTCCTTTTCTCCCTCGTTTTCTATTTCGACTTCTTTCTCTTTTTCAATTTCGTTACAACTCATAGATGTTTCAAAAGAATCGAAAAGAGAAGGATTTGATTCAAAGGAGGAAGTCATTTTCTCATAGAAGTTTCGTTCGATCTTTTGTGTAAAATTCTTCGTGCGTGACTTCGTTGAGGCATACGAGGAATAACTCGTCCTTTCTCGTTCGTCGCTTTGAAAGGGATCTAGCTCATAACTTTCTTCTCTCCGTCTCGAAGGCCTCGTTGAGTAGGAGTCCCAGTAATAATCTTTTCTAGAATAGTTCTTGGTCGGGTATTGTCGTGCTGATCTTAACTCCGTCCTTTGTGTTGAAGAAGTTCGCCCTCGATGATAGGAAGATGGGAGGAACCGCTTGCGCATCACATCTTTCATTTCAGACCACGTTAATATTGGGTACTCTCCATTTCGTTTTCGACTCGTGTTGAATTGATCCCACCAAGTCATGGCATAATCGGTGAAACTATTTTCTGCCAGCCTTACTTTCTTGCTTTCCGAGTAGTCGTGATACTCGAAATCCAAATCTACATTATTTTCCCATTCAATGTATACCTCCGGATCGGCTCTACCTTGAAACGGTGGAATGTTTGACTTGTTACTTCTCTTAACGCCATTAAAGCATCCTTGATCTCTAAGGCTTTGGTTTCTTTGTTCGTGTCGCCTTTGACTTGGGTTGCATGATGGATCGTACCAACCATTATCTACAGCACTTCTTCTTTCGAAATTTAGAGGCATGCTATCGTTGCTGAAAGAAATATGTTATAAAAAAAATAATAATAATAAACAAATAGAAAAAGTTAAAATACCTTACCACAAAACTCACAAGTCACTCACAAAGAAAAATCACTCACACTCGTGTTTCACTCGTATTAAGGCTTTTCTTTGATGAATACACTCGTGCCTTTTTACCGCTCAATTTCTTCTCACAAATTCGTATTTCGTTTCAAAAAGACTTATTGCGGCTTGAGGGTCGGCTTCAAGTTGGTTACAAAGGTTAAATGATTTACAGGTATAGGGGATGCTGAAAAAAAAATTGGTATGTGTGGCGTTGGGGTAAAATGATGAGAACTTAAATGATGGTAAATTTTTTTTTTCACTCAATTTTTTTTAACCTCGATTTTTTTTAACTTTTTTTTTATCTCTCATTTTTTTAACTCGTATATTTTTTTTTTGGATTTTTGTTTTTTTTTTGAACTTTGAATATACTATAATGAAATACAATAAATAAAAATTACAACTTGAATATTTTTTGAATTTTTTTTGCGAACTTTTTTTTAACTTTCAGACTAACTTTCTGCTATCGTCGTCGTCGGAACTCCTCGTTTGTAGCTCTGATACCAGATGATACCGACCGGCTCGGGGTGAGTCGAAACGTATGCGGGTTGCCCAATCGTCTACGAGGAGGAATCAAGCCTTTGGAAAATAATTGGAAAATATGGATGCGTTTGCGGAAGTTTTAAGTGAATAAAAATAAGAAATGGTTCGGTTTGATGAAAAGAAATGAAAAATGGATAAATAGAATAAAAAAAAAATAGATAAAGGAAAATTTTGATGGGGGTGGATAAACGAACTTAAACAAGAAGCGATTCGACACTAAAGAGTGTCACCCCGAATTCTATAATGTTTAAGGTGGAAAGATGAAGATAGGTTGATGAATGCCACACCAAAGGGAATTTGGTGATAAGTTCAAACAAGTCGAAGACGCCACAAGCAAGCTTGATAAGTCTAACGAAACTTGTATGAAAATGAAGAGGAGATGAACTCACTCAAATAAACAAAAGTTCATAAAATTTTCTTAAAGTCTGAATTCTGTCAAATGAGAATTACATAGCCTTTTTATAGGCTGAACAAAGGCTAGCCAAATAGTCTTCTAATCTTGCCTCTTAACCCTTAAGTTTTTGAAAGGGCACCAGCAACCTTTAACCCTTAACCCTTGAGTTTTTGAAGAGGCACCTAACAACCTTTTAACCCTTAAGTTTTTGAAAAGACACTAGTAACCTTGTCCCTTAACCCTTAGGTTTTCGAAAGGGCATCAGCAACCTTGTCCCTTCATGTTCACCAAAAGGCACTTGGCAACTTTGTCTCTTCATGTTCACCAAAAGGCACATGGCAACTTTGTCTCTTCATGTTCACCAAAAGGCATTGGGCTAGTTGAATGCCGAATGAAAATGAACTAAGCTAACACGACTAAATCAGCTTGAAGAAAGGTGCGAATCAAGCTAATTGAGCATGAAGCTGGGAAGCAGTTTAATGTAGAAAAGCCAAGAGATGACCAAGATATGCTGGAGGAGGTAACAATTGTGGGGGAGCCAACTATAGTTGATTTTCCAACATCTTATAGAGCTAACTAATTATACAGACAAGGGCTCGTCTCAGTTAGTATACTTTGTAAAACACTGGGAATATAAGCAAGCAAATGTTGTTCGTCTTCTTAGAGAAGAACTTGACAATCTAAGCAGGCAAAGGCAGGAATCTGAGCTCAAGAGGATTGAAGTTTGAATATTGAGTTGCTCTGGGCGTGCTCGTATCATACGGGATCTTGATCTAAAATATAAAATTACTCATTTATTAGCATATATTTCATTTCCAATTCACTTTACAATTAATACCCTTTTATTTTTTGAATGTACACAATTACCTCAACTTTTACAATTTTTGCAGTTTAATCCCTTAATTAGTTAATCTATCAATTTAACTAATTTCTCAATCAATAATTCATCCATATATTGTAGGCCTTCATACAGCCCCTAATAAACCCAAAATTCACTATCAAACCCTAATATTTTAACCTTTTCACGATTTAATCCTAAAATCAATATTTAACAAAATCACTTTATAAAATCATCATACTACATAATCAAAGCTCTAAATCCATGTTATTCATCAAAGACATCTAATATTTATCAATGAAAACTTCTAAAATTTTTAATAAAATAAAAAAAGGGTATAGTTTAGTTAGACTTAATTGTAACAATCTCAAAAACATTAAAATTATAAGAAACTAGTAAGAATTGAACTCAAATGAAGCAAAAGTATGAAAAACCAGCTTAAGCTCTCTCCTATGACTGTTTTTGGCTGAAAATTAGAAAAGAAATGTCTAGAAAACCTTTAAATTGAATTTGTTTTATTTTTTTAATTTCATCAAAATTACCATTTTGCCATTGAATCATTTTATTTTATTATTTTCCCTTCATATGCCGCCTCACCTTTTAATTTTGGTTTATTTATTTCTTAAGTCCTCCTTTATTTATTAATTAAACCATTTAATCACTTAAATATTATAATTAGCAAGTTTTGCACCTTTTTCAATTTAGTCTTTTTTAATTAATTAACTATCGAAACATTAAAATTTTTCAACAAAACTTTAATACCACCTTAATGACACTCTGTAAATATTTATAAAAATATCTACGGCTCGGTTTATAGAAACGAGGTTCCGATACCTCACTTTCTAAAACCACTTGACATAATAAATCATTATAAAACATAAATTACCAATTCAAAAACCTTTTTTAAAACCATATTTGACTCGTAAATATTATTAACTTACTCGTTGGATTTGGTGGCCTCGAACCACTGTTTCTGACACCACTGAAAAATTGAGCTGTTACATAATTATTTTCGGATATGAATGTACATTTAATAAAAGTGTTTTTTTTTTCTAAATTCACATATTTATATGATGATATTTTGATGTGTTTATGGGCCAAATCAGATTCTACCGAAATTTTAGACCCAATTGGTAGGTCCGGGCTCATACTACAAAAATAAAATTAAAATTTTTTTCAAGCCCAGCCTGGATTATAGATGCTAAACTTGGACCTGGCATGTATTAATTTTTTGTTTTAAAAGACTGAAGAGAATTTCAACTCTCCGTTCTCGTTTCCAAGAAATATACAGATAATCATACATAAAAAAATATTTCTAAAGTAAGAGAGATAGACAAATGCTTGAATAAAAGTTTAGGGCCGTAGTTTTTTCTCGAGAAATAGTTGAAACGAATGCGGGTTTTGCTTGTTTTGATGGCATTATATATAAACTGTGGAAGTAGCATTTAAAAATTTCTTTTCTTTTTCCATAAGAAAAATAAAAGAAAAAAATATATGAACTGTGGAAGCAACAACGAAAGCAGTGGAAGTATGGTGCATACATATCGAGCAAACCAGTGGGACGACAATGGCTGAAGGTTGGAGCGGAGAAGGCAATAGAAGAAGCAGCAATGGTGAACGCCGTCGATAGAGGAAGCAACAAGAAGATGGACGAAGCAAGTCACAATGCTGATGGGCTGGAATGGGACGATGCAAAGGTGATAGGCAGCAACGACAGAGGAAGCATGAGACAGACAGGCAGTGATGCTAGAGATCACTGGTAGAGGTGGTGAGCGACATTTAAGGATTTTGTTTTTGGAACTAATATTGATTAGGGATTGGGAATAAGGGGAATTAGGGATTGACACTTGGCAATAACTTAGTATAAGTTAATAATTTTAGTTTAAAAAATTCGGGCTTGGCTGAGCCATGCCCTAACTGAAAAACCTTACCTAAAGCCTAACCCGTCTTCTAAACAGGCCTTTATATTAAGTCCAAGCCTTTTTTCGGTTTTTTTTTTGCCCAAGTCCTTCTACATTTCGGGAGAGCCTTCGGGTCAAGCCGAATGACCCGACCCATAAACAGGTCTAATCATATCAAGTATATTTAATTTATTTAAAAAAATTGATTGATTTATACAGTCAAATATTTGTGGCATTTCAAGTTTTTTGGATTTGCATGTTCATATGGAGGAATTGTTTTGATGGAAGATGGTTTAGGCAGCATTGGGGGGTTAGTTGAGTCAAGGAATGTGTTAGTTTCTAATCAATAATTCAAGATTTTGACCCATTTGAGGATTTCTAAGACAAGGACGTTCCACTTTCCGCTTATAACTCTTTGTTTGTAGTAGATGTCTTGGGGGGTTTTTTACCAAAAAAATACAGAAGAATAAAAAAAATTCGAAAATGGTATAGGAAATTAATTATGTACCAAAATGGTACATCCAGGGTGGTCATGCCTATGCCAGAGGTGGCACCACCCTGGTCTGATAGCCATTCCATTAAAAAAAATAGTGAAAAGAAAAAAAAACAAAAGCTGACGACGTGGCATGACCCTGGTGGAAGGTCTGCCACGGCGGCACCAAAGGTGCCAGTGGCAGAGGTGACACCGCCGATGATGTGACCCCTCATGCATGCCATTTTGGCATTTTTTGCCATTTGGGAACCTTATAATGGTCCCCAATTTCAGTTTCAGGTAGAAAAGGAAAGGAGAAGAAGAAGAAGAAAAAGAGGGTGGCGCCGGAAAAAGAAAAGAAAAAGAGAGAAAGAGAATAGAGAAAGGAGAAAGAAGAAAGAAAGAAAGAGAAGAAAAAAAATAGAAAAAGTAGGTATAATTTTTTTTAAATAATGGATGATATTGTTATTGTGTTGATTTGTTGTTATTATTATTATATATTGATTTTTATTTTATTATTTGTTGTTGTTAGTTTAGTTATTATTGTTAGTTATTAGGATGAGTAAAAAGTTTAATTATTATTTTAGTTAGTATTATTGTTAGTTATTAATATTGTTAGTTAAAAACACTAAAATAATATTTTAGTTAGTATATTGTTAGTTAAAAACCTTAATTATTATTTTAGTTAGTATATTGTTAGTAAAAAACTATTATTATTATTGTTAGTTTAATATTGTTAGTAAAAAAATATTATTATTATTGTTAGTTATTAATATTGTTAGTTATATAAAAAAACACTAAAACAATACATTTGAAACATTATGTACTAAAATAATATAAAATAATAAAATACATAGTATATTTTTTGAAAGTAATAGAATTTGAAAATAAGGAAAATACGAACAAAGGGCCAAAATAAGTATTTTTTTACTAAATTTTTATAAAAAAATACTAAAATAATACATTTGAAACATTATGTACTAAAATAGTATAAAATAATAAAATACGAAAATAATATATTTTTGAAAGTAATAGAATTTGAAAATAAGGAAAATACAAACAAAGGGCCAAAATAAGTATTTTTTACTAAATTTATATAAAAAACACTAAAATAATACATTTGAAACATTATGTACTAAAATAATATAAAATAATAAAATACGAAAATAGTATATTTTTTGAAAGTAATAGAATTTGAAAATAAGGAAAATACGAACAAAAGGCCAAAATAAGTATTTTTTACTAAATTTATATAAAAAAATACTAAAATAATACATTACATTTGAAAAATTATGTACTAAAATAATATAAATAATACGAACAAAGGCTCGTACTATATAATAATTATGTACTAATTATTATTTGTTAATCACTGGTTCTATTAAAAAAAGGTATACGTAACATTGTTATTAAGAAACCCTAAATATTATTATTATTAGTTATTAATATTGTTAGAAAAAACCTAATTATTATTTTAGTTAGTATTATTATTAATATTGTTATTAAGAAACCCTAAATATTATTATTAGTTATTAATATTGTTAGTAAAAAACCCTAATTATTATTTTAGTTAGTATTATTATTTATATTGTTATTAAGAAACCCTAAATATTATTATTAGTTATTAATATTGTTAGTAAAAAACCCTAATTATTATTTTAGTTAGTATTATTATTAATATTGTTATTAAGAAACCCTAAATATTATTATTAGTTATTAATATTGTTAGTAAAAAACCCTAAATATTATTTTTATTATGTGCCATTTATGTTTGTATAAATAATAAAAAATGTATTTATTATGTGTCGTTTATGTTATGTTTTTGTTATATTATTTTTATTGGCATGTTATTTTTTAGTAATTTAATATAAATTTATTGTTTTTTATGTAGGTAAAAAATTAAATATTTGAGACGGCTAGAGGTGTTCATGGGCCGGGCGGCTATAAGCTCGAAAAATGGGCTTAGACAAAAAATAAGGCCCGTTTAAAAAATGGGTCGGGCCTCGGGTAAGGTATTTTTGGCCCGCGCCTGGCCCGGCCTGAATATACTAAATGACCAAAAAATCTGCTATTTTTTTTAATGTTATTTGCTTGTTATTTTTTCCCTATTTTGCTACCATATTACTATTATGTTGCTACTATTTTGTTGTTATTGATTGAATATTATATAAAACTTATTTTATTGTTAATTTTGTTATTATTTTAAAGGCATTTGTTAATTTTATTATTATTTTAGAGGTATTTGCTTGTTAAGTATCTTAGTGTTATTTAAGTCTACATATTTTTTTTAAAATTTATTTTCAATTTGTTGGGAAATATTTATTTTGATTTTTTTAGTATTTTTGATGTATTATATATATTTAAAAATTATATAAAATAATATAAAATTTTAATACGGGCGGGCCGGGCCCGGTTTTAGCATTTTTATATGGGCCTGACCCGAGCCCGATGAATGGGCCTAAATTTTTAGTTGAGCCCGGCCCGGCCCATGAACACCTCTAGAGACGGCAATGGCTCCATTGATTAGTACAGATCCTCACATATCTGACGCAGCTAATAATATGGTAATGTATTGTTATTTATTAATCGCGGGTTATATTAAAAAAGTAGCTACATAATTTAGGGAAATAAATTATGTTATTATAATTATTTTTGTGATTTAACACTGTCCGGGCTCGTACCGTGTATTAAAGGGCCGGGTGAATGGCTTAAGAAATCCCCCGGATGAACGACTGATGCCCTATTTAGAGCAAGCTGGATTCAGGTCAGCAGCACTGATCCGGACGTTTGATCTGCGGTATGATTTAATATCCACACTAGTCGAGCGTTGGCGCCCGGAGACCCACACTTTTTATTTCCCCTGTGGAGAGTGCACAGTCACTCTAGAGGATGTTGCAGTGCAACTTGGGCTCCCAATCGACGGGAGTCCCATAACGGGCGTCAATGCGATAGCTGACCCATTTGCACTTTGTCAGAGCCTACTAGGAGTCTCGTACGGCAATAATGAGGAAAATATTTCGGGATTGAAATTTACATGGCTGAAAGCGAGGTATGAACACTTATCAGCTAATGCCACTGAAGTCAAGTTGATGTGCGCTGCTCGAGCATACATTATGCACATCATAGGAGGTGTATTGATGCCCGATACAAATAAGAACAGGGTTCATATCATGTACTTTTACCTCTATTAGCTGATTTGAGTAATGCTCGCTCTTATAGTTGGGGCTCCGCAGTTCTTGCAATGTTGTACCGTGAGCTTTGTCGGACGAAAAAGCCAGCTGCCGTAGACATAGGCGAATGCCTTACATTATTGCAGTCATGGGCTCTTTATCGGATGCCATTCTTGGCATCAGTTAGTCACCAACCATACGAATATCCACTAGTTAACAAGTGATAAAATATAACTTGTTATTAATTGACAATTTCTTTATATTGATACTATTGTAATGATACTATATTGACTTGAAATTTATTTTTGTAGATGGAGTATTTATCCAGGTATCGGGAGGTCGTACACTATCCTGATATATCGGCTTATGATTGAACAACATGCCAAGGAATGGGTAAGCGATTCAAATTTTCGTGACGTGTTACTTTGTATATCTTACTCACAACGTGTTAAATTTTAACAATGTTATTAATCGTGCAGTTTATATGGATGCCATATCATAGACCAGAAATTGCAGCCATTATACCCTCGTCTGCCTACATTCACTCTCATATGTGGTGCACTAACGCACCAATTGTCAATTTCAATGTAGTCGAGTGGTACCATGGGGATCGAGTGCTGCGACAGTTTGGTTGCAACCAATATATCCTGGATTCGCCATGCGAGGTTGGAGAGGTTCATTGCATGAACAAGAGAGGGAAACAGAAATTGCATTGGGAGGTTAAGCATCGAAGATTAATTGCGGTGTGGAATGATCGGATGAATCGAATACCACAGATGTATATGTATTCCGAGTTGCAACCTCCATTAAAGTACATACAATGGTACTCTAGTATGGGAAAGTCATATATACTTAGAGGGCAGTCGACTGTAGTCCTCCCACACATGCAGTGACATAGGGCATACGAGCCAGTGGCCGATATAGAGGCCGAGCCAGCGTAGATCCTGATCCCGAGCCAGAGCCAGAGCCCGAGCAATCACATTTACATTCGGATGCACATTCGTATCGTCCAGATGTGCCAGGCAATGACTACTTCTCGGGCTCGTCAGGGGGTGGATACCATTACGGGTTTGATATATTTGGATTGTACCCACCGCAATACAGCACTCCTGGCTCATATCCACTGCAGGACATCAGACCTCCTGGGTCGTATCCATTGGATCATGGCACTCTTTCCGACTCAAGTTCATCGATGCCATTTGAGCCACATGATTTTTCTGCCATGTTTAGCACACCTCTACCTGGGCCTGAAGAGAATGTTGGTCATCGCGAGCACCCACACCGTGAACGTCGACCTCCACAGAAGTATACCCCTAGGACCACACCATCGAACCATCAATTTTAGATGTTTCTAGCGGTATTGATATTACTCTAGTTTGTATTTTTTTTATATTACAATGTTTGTACTTTTTTTGTATAAATTTAATTCGATTAATTAGAACTTTACAATTTGTAACAAAATTTGACCATAACGTAGAGTAGATTAATTTGGAGATTATAACATTAAAACACTAATACACATTACAATCGTAATAACCCAAATTTTTGCGATGTCAAAAATAGTGGTTCGAGACCACCGAACCTGACAAATGAACTCGTAGATTATATTATTTAATATTTATGAGCCAAATGTAGCTTTTAAAAAGGTTTTTGAAATAATAAATTGTGTTTTACAAAGATTTATTTGGTCAAGAAATTGACAAAAAGAAGTATCAAAATCTCGGTGTTATAAACCGAGCCATAAATATTATTGAAAAAGCATGTACATGATGTGTTTTTTATATAAATTAAATACATTACAACATAATCTCAATTCTCACTCGATCGTAACGATTGTACAACATGGTAGTTTCACTGCGGGCATTTACTTCTATTATGACCACCTAACCTGCATAATCCACAATGCTTACCGTCGGATTTCTCCTAATGTCCATTTCATTACTGATTCTGGATAACTGTGGATGACCTCTCAGATTCTTGCGTAGCCCTCTGTCTGGGTCAAGCTCGAAAGTCGCCCGAGGCACCTCCCACGTAGGCAGGTCAGGCAAGACGGGGAACTCATTTTCTCAGACACGCAACGTGTGCTCGAGTGTGTACACATTATCGACAAATTGTTCAACATTAAGGTTCACTTTAGCATACGCTGCCACGACATGTGCACACGGATAATGAAGTGTTTGAAACCTCCTGCATCCGCACCGTCTGTTCCGGAGATCAACTCCATAGGACCTAGGTGGTATACCGGGTCAACGACCGATGTACTCCGTAACTCAAAAAGTTTCTAGGCGTCGTGAATATATTTCTACAGTCATCAGCCTCGCAATCCAACTATTTGCCATCAATGCATCATTGACATCTTCGACAAACACGTGTCCCGCCTCTATCTGGTTGACTTGTTGTTCACCCATTCTTGGCATCAAGGTTGCCAATATGTAGAATGTAGCCAAGAAAATAGATGAAATCGGAAGATGTCGTATTTTCAACAACATAGCATTGACCCCCTCCACCAAGTTTGTGGTCATTTGACCATAACGAAAGCCCTCGTCAAAAATTTGAGCCTATTGTCACGGCTCTGTTGTACCCAACCACTGTCGAAAAGATGTGTGGGTTTGACCTTCCATGTCACTTTCAAGTCGAGTCATTCTTTGGCGAAAAATATGTGGCTTTAACTCGTACGCTGTATATGTATTAAGAAAAGATAAGTTACAGTAACTGGATAACAAAAAACATTAAAACTTATATTGAAAAGATAAGGTTATCCTTTACCCATTTTCACCACTTGTCTCTTCCAGTCTGCATTCTTATATTCTCGAAGGAAGTTAGCCGTAATGTAACGGATGCAATAAACGGATCTCCATGGCACACAGGAACGCCTAATTGCGGCAATTAATCCTTTCCCTCTATCGGAGATGATGCAAATATTATCATTGCTAATAACATACCTCCTCAGGTTGGTAAGGAAGAATTCCCAAAATTCCAAATTCTCCTTATCTACGATGGCAAATGCTATCGGGAGCACGTTCCTATTGCTATCTTGAGCAACCGCAATAAGTAGGATCTGTGTATATTTTCCATATAGCCAGGTCCCATCCACCTGCACAAACGGCTTGCAGTGTGGAAATGCCCACACACTTGGATCAAATGTCCAGAACATCCGACGAAATTTTTTTTTCCCGGGCTGTAATTAGTCATCCGGGCCGTAATAAGGTCGTTTTTGTAATTCAATCACAGTCCCTGGTACGTACTTCCGCATAGCAGCTATCCATCCCTGTAGCTCGTTATACGACGAATCGTAATCCCCATACAATTGCTCCATTGCCATCTATTTAGTTATCCACGCCTTCCAATATGATACTCAATACTGGAATCGTGTTTGTATTTCGGCAATCAGTACCGAAACTTTAATAGTCAGCATGTCATTCAACATTGGCATGATACACATACAGATAGTTTTGGAATCAAGTTTTCGATGATCTTCTGTCATACGTGTTGGTATGCATGTGTGAGGTCCAACAAATTTTCGTATCTCCCACATCTGCGAATTTTGAATGAATGCAGCTCGTACCCGCCAATTGCAGCCTTTCGTTGCCTTCCAACACTCCCCAATATATACCATCGGTTTAGACACTACGACTTTGTAATCCATTGATATATTCATGCTATACCGTTTAATAGCAAATACGCACTCTTCTTTACTTTCGAATCTCTGGCCTACGAACAACTCCTCATGATCAGAATTTACAGATAGTCGGTGAGCAGGAAGTATTTCAGGGTACTCCGGGAGCTCGGCTACATGAGCTGCATCGGGGTCTATGAGCGACATGTGTGGCCCAGGATTATTGTGTATCATAATACATCGCATCTGGTTCCCGACCGAAGACGCGTTAATGTTTCCATCATCATTCACATCTTCGTCATCAATATCATCAGGTATATCGTCCACATCGGGATCATTGTCACTCTCGACCTCTTGCTCACAATGATCATTACTATCGTATCCATCATCACCGACCACATCAATATCGGGTGTAATATTAAGATCGATATCGATCCTGTGTATAGTCGATTCACTATCAACGTACGATATTGGAGGCACAATGCATGGTTCTTGAGCTCCATGTTCTTCGCCATATGCATTGATGTCTTCATTTTGCTCAATACCGACTAACTCAGCAAATAAGTGAATCGGTGCATTTTTGTTACTCCCATTCCCATTCCCACAGTAAAGAGCGATCATTGTGTCCACGTCTTCGTCGTCTACAAGTTCCATTTTGGTGAATTTGATCAGATCTGTCGAAACTGGAAACTTGTAGAAAATTCTCGAAATCCTTCTCCCACAACGTCTAACAATTTTTGCTTTAATCCTTCCCTTCATATCATCCAACGAGACATTTCTATTAAATCTCATTACTATTTGTTGCCGGCATTCAAATATGCATCCAACGGTTGTTGTCAAGATGATTTCATCGAAATAAACGCATACGAAAAACTGATCATTCATCTTCAGTATCAATCTGTTAAAAAATAAACAAAATTTCTCAAAACAATCTCGAGCAGTAAATAAATTACTTAAATAAAAAAAAATAATGTTTCAATATGCAATTTTTTTATTCATAACCTCATACTATTTCAGTTACATGAACAACATTTATCTTTACATTTAACCACTTAAATTCAGTTTTACGTTTTCTTCCATTTCCAATCTTGTACAATCCAATTTAGAAATTCTTAATTCTCTTCATATTCATCTTCTACAATCCAATTTGGAAATTCCTCGAGATCTTCATTCTCTTCAATTTTTATAACGGGTATTGAATTTAGAAATTCTCTTGGTAATTTCCTAACATCTAATTTATCCATCCATGGTATGTCAAACACACTTTGCTTCCCAGTCAACTTCCGTGAGCCTATACTTTGCCTCACTATTTTCCTAGCTCCATAAGAGATTATAAACTTCACAAAGTATATAACTAGATTCCAATAGGTTCGTGGTACCAATGTCTTCCAAAGTTCGTCTAAAATGATTTGATGGTCCCGTTCTATTTGTAACACCCCAAACCCGGCCCAAACGCCACGACCAGATCTGGTATGTTACGGGTTAAATGTTAAAACTTTGCTTTGAAGGGATTTGAAGTCTCGGTTTGTTTATGTAGGTATTCGTAAAAAAAAATGTTATTCGCAGAAACCTTTGTGGGTTTTTTTATTATTATTATTTAGAACTTGTTTGAAAATCCCATTTTATTTTCTTTTCTTGTAAACAAATCTTTGAACATGAATTTGTAAAATGTAAACATTAACAATTATAAATCGATCACCTAAGCTATGGAGGCCTTATTACATTAATAAATCCCAAAATCAAAACTTAAAGGAAAAACCGGAAATAGTTTATGAAAATAAAAGACTTGATGGCCGCTCGAGTCCTCCTCGGCTCCCATGTCCATGATCTACTGCTCATCTGAAAAGTCAGGGAAATAAAAGGGTGAGTCACCAAGACTCAGTGTGCAAAACCCAAAATCACATAAAAGGCTTGAGGCCCACAAACACATTATGGGCCTCGAGCCATACACAATGGCAACAGAATATTTACATGCTACATGGCCCAACCCAACCTAAAAGTCCATCCTCTACGCACCAGCCCGTACCAACCATCACACCTTGGGGATTTCTACAATCAACCCACCAACCGCTACACACCATATCGACAGTCATGCTGGCTATTCCTAACAATCAGGAATAAATTTAACGTGGCTTAACCATCGATCACTATTGTGACCTAACTTTACAATTCATGGTTTGACCACCGATCATCAAGTGACCTATTAACAAACTCTTCCCCTTCATCATATTAACCCTATCCCATGCATACATCCATGCAGAATCAAAACAATATACTACCTAAAGGATCACAGACTATCACATACATCGATACACATAGAGAGGGTTCTATGATTACGTACCTGGCATCCCTTGCCTACCCTTTTCGAGTAATACGACTGTCCATACAGCCTCTTTCTGGCTTTTAGCCCATAACATATATATAATACAGATTAGTTAGTGTGATAGAGATCTACACACCTGATTACGGTCAAGATGAGACTTTCTATGTCGACACTATCAGTAGTCGATACGACTGCTAACTGCCTACGGTTTTGTTCTGAAGCTGGTCCACAACCCGGTGGCCAATTCCGAACTGCCGACACAGCTCGTTTCTTAAACTTAGGGATTGAGTATACAGATCCAATCCTCTCCTTCGCCTGATCGATATTTGATTCCATTAAAAGTCCTTGTCAGTTGCTACCATCACAACATATGGTTGTTAATCCATATCATAGAGTTAAGATCATAAATACGATGAACAACCTACCAAAAATCTAAAGAGAACCCCTTACCTTGAAATCCCGAAAAGAGATATGGGACTCAGAGACTGGCGGTTTCCGGCTTTTGAAATCTAGATGATTCAACCTACTTGATTCCCGAAACGTCGCCCCAAGATGAGAACACAAGAACAGTCAAAATGTTACTCAAAAGATACCCTTTGTCATGCTCATCAGCCTTTCGGCTTTGGCCTCCAAAAATCGAAAAAGAAAAGAAGAACATAGGAGAAATCGCCCCTTACCTGAACACAGAGGATTCAAATCACACCTAAGAGAAATCAGCACAAGCACCACAGAAGAAGAGATTCGGCAATATCAGGGAAGAAAAGAGCCGAAAATAAACAAAAGAACTATAGGTGGGACTTAGGAGTTTTCGGCTTTTAGAGGAGATAAAGAAGAAAGATGTAGAGACAAAGGCTATGAAAATTCGGCTTTAGCATAAAAGTGGGGATGAAAGAATGGGATTAGGGGTTTCGGCTTAAGCAGAGAAGGAGAGAAAAGAATGAGAGGAAAAACCCAAATGCTGAAATTGAAGAAGAGAATGGGAGAATAAAACCCTAATGCCAAAAATAAAAAGATATTCCCCTCACTTAAACACAATTTCGGCACCTACTACCTAAAACCCAAAAATGCCCCTTTTTAAAACCAAAACTAAGCTATTAGTCAAGGAAAATTTCGGCACCCCTTGAATATACCAAAACCGATTCCTCCTCCCCCTTAGTGTTGGAATTTCGGCCACCACTGTGACCAGCAGATAATTCCTAAATTTTCTCCCTTATCTTCATCTGATCACTCATCCTCAAGTGGCATGGACAACACCACTTCTTCCTCCCTTTTATCAGTCACTTTATCAGCCACATTATCCACATTATCCATTCTATTAATCTCCTAATTGCAAGCATCCTAGCCGCCCCCAACTCTCCTCTCCTTTGACGCCAAAACATTCAAAATAAGCGGGAAATGCGACTCGAACCTTGGACCTCCTCAGCTGACGCCACCTCCCTGCTCTCTAAGTGGCGCCACTTTGCCACTGGGCCATAAGCCCATTTGTGTCTTAAAACACAGATAACATCTTTTAAGCCCTATCCTAAATGGCTTTACCACTAGAGTGTCCAAACAGAAAGTTCGATTAAGGCCTCGGCCCAATCCCTGAGCCCATTCTTGACCCCTTAAACACCCTAACTAGCACATCAAACATAACATAAACATCGCAGCACATTAAATGTGAAGCCCCACCATTTCAGGATGTTACACTATTAATGTCCCTCTAAGGGTTAAGTATTGCACTTTATTCTTCCTAATCATTTCATGACCATTCCATAACACTTCTTGCATCTTTTTATTTACAGTAATAAGGTGTTGAACAATGTCTTCTTGTGGTTTTATTCTGTAATCTTGCACTTCTCTCATCATCTTATCAATTTTCTCCCTTTGTGATGAAGTTATTATCTCATCAGGCAATGCCAAATATGTTGTCATTTCTACCAATAACTATAGCAGAAATAATTTTAATTTTTATCACTAATTAACAATTACTTTATAATAGTTTTACTAATATAAAAACTTTCAAATATATTAAAAAAATTAAAACATAACATTCACAATAAACAAATAATTAATATAAATACAAAACTTACTAACAAATCAAAATAAACAAACAAAATAGCTTTAAAACTACACATAAAAATAACAAAAACAATAATTAAGGTTTTTTACTAACAATATTAATAATAATACTAACTAAAATAATGATTAGGGTTTTTTGCTAACAATATTAATAATACTAACTAAAATAATAATTAGGATTTTTTACCAACAATATTAATAATACTAACTAAAATAATAATTAGAGGTTTTTTACTAACAATACTAATAATACTAACTAAAATAATAATTAGGGTTTATAATAATAATAATAGTTTTTTTACTAACAATATTAATAACTAACAATTATAATAACAATAATAATAATTAGGGTTTTTTACTAACAATACTAATAATACTAACTAAAATAATAATTAGGGTTTTACTAACAATAATAGTTAACAACAACAACAACAACAACAACAATAATAATAATAGTATTTTTTTACTACCAATATTAATTACTAACAATAATAATAATAATTAGGATTTTACTAATCCTAATAACAAACACAATAATAATAATAATAGTTTTTTACTAAAAATAATACTAACTAACAATAATAATTAGGGTTTTGCTAAAAATAATAACTAACAATAATATAGTGTTAAAACTAACAATCATACTAACTAAAATAATAATTAGGGTTATTACTAATCCTAATAACTATAAATAAAAATAACCAAATCCTAAAAATTAACAATGATAATACTAACTAAAATAGTAATTAGGGTTTTTACTAATTTTAATAACTAACAATAATAAATAAACTAACAACAAAAAACAATGAAAAACATACAAAAAAAAAAAACATGATAATCCATTATTTTTTAAAAAAAAACCTTATTTTTTCTTTTCTTTCTTTCTCCTTTCTCTTCTTTATTTTCTTTCTCTCTTTCTTTTTTTTCCGGCGCCGGCACTGGCTCCTCCTCCTCCTCCTTCTTCTTCTTCTCCTCCTCCTCCTCCTCCTCCTCCTTTTCTTTTCTACTTGAAACTGAAATTGGGGACCATTATAAGGTCCCAAACGGCAGAAAAAGCCATGGCATCCGTGAGGACATCGACAGTGCCGCCTCTGCCACTGACACCTTTGGTGCCGCCTGTGGCAGACCCTCCACCATGGTCATGTCACGTCGTCAGCTTTTGTTTTTTTTCAGTGTTCTTTTTAATGGAATGGCTGTCAGACCAGGGTGGTGCCGCCTCTGGCACAGGCGTACCACCCTGGATGTACCATTTTGGTACATAATTAATTTTCTATACCATTTTCGATTTTTTTTATTTTTTTATATTTTTTTAGTAAAAAACCTGTCTTGGGATAAGAAAAGTAAAGGAATTCAGATAAATGCAAATGCAGCCATTCAACTAGCCTAAGGAGACATTGCCAACTTCCTTAACATCTATTGTTTGCATAATATGATTCCATCCTTTTTCTTTGTTCATTATAAGTTAAATTATTAGAAAATGTAACTGCAATTCTTTCGTCAGATACTTACACCACATTTGGTTTAGTGAAATAATTATTTCATTTCATCATTATTTCACGTATTACAATAATTCTCTTATTTAATTCATCATTTGAATGATTGTGTAAAATAACTTTCCTTCAAGTCCCATAATAAGGACACAGAGCTCTAAATAGCTATGGAAACCCCTAGTAAATAAAAACAAAAATGTTGTTCCCAAGATTTCCTTAACAAAATTGCATCTTGACAACCCTTGTTTCTGCCACAAATCATATATCAATTTTCATTTTTTTCGAAAAAATTTAATCGATTTAACGAAACCAACTTAATCAACTCGATTAAGTCTAATTTAACTAACTTTTTTTCTCCCTTGATTATGAATTTACTGAAAGTCCCTTAAGTTTTTACAAATGGGGAAATTTTATTTTGAGGATTTTTTTATTTTTATATAAAATCTAAAAAATACATGCACATAATTGACTTTGATCCCAAAATATCATAAACTTTAATTTTTTAAGTTTACTATCTCAACCTGAAACATATTTAATATTTATATAATTTTTTTATAAAATTATTAAATAATAGTATGATAATCTAGTATATGTTATGATAAAAATGTTGTCCATAAATATATCATTTAAGAAGTTGTAAGAATAAGTACAATTACAATTGCAAATAATATATAATTAAATAACTATAATCGTTGTAACACCCCAAACCCGGCCTAGACGTTAAGCCCGAATCTGGTGTGTCACATGGAAGTTTTTTTTTTTTTCAAACCATCTTTGAGATTGTTAAAAACTTGTTTGAGAATTACAGCCTCTTTGTTAAAACCCAAAACACTTAAGCAATTGTTATTTACTTGAAAACGTAATTTTCTTTAAAAACCTTTTTGGTTGTGAAAATATATTTGAAATAAACAATTTACGAAAATGGGACGTTTGGGAATAGAGTTGCAGAAGCATTTTGAAAGAAAATCCGAGGCCTGATTACAACATTTAACCCAAAATAGTAGAGTAATAAAATAAATAAGAAAGTAGCCCGAAGTCCAAATAAACCATTTCTAAAGTATGGTCTCCATCGAGTCATCCAAGGCCCAAGTCCACGTCACTGAGCATTACCTGAAAAGGTTAAGAGAAAGGGGGGTGAGTTACAAGAACTCAGTGTGTAATCCCCTTACCATCATCCACTGGGTCGGAACCCACATAGCAATATTTTGGGCCTAAGCCCATTTACAATTATAACATAATAACATGTATATAATACGCATATGATATGCAAATCCCAAACCAAACCTAATTTCCATCCGCTACACACCACCCGTACCAACCAGCACACCTGTGGGGATCAAGTCAACCCACCTCGCCAACACACCAATCGCAGGCATAAAGCCATTTAAAATGTTTGTGGCAGAGCCATCGAACTAGATTGTGACATAGTCACCGAACTAGATTGTGGCAGAGCCACCGAACTGGATTGTGACAGAGTCACCGAACTAGATTGTGGCAGAGCCACTAGAACTTCTCTTCAATTTTATCCCAACCCATGCAATCATGTATGCATATACAAAGCATAACAATATTCATAGAATAATTTCATCATAAGGCCCATAATACAAGTTGGCCCATTGAGCAATCTAGCAATTTGGCCCATTAATCAATCTTAACAATTTGGCCCATTAAGCGATCTAGCAAATTTTGGCCCATTAATCGATCTAGCAAATTTTGGCCCATTAATCGATCTAGCAAATTTTGGCCCATTAATCGATCTAACAAATTTTGGCCCATTAATCGATCTAGCAAATTTTGGCCCATTAATCGATCTAGCAAATTTTTGCCCATTAATCGATCTAGCAAATTTTGGCCCATTAATCACATAAGGCCTTTTTTTTTTTTCAAATTTCACACTTGGCCAATTTATCACAATAATTCATATGGCCCAAAATATCACTTTTTAACAAAATAACCCATTAAGGGCAAATCCGTAATTCCCACAACCTTAATACCGGTTTCATGCATTTATACAAAAAGTGTTATTATACCGTATTTTCCGATTTTACAAATTTTACGATTTATTCTAATGCTTATGGTATAATATCTAACCCATGAGATAAGTGTGAAATTACACACTCTGGCCCATATCACAAATATCAAACTGCCCATATATCAAATATCACATTTGGCCCATAAAGGGTATTTTCGTAATTTGGTCCATAGGGACATTTCGTAATTCGGCCCATTAGGGGCATTTTCGTAATTCGGCCCGTAAGGGCATTTTCATAGTTCGGTAATCGTACCCACTAAGGGTAATTCGGTAATTTACTCTCTAAGGGAAATTCAGAAATTTTACCCACCAAGGGCATTCCGGTAATTTTGCAACCTAGGGGTATTTCAGTAATTTACCCTCTAAGGGTATTTCGGTAATTTTGCAACCCAGGGGTATTTCGGTAATTTACCCTCCAAGGGTATTTCAGTAAATTCGCAACTTAGGGAATTTCAGTAATTTACCCTCTAAGGGTATTTCGGTAATTTTGCAACCTAGGGGTATTTCAATAATTTACACAACCCAGGAGTATTTCGGTAATTTGCACAACCCAGGGGTATTTCGGTAATTTACCCTCCAAGGGTATTTCAGTAATTTCACAACCCAAGGAATTTCGGTAATTTACCCTCTAAGGGTATTTCGGTAATTTGCCCTCTAAGGGTAATTCAGTAGTTTTACCCACCAAGGGTAATTCGGTAATTTACCTTCCAAGGGTAAATTCGGTAGTTTTACCCACCAAGGGTAATTCGGTAATTTACCTTCCAAGGGTAAATTTGGTAGTTTTACCGACCAAGAGTAATTCGATAATTTACCCACCAAGGGTAAATTCGGTAGTTTTACCCACCAAGGGTAATTCGGTAATTTACCCTCCAAGGGTAATTTCGGTAGTTTTACCCACCAAGGGTAATTCGGTAATTTACCCTCCAAGGGTAATTCGGTAATTTACCCTCCAAGGGTAAATTTTTGGTAGTTTTACCCACCACGGGTATTTCGATAATTTACCCTCCAAGGGTAATTTCAGTAATTTCATATTCAATGGCCTTTTAAAGTATTTACGGATTGTTATTATGTTTTAAGTTGGATTGTCAATTATATTATCATCTGGAAATGTTTATTTTTAGCAACTTAAATTTTAAAAATATGTATTAAAGTTTCAACCCGGATATTTTGTAATAACTTTGGAATTTTAAAATACCAAGATTTTACAAACAGGCAAATTTTTTTTTATGTTTTTACTTTAAGTCAAAATATTTTTCAAACGTTTTCCGCAGTGACATACCAGATCCGGTCAAGGCTCGTGGGCCGGGTTTGGGGTGTTACAGTTTGGTATCAGAGCCAGGTTCAAAACTCGGCTTTGAGGTTTTGGGCCCGAAAATAGTTTTCAAAAATATGGATTTTCAAGGAATTTTTAGGTTATTCTGGCATGGCACCTGTATCTCCGGCCCGAAGTCCACCAGGTAAGTACTTCCAACTACTGAAGTGAATTGTGAATGTGAATTCTATAAGCATGAAGGGAACGTAGATTAGTGAACTAGTACCTATTGAACCCTAGGACTAGTCTACTCAAACACAAGTGCATAAGACTTAAGGGCCATTAAACAAACCTGTGATTAAGTCGCCGAGCTAGGGTGTGGCAACCGTTGTGCGCATGTCTAGGAGTGGATTCAGTAAGAGCTTGGTACTTAAGCAGTCCTATCGACTCACCACCTCTTTACTCGAATCCTACCTGGTGCGTAGTAACTGTTCACCCTAACCAAGAGGACTTAGTCATCGACTAAACTCGATAATTAAAACCCGAAAGGGGCTAGCCATATTTTTACAAAAACCTTAGTTTTTAAATTATCAAATTATCCATTTGGTTTGTAAACCCTAAATTAGATTTTGAAAGACGTTTATTTTCCGATTTACAAAAAATTACGAAAATACCCCTGGTTGTAAAATTACTAAAATGCCCTTGGTTTCTAAAATTCCAATATTACCCTCGACTTTTAAAATATTCTTACCTTACAAAAATACCAAAAACCTCTATTTTGTGAAATAGCAAGATACCCAGATTTGGAAATTTACTAAAATACCCCTGACATACAAAATTACCAAAATGATCCCGATTTCTGAAATTTCTGCAACATCACCGATTTGGAAAACAAATTCTCAAAATACCCCAAGTTTTTGCAAAGTTCGAAATACCTTTGATTTATAAGGATTTTTGGAATTGACCCTGATTTATTACCAAAATACCCTTATAGGACAAATGACGAAATTACCCCTAGGTTGAGAAAGGAGAAGACGGCCATGGTAGCATGGTGAATGTTGTGAATGAATGTGGCTTCATTGAGAAATGAAGGTGTCTTTATTTATGAATGAGAATGTGATTCTCTGAATTAGAGTAGTGAACTTGAACTGAAATTTTGTTTGATTGAAAGAACTACTTCTAAATACTTTATGTCATAAAACTGTTCAGGGATAATAAGTGGAACAAAATTCTGATGCATAAAACTTTTTAATCAGAATAATAGCGACGTTAGAAATGAGTTCTAGAGGACGTGGTCGTCGTGGACGTGGTCGAGGTAGAATGGCCGTATCGGAACCCGTTGGATCGGGTCAAGGGTCCGAGAATGAGGTACCACCTCCACCACCAGCTTTTGGTAATGAGCAGCAAGATCAGATGGGGGATGATGCTGTATCGCAGGCTGTGCTGCGAGTTCTTGAGATGGTGGCTGGAGCAGGTGGAAGTATGAGAGCTAGGAAGTCCGTACCCGAGCGACTCCGAGCCAATGGAGCTGAGGTGTTTCGAGGTGTATCAGGTGTGGCACCCAATACGGCTGAGTATTGGTTGGAGGCGACCGAGCGAATTACGGATGAGCTAGATTTAACCAGTGAGGAGAAAGTGAAAGGAATGGTGGCGCTACTTCGCGACGAGGCGTATCAATGGTGGCTCACAATACGGGATGGTGCCTCAGCTGAAGAACTCACTTGGGATTATGTTAAGGCAGCATACCAGAAGAAGTATGTGGGGACTCATTATATTGATGCACAGAGAAAGGCATTTATGGGGCTAGTTCAAGGGAACAAGTCCGTAGCGGAGTACGAGGCTGAATTCTTAAGGTTGAGCCGATATGTTCGAGGAGTGGTGGCTACGGAGCATGAACGATGTGTCCGGTTTGAGGACGGATTAAGGGACGACCTGAGATTGTTGATAGCTCCACATCAGGAGCGGGAGTTTGCTGTGTTAGTAGAGAAGGCTAAGGTAGCCGAGGGGATTAAGGACTCTGTGAGACAGAACAGAGATAAGGATAGGAACCGGGATAAGAGGAGTTTTGGACTGTCAAAATCGTTTAAGAGTCTTCAGAAAAGACTTAGGATTGAGAATCCTGCTCGTGTTTCTAAGCCAACTGCTGGAAATCCGGACCGTCCGTGTGCTCAGTGTGGAAGGTATCATGTTGGCGAGTGCTGGAACCGAGAACGGGAATGTTTTAGGTGTAAGTCCAAGTCTCATTTGATTAAAGATTGTCCTCAGGATCCGAATAGGGCTCGGACAGCAGGCCAAGGCTATGTGCAGCCAGGTAGAGATGGTCAGCAAGCGACAAGGGGTCGTGGTCCGAACCATGGAGGAAATGGTTCAGGTCGAGGTCGTGGAGCACCAAGCAAAGATGCTGAAGGTGCAGATGCGAGGCAACCAAGGTTGGTTTATGCAGTCGGCCGTCGCGAGGATAGTGATGTGCCAGAGGTGGCAATGGGTAAGTTCTTATTTCTGGAATATCCCTGGTTGCTTTGCTTGCTATAAGGTCAGTTTGTTCTTATGTTGCTAGTAAAGTTTATGTAACCTTGATTGTGAACCTAGAAAATGTACCTAGAAAGTATGATAGTTCTTTAAGATCAGAGTGCGCAGCGAAACCATAGTGATGTGATCTCAGCAGTGCGTTTAATAGTTGATTGGAAATTTCGAGGACGAAATTTTCTTTAAGGAGGGTAGAATTGTAACATCCCGAAATTGGGCCTAGTAGGAATGGGCCCAATGGGCCTTGGGCATAGGAGTGTTTAAAATTTTTGAGAACAAGAGAATGACATTATTTCAAGTTGGACTTATTAAGAAGATGATTTTAGAAAGTTACCGGATTCTATGAAGTTTCGAGTTCAAGTTGGGCCTTAGTAAAAATTTGTGTTTAAGCCTAATAAGGAGAGATAGTAAGTGGCATCAAGGCTTATGGAAATAAAAGAGTAAATTGCTAGCATAAATGAGCATATGGCAAGGAGGTTATGGCATCAAGTGAAGTACCTTGAGGGAAGAGGTTCAAATCCCATTGTGTGCAAATTTTGACTATTACTTTTGTACTATTTCCCTAAATTTCGGCCAAGCTTGTAAATATGGCAAAATTGGATTTTTAACTTATGGTAAGGTGGACTTATTAAATTGTGGAAAAGTATGGTAAGGAGGAAAATAAGGAAAAAGAAAAAAAAAGGAAATAAAAGAAATAAAAGAATTTGGAGAGTGGAGTAGGTGGATGAAAAAGAAATAAAAGAATTTGAGGAGTGGAGTAGGTGGATAAAAAAGGAATAAAAGAATTTGTGGAGTGGAGTAGGTGGATAAAAAAAAAGAGATAAAAAAAAAGGGTTATGAAAATAAAGAAAAGAGAAGTATCATCTTTTCTTCTCTTCATCACCACCTAGAATTGGTAGCAAATAAGGGTTGGAGAGCTCAAAAATTTCAGCAAACAAATCCTTTAGGAAGTAAGTGATTTTGATGACTTTAGTTGATAATTTTTGTATTTTTGGAGCCCCCAAAGCTTAAGCTAGCTAATGAGGGGACTAATTTGTAATATGGTTGAGAGTCTAGGGACTTGCCATGAGAGAGTTTATGATGGTTGCAAGGTCTCGAAGTACTTTATCAAAGGTTCAATCGAAAACCTATCCCTCGTTATAAGTGACTCGGATTTTTTGTGCCGCGGAGAGCATCGCGTTACGGATTCCGAATAAGGTGTGTAATCCCATACCTTTCGTATATATGATTGAAATGGTGTGTAATATCACACTTCTCTGAAAGTTTGTATGAAGTATGCTGTTAATCGGTGGAAATACCAAAGAAAACTAAAAACCGGCATTAGTAATCACTCGGGTGTGCGTATGATCATAGTGGTAATCGTATTTCGTAATAAAACAGTTTCAGTTAGAAGCAGTGACGTATTTTTGAAAAATCACTAAAAATAGAAGAAAAGGAATTAGAAAGTGAATATGATACCAAATTAAATCTTACTGTGTCTATTTTAATATGGAAGAAACGGAGAAGGAAAAGGAATTTTATATTCTGAGATATCTTGATTTTAGTGAGACTGGTTCTGATTAACTTCGGGGTTCACTGATCTGTTTTGGAAAAATCATATAAAATTTTACAAAATGAATTATGGGTTATAATTTACATGTATGCATTCCTTAGTGAGTCTATTTTCAAGAGAAACAAGTTGGAACAATATATGAAAACTGTACAGTGAGATATTTGAAATTAAATCAAGAGAGGTCAGAATCATTGGACAGTGAAACAAGGGAAACTTTAAGGAATAAACTGCACTAAATGGCTAGGCCAAAAATTCTGGAAAACTTTCAGTAAGAAGAAACATGAGTCTAGTTTCAAGGAAATTTTACGGATCTAGATTTCGAGTTTTCTAACTCGAGTTATATGCAATTTAGTCAGTATGACGCAAATGGACAGTTTAAATTTGTATGCCCCAAATTACTAGTTAAGTTTTAGTTGCGAAATTACCCCGTTTGGGCTTAAAATGGATTTTTGACCCAATAGTTCCGTAGAGACCCAAATAGAGTTCTGTATCACTCGAGGCGATAGTGAATCTTCGAAAACACCGTTAAATATGAAATTACCGAATTACCCTTGTAGGGTAAATTACCGAATTACCCTTAGAGAGTAAATTATCGAATTACCCTTAGTGGGTACGATTACTGAATTACGAAAATGCCCTAATGGGCCGAATTACGAAATGTCCCTATGGGCCAAACTACGAAAATACCCTTTATGGGCCAAAATGTTATAATTGCTATATGGGCCAAATGTTATATTTGCTACATAGGCCATATTTGGTATAAGTGGTGACCGATTGTGTATTTTGGTTTTTAAGGGTAAATCGACAGGCATAAGGAAGTTCCGGGATCGTGTTAAATTCAAGTAGCTAAGGATTTCGCTAAATAGTAAGGTGTGTGATTAACCCACTGTTTTCCGGGTTTATGTTATATTGTATGTGTGGTGTAAATGCTAATGTGTACAGTGACAATTATGAATGGATACCCTTACGGGGTATATCGAAAATCAGGTCAGTGTTAAACTTTAAGAATGTGAATATGCCAATGAGAATATGTTTGTATGCCGAATAGCATGTGCATGCATCATTTTATTATGTTATGACATTATCATATGTTGCATGTGCATGGGATGGGATCTGAATGTGAAAGAAGAAAGGGTGTACATTATGTACGTGGTCTAATGTTAGCCTTGTGTTACATTAGCGCTTGATGTTAGCTATGTGCTTCATCAAGGGAGGTGTTAGCTAGGTGCCACATCTCGGCGGTTGATAGCTGTGTGCATCACCGTAGATTGATTGATATGTGGGATCACTTATGTGATCGGTGGCCTAGCCACGGCCTTGAGCAGCAAGTCTGCCAAGGTAAGATATGTGGATCGCTACGTGATCGGTGGATTAGCCACGGCCCTGGGCAGGGGGTCTGCCAAGGTAGGTGTAAAGGATGGACCCTAGGCTGGGTTGGGTGCATTTTGCATAAATCTGTCTGCTATGTGAATTAATGTGGAAATGGGCCAAGCCCAGTATGTGGAAACATGTGGTTGATTACACTATTATAAGAATGTGATGTGGTTGTGGGCCAAGCCCAATAAGTGAAAACATGTGATTAAATTATCTTAATATCTGTTATATGGGTTATTATATGGTTTGACATGTGGATGGAATTCAGTGGTCTAATTACACACTGAGTCTGTATGACTCACCCAATTTTTACCAACATCGCAGGTGACGCGTAGTGCTTGGACCGGGTTGGAGTGGATACGAGGTGGCCCATGCAGATGATAAATTTATTTGTTTTACACATTTTATTTATGAAAGGTTATTTATTGTAATAATGGCCTTTTGAAGTATTTACGGATTATTATTATGTTTTAAGTTGGATTGTCAATTATATTATCATCTGGAAATGTTTATTTTTAGCAACTTAAATTTTAAAAATATGTATTAAAGTTTCAACCCGGATATTTTGTAATAACTTAGTTTTATTTGGAATTTTAAAATACCAAGATTTTACAAACAGGCGAAAATTTTTTTATGTTTTTACTTTAAGTAAAAATATTTTTCAAACGTTTTCCGCAGTGACATACCAGATCCGGTCAAGGCTCGTGGGCCGGGTTTGGGGTGTTACAGAATTCATTAAACTAGAAGCTATAGCATCTCTTGTTAATTCCATTTCAGAACCACTTAAATTGCTTGATTCATCGTCATCATCACCACCATCGTCGTTGTCGTCATCATCATCACTTTCTCGACCATGCACATTTTCTGAATCAATAGTATTCACATATGCCCAGTTAATGTCTTCGTATTCCACAAAATCTACATCATTTCGACCGACATGTTTTCAAATAAAATTGTGTATCGTCATTGTAGCAACAACGATCATCGTTTGCTTTTCAAAACTATAACTTGGCATATCCCTTAAAATGGCCCATTTTTTTTTTCAAAACACCAAAAGTTCGTTCAATCACACTACGTAATGATGAATGTGAATGATTGGATATCTCTTCTTTACCAGATACTGGTCTACCTCTACGAAAGTCAGGTAAATGATATCGCTGACCTCTATATGGTTCAAGATAACCTTTCATTTGAGGATATCTAGAATCAACAAGATAATATTTTCCTACAATGTCATAATATAACAAACAATTAGTTCAATAATTTTTTTGATAAAAATTATCAATTAAAGAGCTTATACTTTATTTTTTTAAAAATCACATATAAATAAAATATCTAACCATTTGGTGGGTGGGGAAATTTGTATTTTGGATCTCGAATTGCATCAAGAAATATTCTAGTGTCATGTGACGGTCCTTCCCATCCAGCCATGACAAAGGTGAAACACATATTAAAATCACATACTGCCATAAAATTTTGAGTAGGGATACCTTTTCTTCCAATATAGGGAATTTGTTCATTTGGTGGAAGAATAGCGGCAATATGAGTACCATCAATTGCACCTATGCAATCCTGAACAAATAATCATATTAGGGCCCGTTCTTTGCTCCATCTCTGATGGACTTTTTTGGCCAAAAGTCCTTTTCAGTAAAAAGGAATAAAGAACAAGGGCCAGTGGAAGAATTATTTTAACGTTAGAGAAACACTTTTTTACAGATGAAAAAGCCAAAAATTTTAGCTTTTTCTCAGAGAAAATGACTTTTGCTGGTGGTTTACATTTTTATCCTTTTATTATTTCTTCTCAAAATAGACGTTACTTCTCTTTTTTCCCCTTTTCTCTTTTTCTCTGATTTTGGATCTGGTTCTTTGTAAAGAGCAGCAGTGTTGGATTCGATCAATCGGTTTTGTTCCTGGTGAATGCTTGTTTCAATTTTCTGGTATGTTTCGGTTTATTTTAATTTGGGTTTTGTTCTATCTGTTGGTTATTGTTTTGATTTGGGGGAATTGAGGTTTCGACAAACTTTTTTTTCTTCTTCTTCATGGGTTTGAATCTTCCGATTTCTTCGTTCTTATCACTTTCTTACAGTTGATTTTGGATTAAAATTTGAAGTAAGCTTCCTTTTCACCATTTTAAGTATTAATGCAGGTTTGGCTAGGAAGAACTCTTCAAAAGCTGGACTCGCTCTTGTTAGGAGTTTGTCAGGAGTTTAAAGAAGAAGGCTATTTAACTGTCGGTTATTTATTCTCTGCTCCTTGTTCTTGATACCTGGTGCATGCATCAAGTCTTTGATTTCTAACTTTCTACATGATTTATGCATTACTTTTGTCATAGATGATGCACTTATAAATTTATTTTCAATAAATCATTTTATTTGTTTCAAGTATCCAAACATCCTGTGACTGCCTCATCGAGTTCAATTTGTGGTCAGTTTGTTTTATCAAAATTGATGACATATCATTGTTTGCACCTTTCATTAAATGACTATATTTTAGTTGTTTGCATAGAATGCTAGGGAGGCAAACCAGGGTATCTGCTGGATTTGTGTATAAATTTGAGCATGAGCACTCTCACATATTTCTTTGTTTGTATAATAGCCCAAATTTCAGTGGTGTCAGAAATAGTGGTTCGAGACCACCAAATCTGACAAATGAACTTGTAGACCATATTATTTAATATTTACAAGTCAAATGTAGCTTTTAAAATATTTTTAAAATAGTAAATTATGTTTTATAAAGATTTATTTGGTCAAGAAATCGAGAAAAAGAGGTATCAAGATCTCAGTGTTATAAACCGAGTCATAAGTATTTTTATGAATATTTACGGAATGTCAATAAGTTAGTATTAAAATTTCGTTAGAAAATTTTGACGTTTGGATGGTTAATTAAATAAAAAGGACTAAATTGAAAAAGGTGTAAAAGTTGCTAGAAGGATTAAATAGATTAATTGTCAAATGAGGAAGGACCTAAAGTGAAAATAAGCCAAAGGAGATATTTTGGGCGGCAATAGCTGAGAAAAATCAGGAAATGAGTGAAATAAGGGCAAAATTGAAAAATTGCCAAAATTAGTTAAATAAAAATGGGACCAAATTGAAATATCTAGAATTCTCTTCATTTCTCTTCATTTTCTTCAGCTGAAAAACAGCCATGGGAGAGAGTTTCAAGCTGGTTTTCATACTCAAGCTTCATGTAAGTTTAATTCTTGCTTTCTCCTTAAAATTTCTATGTTTTTAGACTTTTACAATTGGGTCCAACTTACTATGTCATTAGTTTTTGATTCTATGGCTAATTTTTAAAGTTGATGTGGGTTAGTGCTGGAAGAATATGATGAATAAATATTTAGTTATATGATGATTTTATCACGTAAAATTGATGGAAATTAGTTTTAGGACCTAATTGTGAAAGAGTTGAAATTAAGGCCTAGTGTTAAAATTCTGATTTTCAAAGGTTATGAAGTAGTTTAAAATGATAGAGAAAATTATTAAATGAGAAAATTAGCTCAATTGAGGGGTTAATTGAGCAAGGATTGAATTGTATAAAATGTGGAATTTGAGACAAAATAGAAATCAACATGTTACACTAAAGCAGTTTTGGACAGCAGCAGTTGTCTAACTTTGAAAAATCATCAAAAATGGTATAAATTGAATTAGAAGTTGAGTGAGATATAGAATTAAAGCTTGTTGAGTCTATTTTCATATAAAAGAAACAGAGAAAGCAAAGGAAGTCTACATTTTGAGATATTTAAATTTTGGTAAGACTAGTTTAGAATAACTTCGTGAGCCCCTGTTCTTACTTTAGAAATTCACTAAAAATTGTACAAAAAGAATTATGAGTTATAATTTATATGTCTGTATTCCTTAGTGAGCCTATTTTCATTAGAAATAATCGGAAACACTATATGAAAATTGTACTATGAGATAATTGATTTTTAGTGAAGAGAGGTCAGAGCAGTAGGACTGTGTAACAGGGGAGAACTTAACTAATAAACTGTACTAATTGGCCACACCAAAAATTCTAGAAAAATTATGGTAAGAAGATACGTGAGTCTAGTTTCAAATAAAATTAACGCATCTTAATTTGGAGTTCTGTAGCTCAAGATAAAAATAATTAAGTGACTATGACACGGATGGACAGCTTGAATATTCACATAAGTAAATAGTGAAAATTATAGATAATGTTACTTACAAGTGTGTTGTTTATACTAAGGATGTGGATGGAGAGGAGGAGGAGGAGAAAAAATAATAAATGAATGACTTGTGTATAAATTGATCACATGCTCGATTATAATTGATAAACGTTGAGATAGAAATGATATAATGTTTTATTTCAAATATTTATTATGAAACTAAGATTATTGTTATGGTATAAAAATCGAATTGTAAGTTCATGTAACTTGAATTATATTCTTAAATGCTTGAAATGTATGTTATTGATGTGAATATAATTTGAATGTTCATTGTATGAAAATTGATGAAACATTGATATATTTGATAAAAAGGGGAAGAAATCCCGGTTGAATGAAAGGAAAATTCGATGGATCTCTAAAAAGGAATTGACGGTAAAAAGGATCTAGCCCGGACGGGTGATCCTATCCCGATATAGCCCTCCCGAAGAATATGTGTGAAAAGGATCTAGCCCGGACGGGTGATCCTGATATAGCCCTTCCGAAGAATATGTGGAAAATGGATTTAGCCCGGACGGGTAATCTGAATTAGGGTCTGAATTTAGCCTGGACTGGTAATTCAGATGCAAGCTCATTAGAGTAATTGTCGTTGCAGGGGATTTAGCCTGGACTGGTAATCCCGACAATACTCTATGAGTTTATATTACAGGGGATTTAGCCTGGACTGGTAATCCCGCTATAAGGATGAGGTTCGCGGGAGTGTGCTCTCTGAAATGGAAATGTGCGCACATGAACATGAATTGACGGACCTGGATTTGTACACTAAAGTGTACCTCTGAAAATCCATCGAAAATTCCAAGAAATTCAACGGGATAAATATGGAAAAATATCAAGGGAATGGAAATCATGGTATATATTATGTGATATAAGGAAATACGAGTTGATGAGACATGAACGTAGAACTTGGTTGACGAATGAGTTCATTTGTGATTATATATTTGTACATCCTTGAGTCTATTATCTGTATGAATTGGTATTCCAAATGAGTTAATGAGAAGTGTTCTAATATGAAATAATCTTAATTCTAAATGAAATATTATGAAAACGTATTTGAAATGCATTAGTATGTCTTGTATATGTTATTTGAGTTCATAATGTGCAAAGTAATGTATGTGGAAATATGAGATGATGATACCTGTACATGGAATTTATTGGTGGATACGTACATCCAAATTTATATGATAGATTGTAGTGAACATTGAAATTGGGCTCAATAAGTGATTTGTCAATTTAAATTGTGATTGGTAGGAAGGGCTAGTGAATTGCATGTTTATGAATTGTTACACGTATTTGTCGAAATACGAGGAAATGATGGTAATTGATACATGGAAATATGAGACTATGATATATATAAAAACATGACATATGTTTGATAAATGTGTTCATTCATAATTATGGAATGGTGCACCTCAAGTGCACTATATGTGTAAAGAAACTTTTATAGTCAATTTCGGTATTTGAGCGGTAAATGGCTTAAATTATCTGTGAGTATTCCGTACTCCTCGGTAATGCCTCATACTTTATTCCAGCAATGGATACGGGTAGGGGGTGTTACAGTTTGTCTTTTGTTGCGGCCTAGAAAAGATACTGCTTCTGCCCATTCCCTTTTAGTTTTCAACTGTTTAGTGCTTTCTTGTTTTCTGTTTCAAACAGCTTACATAGTATGTAGACTTCTACAATTTCTTTGTTCTGTTTGTATGTGCATTAAAAGCTGGTTTGCTCTATGGTCTTTGATGGAATTGGTTAAGGTTATTTGGCCAATGATATGTTTTTTGGCCATTTGGTTAAGGTTATTTAGTTTTGCTTGAGAATTGCATTATTTTGGTCTACAATAAATATCATACAGTTCTCGTTATTTTTGGTGGACTAGTCATTTTCTGTCCATGCCATATGTGGCCTATCCTGCAATTAGAAGATTCTTCTCATAATTTTGGATTATATTTTAGCCTCTTTAATGAAATATTAGGTAAATTAATCTCTATACATTAGATGAGTGAGCAAAACAATCCATCCATTAAAATTTGGTGTCTATATACAAAGTATAATAACAAATTTAACCATAAATCTTTACACATTTATTCAATTTGACTATTACTCTTTTATTAAAAGTAAACTAGAAAATTTTAAAATTAACAAGGTTAAAAAGTCAAAAAGGCATTAATAATAAATTTAAAAAATTAATTAAGCTAATTTAAAATTTAAAAATCATTTAAAAAATCATAAACAAACTTTATAAATATATTTTTTTATTAGAAAATAGCAAAACTGACTATATAGTACAAGAAATTTATTGATACCAAGTTTTTTATTTTATTGTGTTTTCTTTTCAAGATATAAATGGCAGATTTCAGAAAAATATTTAGAGCAAAATAAATGTTGCAGACATTGATTTTCAAGTCTGGAAAATGTAAATCAAATATCTTTTATTACTCGAGCTTGAGCTTATTGATGCAATAATTTTTAGATTGCACTTGTGATGAAATATTTGGTTAAGGTTATTTAGTTTTGCTTGAGAATTGCATTATTTTGGTCTACAATAAATATCATACAGTTCTCGTTATTTTTGGTGTACTAGTCATTTTCTGTCCATGCCATATGTGGCCTATCCTGCAATTAAAAGATTTCATAGTTAACATTAAGATGTTCTACTTTTGTATCGTGATTAAAATGTAAGTTTTTATGTGACATTTTATTTTCTTGATTGCTTGGCTGAAACGAATCTGTTTGTAAACACAATAGATGAGTACTTCGGCGATTGAAGTTACACTACAACAAAACAGTGCTAAGACGACACTTATGGGGCGACACTTTCCTAAGTGTTGGGATAGACTGGCCAACATACGCTTTGGCCAACTCTTTTATAAAGGTTGGGATATGCATGCCTAAGGCAACACTTAAATAAGAGTTGGCTTTGTCTAGTCCTAAGACGACACTTTTGGGGCGACACTTTCCTAAATGTTGGGATAGAGTTGCAAACATACGCTTTGGGCAACTCTTTGTATAAGGGTTGAGATATGTATGCCTAAGGCGACACTTGAATAAGAGTTAGCTTTTGTATAGTCCTAAGACGACACTTTTGTGACGACACTTTCCAAAGTGTTGGAATAGAGTTGCGAACATACGCTTTGGGCAACTCTTTGTATAAGGGTTGGGATATGTATGCCTAAGGCGACGCTTGAATAAGAGTTGGCTTTTGTGTAGTCCTAATACGACACTTTTGTGGCGACACTTTCCTAAGTGTTACGATAGACTACGCTTTCGCCAACTCTTTGTATAAGGGTTGGGATATGTATGCCTAAGGCAACGCTTGAATAAGAGTTGGCTTTTGTGTAGTCCTAAGATGACACTTTTGTGGCGACACTTTCCTAAGTGTTACGATAGACTACGCTTTCGCCAACTCTTTGTATAAGGGTTGGGATATATATGCCTAAGGCAAAGCTTGAATAAGAGTTGGCTTTTGTGTAGTCCTAAGACGACACTTTTGTGGCGACACTTTCCTAAGTGTTGCGATAGACTACGCTTTAGCGGGTTGGGATATGTATGCCTAATGCAACACTTGAATAAGAGTTGACCTTTGTCTAATCCTAAGACGACAGTTTTGGGGCGACACTTTCCTAAGTGTTGGGATAGATTTGTCAACATACGCTCTGGCTAACTCTTTGTATAAAGGTGTAACGTCAAATTTCCTTAATTCCGGCTTTTTTTAAATGCTTAGCGCCAAAAAATTGGATTTAAAATATGAATATTCTTAAAATTTTACATCATCAGTTTGTGAATAATTATATATATTCAAATTAAAAATAACTTAATAGCTTCGAGTGTGAATAAGGTTTTTAATAAAAATGTCGCAAAAAAAAATCAATTTAGTTTAGGGTTTAAGGTTTAGTGTTTAGAGTTTAGGGTTTAGGGATTATAGTTATTGTTTAAGGTTTTAGGGTTTTGTGTTTATGAGTTTGGGGTTTATGATTTTAGGATTTTGTGATAAAGGGTTTGGGGTTTAAGATTTTAGGGTTAATATAAATGTTTCAAAATTTATGTTATATATATTTAAAAATTTTAATCATAAATAAGATAAATATAAATTATTATTTTTCAAATAATAAAAATATCAAAATGGGATAAATCCCAAAATCATACATGAACAATGGTTTAATGTGTAATTGAATATATGAACTTTAATTTGATCCAGTTCTTGTAAATTATTAACACAATTATTGATATAACATAATTTGAAATAAAATTAATTTAGGGAAACAAAATTAAAATTAAAAAAAAAATGGTAACCCATGCATCTCTAGAGAAACAAAATTAATTAATAAATTGAAAATGTTATTTAAATTTCCTAAAATATTGAAAGAATATATAGTATTAAAATTTTATCTAATTAATTTAGGGTTTAAGGTTTGGAGTTAAGGGTTTAGGGGTTTGTAGTTTATGGGATATGGTTTTGAGTTTAGGGTTCCAATATTTAAGGGTTATGGTTTATGGTTTAGAGTGAGTGTTTTAGAATTATACGGTTTAGGGTTTAGGGTAGATCAAATGAAGACGTGAGTGAAGGAGAGGCCAATGCTACTAAAGAACGGTTTGGTCTGTAAATCAGTTAACCGATGTCAATCGGAACTGAGCTATTTTTAATCAAGCCTTTTTCACCCTTATTTGTAGGGTTCTTAGAATGTCATATGTTCGTGCTCGTGTTAGAAATTGAACTAGTCTAATTAGAATTAATCAGTTCGGTTTGACCAGGTTTTTCGGTTTCTCATTCATGTTTTTAATGTTTATTTTTATACTTATACTCGCTTAATAAAAAAGAATTACCTTATGAAATAAGGTGAAAGTCTAATAAATTTCTATTTTAGTCTTTGTATTATTAAATTGATCTATTTATTCATTGTGTTATTAAATAAATTTAAATTGAAATAGAGTTAACATTTACTGTTTAAAATAATATTATTTATTGTTTTTTTTATAGTTTTGTAAATGAAATTTTTGTTTTTTTAATTGAATTGGAATTGAAAAAAATATTTTTTATATTACAAATGTTAATTCTGATATAATTTAGATTTATTTAATTGATTTAAATAGTATAAAGAATATGTTTTTTGCAAAACGATGTCTTTTTGTAATTAGGTTTTTTCATCCCAAAATTTCCAATGAAATCTCTTCTTTTCTTTCCCTTCTTTTTCCCAAAATGGATCCCCCCACCCCAGAAATCCCACCTAAAATCTCTTCTTGTTTTATTTCCCCCCAATTTCCCACTTTGTATTGTATATTAAAACAGGGATAAAACCCTAGCCCTAAACACATTGTCCTCAGTGGTGGTACAACCATGTTTCCCGGTATCTCTGATAGGATGACCAAGGAGATCTCCTCATTAGCACCCAGCAGCATGAAGATCAAGGTTGTTGCATCACCTGAGAGGAAGTACAGTGTCTGGATCGGTGGCTCGATCTTGGCTTCCCTAAGCACCTTCCAACAAGTAAGCTAACTGTACTTGCATACATAATCATCTAGTTACTTGCTCGATAATCTTGAAAATAACCCTATTTGCTTGCTGTTTGTTTGCATATGTGGATTGCCAAGGCGGAGTACGACGAATCCGGTCCGTCAATCGTTCACCGCAAATGTTTCTAAACAGTTCAATGGGAGAAAATGATCAAAAAGAGAAAGCAATGACTGCTATTAGTGCAGCTCTGCTTTGTTCTACCGTTTTTTTTCATCTATTTGCTTTATCTTCATGAACATTAAGAGAAGGCGATGGGTTTCATTGTCTTCTAATTCTTCTATTTGAAAGAAAAAATAAATAAAATAAAAAAATGATAATTTATATATAAAGAAACTATTTTTTAAAAAATATAGAGATTTTTAAAATAATTTATATAGAAAGAAACTATTTTTTTTAAATATAGAGCATTTTATATATAAATAATTTGACAAATATTCAAATTAAAATAAGGGCGTGGATTTTCGTGCCAAAACAACTCAAAATTTCCGTACCGCTCCTCTGTCCCAAAGGAAATAATTTTTTTTCTCTTTTATGTTGTTCTACATTTTCTCACTCTTTTCCCTCTCACTATAAAATATTTTCCAACAAAAATCAAATCATTGCATTTAAAAAACAAATCGGAAATTTTCTCTCAAACAAAGAAAGAAAAACAAATCAGAAATGTGAAAATAAAAACAAAACCCCCCATAAATCTTTCCTCATAAAAAAAAACAAAAATTCAAAACTCCGATTCATAACGCTTCCATTTTGCTTTGCATTTCAATTCCTCAAATTTCCTTTTTTTTTTGGGGTTATTTTCTTAGGGTTTCTAGCTTTTTTTTATTCTTCTTGTTTTGTTTTCTTCCCAAAGAATGACAACGTTGCCGCCGTCTCTATCTCCTTCTACAACGTTGCCGCCGTCTCTATCTCCTTCTCGTTCCCAGACCACTTGCGCTTCTCTCCTTCAAGAATTACAGGTTTTGTTCTTCATCTCTTACTTACTTTTTCTTTTTTCTTGTTGTTGGAAATTTTGTACTTTTTGTGGAATTTTTACTAAGATAGTCAAATTAACAGTTGTTTTTCTTTTATACTTAGATAATATGGGATGAAATAGGGGAAAGTGATGGAGAAAGAGATAATATGCTGTTGGAATTGGAGCAAGAATGCTTGAATATTTATAGAAGAAAAGCTGAAATGACAAGAAAGTGCAAGACCGATTTGCATAACTCTTTGGCTCAATTTGAATCCGAAATCGCCAAAATGGTCTCCTCCCTCGGTGAGCATTCCTTCTCCTTCTCAAGGGTTTGTTCAATTTTCTTTTCTCTTTCTAACATTGTTATTGTTATGGAATTGTAGTTGTTTACACAAATCACTTCAATTTAGATAGTTTTAAGAAACAAAAAAAAAATGTAATATTGAATAAAAGGTAGAGCATTTAACGTTAGAGATTTTATTTTGCGTTTTTGGCGGTCTTCATTATATGATGTAACGTCAGGGTTGATATTTATCGCAATGGATCATAATACCATTCATGTCCACAACCGCCATAAAGGTAATGCAAATGAGTCTATGAGAGACTCCTACCGCAACTTAAATCCCTTTATTTCAGGCACTAAAGCTTGCATTTTCTAATGTTACGTTGTGTTGTTGGCTTGTTGCTTTGGATCAAAAGTTAATAATAATAATTTATAAAATTATACTAATTTTTTAAGACAGAAGGCATTAGTTTACGTACATATATATAGAGTTATGCTATGATTGCTGTTACCTTTTAGTTATGTATTTATTAGTTTTTATTTATTTAGTTTATAATTTAAATTCACATGATTCACTTGGTGGAAACAGCAAAACGGTGATTGTAATTCCTAATTTCTGCCCGGACCCATGTAGATAAAATAAAACCAAATAAAAAAACCCAAAATATTAATAAAAATGTCTAATGTCCATTTACGCCAGCAAGCCCAAATAAGCAAACGAGCCTGATACACCCCCAAGCCCAAACTAAAAACCCAAACCCAATTACAATTAAAAAGGCCCAAAGACCCAGATTCATGAACTGAAACCCTAGGGTTTCTGCCCTAATGCGCCGCTCCCTCGGTCACTGCCACTGCGCGTTTGTTACACGTGCTCGCGCGTCGCCTCGATGTCACACGCACCTCGTTCCGGCTTCCCACGTCGCGGTCTCCCATGCTTCTGACTCTTCAGCGCCCGTGCGCCTTGGCCCCCGTCTCCACCGATGCCCATACCCTGCAAAACATGCGCAACGGACAGAAAACAGCAAGGGAACAGGGAATCATGGAACGAAATGTTAAAATACTGAGAAGACAATGTATCTTCGGCTATAAAGCCATTAGAAAACGATGTAATAGGGGTTCGAAAAAAAAGGATTATCAGAGGCGAAAAAAGCATAAGGTCGATCCCATTTTTCAGTTTGTTACTTACCCTTTTACTGCTATTCTCGGTTGTCTTGTGTTCTTGATTTTATTTTCTTCAAAAAGAAACTCTTACAAATCATTAAAAGCGAAAAGAAGAAGACAAAAGGGGGTTTTCTTCGGTTTTCAGGAACACTGTAAATCGAAAGCAAAAATAAAAAAAATGAGAACCATTCAAAACAGACTCCTTTTTACGCATCATCGGCAATCAGAAAAATAGAAAGAACTAGGGATTTCGCTTATCTACTGCCCTTTCGTCCGTTATTTTATTTTGTTTTACTTCAAATCTTTACCAAAAAAAAATGAAACCAAAAAGGGAAAGAAAAGAGTACTCACCGGGACTCAAAAGGGCGTCGTCGAAGAACCCTTCCTTCTCCATCGGGTTCGGAAACGAGGTCTGGGGGGATCGATTTCGGGACGCCTTAAACAGGGAATCGGAAGGATTCGGAACGGAATCAAGGCTCACCGTTTGGAGTATCGCTGGCCACCAACCCGATGGTGTTGCAGCGACGCAACGAACGGCTTTGAAAGCCCGGTTGATCGAGAAGGCGCAAAGGGAGAGGGGGTCTGCTGAAGTTTTTTTTTGTTTTTTGAAATAAGAGTTTGAAAATATGAATAAAAATGGAAGTTGGGGTTTATTAATGATTAATGAAACGATGCCGTTTGGTTCCAAGAGAAACCGTTCATGTCTCTTCAAAAGGAATATTTGCACGACGATCCCTCTCCTCCTGCGCCGCTTTTAATGGGATCCAATTTTACTTTCTTTAATCTTTAATGTTTTCCCTAAATTCGTGCGCCATTTTAATTTAGTCCGATCTCAAGCGTTGCGCATTGAAAGAGCGGGTTATTCACTCGTTGGGTCGCTGAGGGTTTACGCGCACTACAATTAAGCCCTTCGTGCTTTCATTGTTTTTAAATTAACCCCCAAACTCCCGTTTTAAATTCGATTTGGTTCCTTTTTCAATTATCTAGCGATTCCTTTTATTTATTTGTGGTTATCATCATCATGATTATTATTATTATTATTATTATTATTATTATTATTATTAGTATATTGTATGTATATTTCGTATTATTGTTATTACTATATTTATTGTTACTATATTATTATTATCATTATTATTAGTATTATTGTTACTCTTGTTATATTGTTTATACGTACATATATGTGCATGTTATTACTTGTTTAGCTTTCGTTCACATATTTATACTCGTGTTGTTCCGCAAATACTTTTATTTTCATTCATATCATCACATCTTATATGTATATTCCCATTTATATTTACGTCTTAATATCATTTTTGTTATCACTATTATCATCATTATTATCGTTATTATTTTTATCTTCCTGTTTGCTTGTAAAGCTGTCATGTTGCTTATTATTCTTTTATTTTCTGTCTATTATCTTTCTTAGCATATTGGCTTTACTCATTTTATTTCTATCTTCGTCTTATTGTCATCTCTCGTATTTAATATATTTGTTCTATATGCTTGCTAGCATTATATTTTATTTTTTGCATTTTGTCACAAATCCGTGCTACATTTTACCCAACACAAAATTTCTTTCATAAAGGCAATATTTGTGTGTTTAGAAGTTCGAAAGATCACATCCTAACGTGCTGGGTGTCGATTTTTCTGTTCGACTAAATATTCAAATACCCTTCTTCACACGATTTGAAGATCAAAGATGATCTCGCCGTCAGAGTTTAGAGGCGTCATATCCTAACGTGCTGGATATGACAACCTTATTCCTTTGAAACGAGTTAATCTTGAGATTCAAATTCAATATCGATTAATTCCCCTTAAAAAATTCATGACTTTTCCAAATTTCCAACTTTTGACACGAGGACATTAAGTAAACAATTTGGTACCAATTTTGGGCGTGACGAGGGTGCTAACCCTTCTTCGCACGTAACCGACTCCCGAACCCGATTTCTCAAAGTTTCGCAGACCAAAATTATTGTTTTAGTAAATCCAAAGGTTTTATTAAAACAAAGGTGATCCGACCACACCTAAGTAAAGGTCGGTGGCGACTCCCCTTTTTATTTTCGTTCTCAACACCAAGTCGTTTCCCGTTTTCAAAAAAATGGTTTCGACAGCTTGGCGACTCCACTGGGGACTTCGAGAGTCAGGCCGTAAATTGATTGATTTTTGTCCTTTTGACGGAAAATTTGGAAGTTCGTTTTGAAAAATCATGTTTCTCTCTGATGCATCTACGTGTGCTATGGTGTCGAGTTTCGTGGAGTACTCCAGCATTGCATTACATGACCGTTGGTCACACCTTTAAGTGGGGGTAAGAAAATAAGCCTTCGTGAGGTTTTCACCTCCGCATGGGCTAGTGGATTGCTTCCGGGATACATCCGTACCTATGTGCTTCGTGAGGTTTTCACCTCCGCATAGCCGTAGGGAAATGTATCCCCCTGAACCGAACTCGGTCCGTATGAGCCTATAATGGGTGAGGATCAAGGAATCTGCTGGTTCAGGTACCTTTACTCTAGAACCGAACCCATATAGGAACCCTAGAGCCTACCCTAGGTAGAATGTTGAAATAATTACCTAGATAAGTGTTTAATGATATCTTACCTATTTTGATTATGCGATGTTAACTTGTGTTGGTTTGTTTGACTTGCATGACATTTCATATAGAAGGTGTCAATTTCTACTCGGTTGCTAAAATAGGAAGTTTACTATGGAAAAAAACTTTCTTGATAAAGTAGAGGACAATGCGGCCGTGCGCACGTGGTCAGAAAAGTTGTAATTGGAAAAGGGAGATAGCTTAGTTGAAGGGCATGTGTCGGAGCTGAAGGACTTCTCCCGTGTTAGCGTGACACAAAATGAGCTCCAAGAGTTGCGGGATATCTGGACCAACTGGGGGGATGAAATTAAACAGATGTTCTGCCACCGTTACGGTGATATCTCTTCCTTATTGAATGTTAAAATAGATAAACACATGTTTCGGGCTATGGTCCAGTTTTGGAATTCTGCATATAGTTGCTTCACTTTTGGGAAAGTGGATTTGGTGCCAACAATAGAAGAATACACCGCTTTGCTTCGTATTCCCGAGGTGCAAGTCGACAATGTTTATATTAGGCCCGCCTATGTCCTTCCTTTGGTGAAGAAATTGGTGAGAATTACAGGAATGAGTGAACAGTGGATCTCGACCAGGATCCAACAGAAGGGCGAGGGGAGGTGTATTTCTTGGGTAAATTTAAGGGATCTGATTTTGACGCATCTTGATGAGAAAAAGAAAGTTGATATCTTTGCCTTGAGCCTCTACGGATTAGTCATCTTCCCAAAGGCCCTAAGGCACATAGATGAGGCAGTAGTGGATCTATTCGACTGTTTGGATAAACAAGTCACACCAATCCCAGCAATTCTTGCAGAGACCTTCAGATCATTGAATGCATGCAGAAGATCGGGAGAAGGAAGGTTTATCGGATGCGCGCAACTATTGATGGTATGGTTTCATGGGCATTTTTGGAAGATGGATAAAGTTTCTTGTCGACCCTTTTATAAGGACTATTCACCGATAAGAGAGGAGGTGGCCATGTCAAGGCGAGAAGACATAACAGAAGAAGGTTGGATGGCGATTTTTCAGAATCTTCAAGAAAAAGACATTGAGTGGAGAGCCCCGTGGACGGTGCCCGGAGAAATCCTTTATAGATGCGGGGACTTCAATTGGGTACCTCTACCCGGAATTTGGGGAGTCATCGGGTATGCTGCATTGTTAGCAGCAAGGCAATACCAGTCGAGACAGTTTGTCCCAGTAACACATGGGTTGGATCGAAGCGAATCCTCTTATACGGGAGAGGGTTATAAGAAGAAGATTAAAGAAATCGCGAATACTTGGAAACAGACTCGTCGAATGAAGAGGTTAGCTGCGGGCGAAGCGGTGACTTCTGAGTACAAAGCATGGCTAAACAAGAGAATCAACGATAATATCCCGGGACCAAGTTCGGATAATGCTCAGTCTATGGAGGAACGATTGCGAGTGATACCAACAGAGTTGGAAATTGTAAAGCGAGATTTCGTGCAGCGGAGTTCGGAACTGGAAAAGAGAATCGAGCAGTTGGAAGAGGACAAGATGTTTTTGAAGTTGGATGTGGAGATACAGAAATCGGAAGCGGAAAAGATAAGGAAAGGGAAGAGCAAAGCCGAAGAAGAGTTGGGTAGCCTAAAGGGGGACTACAAGAAGCTGCGTCTCTCGATGAGAACGGTCGGACTAGGAAAGACTTCAAGCCAATGGCGGCAAGAGCTACAAGAAGAAAGAGCTAAATCCGAGCAATGGGAAAAGAAGTTTCAAGAGATGAAAGCTCAGAAAGAAAGAGCTAAATCCGAGCAATGGGAAAAGAAGTTTCAAGAGATGAAAGCTCAGAAAGAAATCTTAGAAAAGCAAGTGGCAGAAGGTCAGAACGGAAGAGATGAACTGAAGACAAGGGTGGTAGAGTTGGAAAGGTCCCTCGACTATTACCGAAATCGTAACTCGGTAAGGAAATTAAAGACAAGTTTGAACAGAATTGAAAAAATGAAGAAGAAGACTGAAGAGTTGGAAATGGAGTTGCGGAATTGTCAGAATCACATTGGACATTTAAAGGAGAACGAAGAACGGAGAGAAGTGGAGCTGTACCACTCCCGGAATCAAGCCAAAGATAGAGATTACCTCATAGGAGAGGCTATAATCAAGATACGAGAGATAGCCGATTATTTACAGGCTCTAGCTATACAAGCTGACACATTGAGTGTACAGTTCGAGACGCAGTCGGATCGTGGGCGAGAGTTGGCTTCCCTGCTGACTAAGATTAAAGCCTTAGGCGTTAGAGCAAAGTTGTTCTTGTAATCTGTTTTATGTAAAGAGCTTTATTTTCTAAGGAAGTTTCCCATGTGGAATTGAATCAGAGTTGACACCTTTTTGCATTCATGCATTTGCATTACATCGCATCATGCACATCGAATGGCACAAAAGGTTTTCTAAGGAAGTTTCCTATATGGAGTTGAACCAGAGTTGGCATCTTTTACATTCATCTCATACATTTGCATTACATTGCATCGTACACATCGAATCTCACAGAAGGACCCTAAAATTATGGCAGTTACCCTGGAACATCACTACGGTACGAGAGGAAAAACGAGAATAATGGATCAAAAGATGGAAGGCTAGAACAAATGCAAAAAGAAATCCAGGATCAAATAAAAGAACAAGCGCAACTACAAAAGCAATTGGCCAAAACCCAGAAGGACATAATGGAGCAGATGCAAAAATCCCAGGACAATATGGTGAACCAACTAATACAATTGCTGTCTAAAGAACGAGGCATTGCCACTAGCTCAGGGAACGACAGTGATAACCCCTCCCTTCCCCTACTAGATGCCCAAACACCGCAAGATACGCATCCCCAAAGGGCATCTGTCACTATCAGGCCACAATATCATGCTGATACCACAACACCGACGCACCTCCCGACGGGTTCGGGCACTAACCCAGGAGAAAATCTGGCCAGTCTCGGTGTCCCAGATCTGGATGAGATGGCCAAAAAAGCAAAACAAGAACTGCCAAAATGGGTGGAGGAGAGATTCAAAGCCCTGGAAAATACCGGTAAACGTCGGGGAATAAAGGCCAATGACTTAAGCTTAGTCCCCGACTTGGTGCTCCCTTACAATTTTAAGATGCCGGAGTTTGAAAGGTACAATGGGACAAGTTGCCCAGAGGCCCACATCACTATGTTCTGTAGAAGGATGACGGGCTACACTAATAATGACCCGCTGCTGATCCATTGTTTCCAAGACAGCCTGATAGGGGCAACAGCCAGATGGTACAACCAATTGAGTCGTGCCAAAATTGGGTCATGGGATGATTTGGCTCAAGCATTCTTGGAACAATACAGTCACGTAACGGACATAACCCCTGACAGGATCACTCTGCAGAACATGGAAAAGAAAGGGAACGAAAGCTTTAGGCAATATGCACAGAGATGGAGAGAGGTTGCCATCCAGGTCCAGCCACCGCTTATGGAGAAAGAAACCACAATGCTCTTTATCCGCACGTTGAAAGCCCCATTCCTCATGCATATGATAAGAAGCGCAACCCGGAGTTTCTCGGACATCGTAACTACTAGAGAAATGATTGAAAATATTATGAAAAGCGGAGGGATCGAGACAGGGGAGAGTGCCAAAAGAATGCCCCCAAGAAGGAAAGAAAGTGAGGTGAATAATGCGAGCATGGGACACCCGAGGTCAATCACCATAAATCAGCCAAAAGCAACGACCGCGGGGCAACAAGGGCTACCCAAGAAAGAACCCGGCACCTCAAGACAAGATAATGAGAAGCCCCAATTCACGCCGATTCCGATGACGTATAAGGAAATGTATCAAACTCTGTTCGATGCACATATTGTGTCCCCTTTTCATCTCAAACCAATGCAACCTCCTTACCCCAAGTGGTACGACTCGAACGCCCAGTGTGAATATCACGCAGGAATCACGGGACACTCAATAGAGAACTGCCTGGTTTTCAAGAAATTGGTAGAGAAATTTATCAACACGGGTGTGGTCGAGTTGGATGACATGCCAAACGTAACAAATCCTTTACCTAATCACGCCAAGGGCGGAATTAACGCAATCAGCGAAAGTTTGGCAAGAAGGATCAAAACGAACTTTGCAGAGGTCAAGACTCCCCTGAGATGGGTCTGGAAAGAAATGGTCAAGCATGGACTAGTTATTGCGGAAGAAAGGCGAGGGGAACTGACAAACTATTGTGAGCACCACCAAGAGTTGGGACATGAGATCCAGACTTGTGGAGAATTCAGAACCCTAGTGTAAAACTTAATGAATAATAAAGAAGTTAAATTTTATGAGGGCACAGAAGATAGGAGCATATGCGCATCAGAGTCAACAGTAAAAAGTTCGAAAGTTAACCTTCCGATGATCACTATTTTACGTCCCAAAAATGATAAAACAGGGGCGCGGGTAGCACCGAGAGTGGTTATACGGAGGCCCGTGGCCATTGAAGACAATAAGGAGGCTTCTCAGAATCATGGGTGTGAGGTAGTAGTCTCCATAAAGGAAAGTTCAGCTAGCAATGAGATAGGAACACGGGTAACACCGAAGGTGATAATACGGAAGCCCGCTGCATTCGCTTACAAAGATAGCAAGAAAGTTCCCTGGAACTACGAGTGCAATGTAGAGGTCACAAAGAGCTCGGCTAATGTGACGAAGGAGGATTCAAATGAAGGCTTCCATACTCGAAGCGGGAGACGCTACGACTTAATAAAGGGGAAAGCTCCAATGGTGGAACAAGAAAAGGGAAAGCCAGCTGAACCCGAGTCAAGGATCAAGGAGCCAGTGACTGAGGAAGAGGCTAAAGAGTTCCTGAAGTTTCTAAAATATAGTGAGTATTGTGTGGTAGAACAGCTACACAAACAGCCGGCACGCATATCTGTATTGACTTTGCTCCAATGCTCAGAAGTACATAGGAACGCACTAATGAAAGTTTTAAACGAAACCTACGTCACTAGTGACATCTCAGTTAATAAGTTGGATCGGTTGATCGGACATATAAGCGCGGACAACTTCATTCATTTTAATGATGATGAAATACCCCCAGGTGGTAGAGGATCCACCAGGGCATTACATGTTACCGCTAAATGCAAGGGGCACACATTGCCAGGGGTCTTGATAGACAACGGGTCTGCGTTAAATGTGTTACCCTTATCCACCCTCAACAGATTACCGGTGGATAGTTCGTACATGAAGGAGTGCCAAAGTGTGGTAAGGGCCTTTGACGGAACTCAAAGAAGGGTCATGGGGAGGATTGAGGTACCCTTACTGATTGGCCCAACTATTTACGAAATAGATTTTTTGGTCATAGACATCGAACCTTCCTACAACTGCCTGTTGGGGAGACCATGGATACACTCAGCCGGGGCAGTACCTTCATCACTACATCAAAAGGTGAAGTTGATAGTGGATGGCCGACTGATAACGATAAAAGCTGAGGAGGACATCATTGCCATCGTGACCAGTGACATGCCTTACTTGGAGACGAACGACGAGGTAACGGAATGCTCGTTTCGATCTCTCGAGTTCGTGAATGCAACCTTTGTTATGGAAGGAAACAAGATCTGGAAGCCAAAAATCTCGAGGACCACAAGGATGGGTTTGAAAATGACCGTGGGAAAGGGCGCTTTACCGGGAAGAGGGCTTGGAAAATACCTTCAGGGGAGAATAGCGGCCCCAATACTGAGAGAGAAACAGAATCACTTTGGCCTGGGATTCAGACCAGATGCAAGGCAAAAGAAGGAGGAGTTAGAAAAGAGACGGGAAAGAAGACTCACACGTTTGAGTGGGAAGGAAACCAAGTGGGAACCCATGATAATCCCGCATATATCCGAGACCTTTGTGTCGGGAGGGGTAATCCACTCTGAACAGAGGACACCGAAGGGAGAGGACATCGCGGCAATGATAGGCAATGTCTATATTAGTGCCCTATCTGAGGAGGCGGTTGGCGGAGGAGTCTTGCCAAATATCCAGCCTTATGAATCGGAAGACATCTTGAACAATTGGACTGCGGAAGAAATCCCTGTAGTATTTAGGGCTCCTTCAGAGTAATGTTCAGGACACACTTGTTGCTCCGAGCCTAAGAGCAACAAGATTTCTTTTGTGAAATAGGCGCATGTTCACGTATCGTTATATCAATAAAATGCATTTTCACCATCATTCGAAGCAAACATTTTCTTTTTTGCTTTTTGGTCATTCTTTCAGCATTACCATAACATACAATTGTTCATTTACAAATTCATTCATTCCACTCGTATTTTCTCAAACTGCAACAGGTCCCCGGATGTCAACGACTTGAGGAACGCCACATTGGATTTGAAATATCCTTTTGAGCAAGACATGTGCCTAGGAGAATTACAGGATTTTGAAAATGACACAGACGGTGATCTGTCCCCTGATTGGTTAAGAATGGTAGAGCAGGAGGAGAGGCAGATTCGGCCCCATAAGGAGGCAGTCAAAACTGTGACGTTAGAGGAAGGGAAAACGGTAAACATTGGAACATGTATAGCCGGGGAAACAAGGCAAAATCTCATCAAACTATTACAGGAATTCAAGGATGTCTTCGCATGGTCTTATGAAGATATGCCTGGTTTAAGCACCGATATCACAGTACATCGCTTACCCATAAGGAGGGATTGCAAGCCAGTTCAGCAGAAGCTCCGAAGGATGAGACCAGACATCGTGCTAAAAATAAAGGAAGAGGTCCAAAAGCAGTTCGACGCCGGATTCCTGCAAGAAATCAAATATTCAGGATGGGTAGCCAATATCGTGCCTGTCCCTAAAAAAGACGGAAAGGTGCGAATGTGTGTAGATTATAGAGATTTAAACAAGGCTAGCCCAAAGGATAACTTTCCTTTGCCTCATATTGATACGCTAGTTGACAATACAGCAGGCTTTTCACTATTTTCCTTCATGGATGGCTTTTCCGGATGCAACCAGATAAAAATGCACCCTGAAGATATGGGAAAGACCACCTTCATAACACTGTGGGGCACCTTCTGTTATAAAGTAATGCCTTTTGGGTTGAAAAACGCAGGGGCTACATATCAAAGGGCCATGGTGACCTTGTTCCACGATATGATGCATAAAGAGATTGAGGTTTATGTGGATGACATGATTGCGAAGTCTAGAACGGAGGAAGAACATATCCAAGTTTTGCAGAAACTATTTTTGAGATTAAGGAAGTTCCAATTGAAACTCAATCCTACGAAATGTACCTTTGGAGCTAGATCCGGCAAGTTGTTGGGCTTCATAGTCAGCAAGAAGGGGATTGAAATTGATTCAGATAAGGTTCGGGCTATACAAGAATTGCCTCCGCCGTGCACTCAGAAAGAAGTTCGAGGTTTCCTCAGCAGACTAAATTACATCGCTCGGTTTATCTCACAACTAACTGAGAAATGCGATCCCGTATTCCGTCTTTTAAAGAAACATAACCCTGGCGTATGGGATGACGAATGTCAGGAAGCTTTCAACAGGGTTAAACAGTACTTGTCAAACCCTCCAGTACTATCACCTCCACGCCCTGATAAGCCATTAATCCTATATCTGACAGTGCTTGGTCACTCTATGGGATGTGTGCTAGGTCAACATGATGATACAGGAAGAAAGGAGAAGGCGATATACTATCTCAGTAAGAAATTCACTGAGTGTGAAATGAGATATTCACCGATTGAAAAGATGTGTTGTGCGCTGATTTGGACAACTCGGAGATTGAGACAATACTTGCTGTATCACACGACTTGGCTAATCTCGAAGTTAGACCCCCTAAAATACATGATGGAGGCGACCGCTTTGAATGGGAGGATGGCTAGATGGCAAATCCTACTGTCTGAATTTGATATTGTATATGTGAGCTAGAAAGCCATAAAAGAGAGCGCGATAGCCGACTTTATAGCCAGCAGAGCTTTAGAAGATTACGAGCCGTTGAACTTTGATTTCCCCAATGAGGATCTAATGTATGTAGCAGCTGCGGAAGAGGACACTGCGAAAGATTGCCTTTGGAAATTGCACTTCGACGGAGCATCAAACGCCATAGGAAATGGGATTGGGGCAGTCTTGGTATCCCCAGAAAAGGATCACTACCCGTTCACCGTCAGGCTAGATTTTGATTGTACAAACAATATGGCAGAATACGAGGCCTGTATAATGGGACTCCACGCTGCTATAGAACGTAGAGTTAAAACACTGGAAGTATATAGAGACTCCGCGTTAGTGGTCTACCAACTAAGGGGCGAATGGGAAGCAAGAGACCCCAAATTGATCAACTATCGAAGGATAGTCATAGGATTAATCGAGGAGTTTGACGATATCACCTTTAATTATCTCCCACGAGAAGAAAACCAGATGGCAGATGCTCTGGCTACTTTAGCCTCCATGATTAAGGCGAGTAAGCAAGAAGATGTAAAACTTATTTAGATGAGTATTTACGAGGCCCCAGCTTATTGCTGCAACGTAGAAGAGGAAGGAAGGGACGATCACCCCTGGTACCAAGATATATTGCGATATGTGAGAAATCGCGAGTACCCAGATCATGCAATTGAGAATGAAAAAAGGACGCTCAGGAGATTGGCCCTCGAATATGTTTTGGATGGAGACATCTTGTACAAAAAAGGAAAAGATCAAATACTGTTGAGATGCGTCGATACCTTAGAAGCCAAGATGATCCTAGAGGAAGTCCATGAGGGCGTTTGTGGAACGCATGCTAACGGATTCACAATGGCCAGGCAAATAATGAGATTTGGATATTACTGGTCCACCATGGAAGGAGACTGTATCAACTATGCCAAGAGATGTCATAAATGCCAGATCTATGGAGATAAGATTCATGTGCCTCCGTCTCCCCTACACGTTATGACTTCCTCATGGCCTTTTTCCATATGGGGCATGGATGTTATCGGACCAATCTCACCAAAAGTGTCAAACGGACACCGGTTCATCTTCGTAGGCATTGACTACTTCACGAAATGGGTAGAAGCGGCTTTATACGCTAACGTCACTAAATCGGCAGTTAGTCGGTTTTTAAAAAAGGAGATCATTTGTCGATATGGGATGCCCGAAAGGATTATATCGGATAATGCATTGAATTTAAACAACAGTACGATAGCAGATGTTTGTCGTCAATTCAACATTAAACATCATAACTTATCCCCATACCGTCCAAAAATGAATGGGGCAGTGGAAGCAGCGAATAAGAACATCAAAAAGATAGTGGGAAAGATGACAGAGACTTACAAAGATTGGCATGAGAAATTACCGTTTGCTCTTTATGCTTATCGAACATCCGTCAGAACCTCTACTGGGGCAACACCCTTCTCACTGGTCTACGGGATGGAGGCAGTCCTACCCATTGAGGTGGAAATACCTTCTCTTCGAGTTTTAACAGAAGTAAAACTGGATGAAGCTGAGTGGATTCAGGCTCGATACGATCAATTGAACCTAATCGAAGAAAAAAGGCTAAAGGCTATTCGTCACGGTCAGATGTATCAAAAGCGCATGATGCGAGCCTACAACAAAAAGGTTCGCCCAAGAGAGTTTCACGAGGGAGAACTGGTACTAAAAAAGATCCTCCCCATACAAAAGGATTTCAGAGGGAAATGGATGCCGAATTGGGAAGGACCGTACGTGGTGAAAAAGGCTTTCTCCGGAGGCGCATTGATCCTAACGGAAATGGATGGGAAAAGCTTGCCCAACCCCGTGAACTCAGATTCAGTCAAAAGATACTTCGCTTGAACAAGCTAAGACAGGAAATCACCAAGGACACCTTGATCCCAAAAAAAAAAAAAAAAAAGAAGAAAGGAGAGGCCAAGGCGAAAACCCGCGAAGGGCGCTTTGAGACCAAAGGGAATTTGAGTCGAAAACCTGAAAAGGCGACTTCAACTATGAAGAAAATCTCGCTGCGCTGGAATGGACAAGAAGGGGGTATGCTGCGTCTCGAGGCATCAACAAAATACTCAAGATCTCCTAAAGCACATATCAAACTCAAAATGATCTTCCAAATACTCAGGCGGAGAAGCCTAGGCTGCGATATCTGGGGCACCTAATTTCTATTCTGCCCATCTTTGTAATTTGTAATTATCTTATTTCAATGAACTTCTTCCTTGATTGCATTTGCCAGTTCGATTTGACCTGTTTTATTTCGGATGATACTCCCAATCCCTCCTAGGCATTTTACATTGAAATGATGATTACAGAACTAATAATACTTTCATAAAAGGCGTCCTACATATTATTTCGAAAGCCTCTAAACAATACAAGGTCTTGAAACATGACTATTGTTCGAAATTCATTCCACCTAAGGTTTAGAAACGTTGGAAGAAGACAAATATTACTCCCCTGAGGTAGTAGTGAGAGGTACGAACTTTATGTCGCAGAGAGTACGATGGAAGGGACAATGAAATCACAGCGGGGCAAGCTCGTTTTTTTTAGTTCCCTACGTCTGCCACAAATCGTAATGCGTTAGTGATAGAATCTTGCTGTGAGCAATGAGAACCTAAACCATAAATGGGGTCCTTCTCACGCATTCATCCAGTTAGGAGCATTCGATTTACTGCGATCATTACATCCTAGTTATTTTTACACGATGAAAAATCATCATTCAGCATTCATATAAATGACACATATAGTTCAGAGCATTTAAGCCATCTCGATCATAACATCCTCGTTATTTACATAAGCACAAGCATATTCTACATGACAGGGGGCACCACCACGTCGAAATTCGGATTTTGCTCCAGCGGAGCGGTCTAAAGATTGAAGTCTTCCTGAGGGTAGCAGGGAAGCAAGTTGAAAGTGCAGACCTATCACCGTTCGTTTTCGAGAAGTTTCAGCAAGAAGATCCAAGTTGTGGGTCTCTTCTAGATTCCTATCACCGTTCGTTTTCGAGAAGTTTCAGCAAGAAGACCTGAGTTGTAGGTCTCTTCTGGATTCCTATCACTGTTCATTTTCAAAAAGTTTTCAGCAAGAAGACCCGAGTTGTAGGTCTCTTCTAGATTCCTATCACTGTTCGCTTTCAAGAAGTTTTCAGCAAGAAGACCCGAGTTGTAGGTCTCTTCTGGATTCCTATCACTGTTCGTTTTCAAGAAGTTTTCAGCAAGAAGACCCGAGCTGTAGGTCTCTTCTGGATTCCTATCACTGTTCGTTTTCAAGAAGGTTTCAGCAAGAAGACTCGAGTTGTAGGGCTCTTCTGGATTCCTATCACTGTTCGTTTTCAAGAAGTTTTCAGCAAGAAGACCCGAGTTGTAGGTCTCTTCTGGATTCCTATCACTGTTCATTTTCAAGAAGTTTTCAGCAAGAAGACCCGAGTTGTAGGTCTCTTCTGGATTCCTATCACTGTTCGTTTTCAAGAAGTTTTCAGCAAGAAGACCCGAGTTGTGGGTCTCTTCTGGATTCCTATCACTGTTCGTTTTCAAGAAGTTTTCAGCAAGAAGACCCGAGTTGTAGGTCTCTTCTGGATTCCTATCACCGTTCGTTTTTGAGAAGCTTCAGCAAGAAGAACCAAGTTGCGGACCTCTTCCTTCTGAACTCTCATCACCCCAAACCTCCAGTATAATGGATCAGAGCAAGGAGTTACAGTGAAATTTGAAGATGTTTGAAAAGGCGCGGATCAAGAAGTCAAGGCGTGGCCCGGGCGAAATTGGTCCTTTTATTGTCTTTGCTCTATTCTCGTTTCACGACAATGAGCAGAGAGGGGTAGCTGTAATTCCTAATTTCTGCCCGGGCCCATGTAGACAAAATAAAACCAAATAAAAAAACCCAAAATATTAATAAAAATGTCTAATGTCCATTTACGCCAGCAAGCCCAAATAAGCAAACGGGCCTGATACACCCCCAAGCCCAAACTAAAAACCCAAACCCAATTACAATTAAAAAGGCCCAAAGACCCAGATTCATGAACTGAAACCCTAGGGTTTCTGCCCTAATGCGCCGCTCCCTCGGTCACTGCCACTACGCGTTTGTTACACGCGCTCGCGCGTTGCCTCGATGTCACACGCACCTCGTTCCGGCTTCCCACGTCGCGGTCTCCCATGCTTCTGACTCTTCAGCGCCCGTGCGCCTTGGCCCCCGTCTCCACCGATGCCCATACCCTGCAAAACATGCGCAACGGACAGAAAACAGCAAGGGAACAGGGAAGCATGGAACGAAATGTTAAAATACTGAGAAGACAATGTATCTTCGGCTATAAAGCCATTAGAAAACGATGTAATAGGGGTTCGAAAAAAAAGGATTATTAGAGGCGAAAAAAGCATAAGGTCGATCCCATTTTTCAGTTTGTTACTTACCCTTTTACTGCTATTCTCGATTGTCTTGTGTTCTTGATTTTATTTTCTTCAAAAAGAAACTCTTACAAATCATTAAAAGCGAAAAGAAGAAGACAAAAGGGGGTTTTCTTCAGTTTTCAGGAACACTGTAAATCGAAAGCAAAAATAAAAAAAAATGAGAACCATTTAAAACAGACTCCTTTTTACGCATCATCGGCAATCAGAAAAATAGAAAGAACTAGGGATTTCGCTTATCTACTGCCCTTTCGTCCGTTATTTTATTTTGTTTTACTTCAAATCTTTACCAAAAAAACGAAACCAAAAAGGGAAAGAAAAGAGTACTCACCGGGACTCAAAAGGGCGTCGTCGAAGAACCCTTCCTTCTCCATCGGGTTCGGAAACGAGGTCTGGGGGGATCGATTTTGGGACGCCTTAAACAGGGAATCGGAAGGATTCGGAACGGAATTAAGGCTCACCGTTTGGAGTATCACTGGCCACCAACCCGATGGTGTTGCAGCGGCTCAACGAACGGCTTTGAAAGCTCGGTTGATCGAGAAGGCGCAAAGGGAGAGGGGGTCTGCTGAAGTTTTTTTTTGTTTTTTGAAATAAGAGTTTGAAATTATGAATAAAAATGGAAGTTGGGGTTTATTAATGATTAATGAAACGATGCCGTTTGGTTCCAAGAGAAACCGTTCATGTCTCTTCAAAAGGAATATTTGCACGACGATCCCTCTCCTCCTGCGCCGCTTTTAATGGGATCCAATTTTACTTTCTTTAATCTTTAATGTTTTCCCTAAATTCGTACGCCATTTCAATTTAGTCCGATCTCAAGCGTTGCGCATTGAAAGAGCGGGTTATTCACCCGTTGGGTCCCTGAGGGTTTACGCGCACTACAATTAAGCCCTTCGTGCTTTCATTGTTTTTAAATTAACCCCCAAACTCCCGTTTTAAATTCGATTTGGTTCCTTTTTCAATTATCTAGCGATTCCTTTTATTTATTTGTGGTTATCATCATCATCATTATTATTATTATTATTATTATTTTATTATTATTATTATTATTACTATTGTTAGTATATTGTATGTATATTTCGTATTATTGTTATTACTATATTTATTGTTACTATATTATTATTATCATTATTATTAGTATTATTGTTACTCTTGTTATATTGTTTATACGTACATATATGTGCATGTTATTACTTGTTTTAGCTTTCGTTCACATATTTATACTCGTGTTGTTCCGCATATACTTTTATTTTCATTCATATCATCACATCTTATATGTATATTCCCATTTATATTTACGTCTTAATATCATTTTTGTTATCACTATTATCATCATTATTATCGTTATTATTTTTATCTTCCTGTTTGCTTGTAAAGCTGTCATGTTGCTCATTATTCTTTTGTTTTCTGTCTATTATCTTTCTTAGCATATTGGCTTTACTCATTTTATTTCTATCTTCGTCTTATTGTCATCTCTCGTATTTAATATATTTGTTCTATATGCTTGCTAGCATTATATTTTATTTTTTGCATTTTGTCACAAATCCGTGCTACATTTTACCCAACACAAAATTTCTTTCATAAAGGCAATATTTGTGTGTTTAGAAGTTCGAAAGATCACATCCTAACGTGCTGGGTGTCGATTTTTCTGTTCGACTAAATATTCAAATACCCTTCTTCATACGATTTGAAGATCAAAGATGATCTCGCCGTCAGAGTTTAGAGGCGTCATATCCTAACGTGCTGGATATGACAACCTTATTCCTTTGAAACGAGTTAATCTTGAGATTCAAATTCAATATCGATTAATTCCCCTTAGAAAATTCATGACTTTTCCAAATTTCCAACTTTGACACGAGGACATTAAGTAAACAATTTGGTACCAATTTTGGGCGTGACGAGGGTGCTAACCCTTCTTCGCACGTAACCAACTCCCGAACCCGATTTCTCAAAGTTTCGCAGACCAAAATTATTGTTTTAGTAAATCCAAAGGTTTTATTAAAACAAAGGTGATCCGACCACACCTAAGTAAAGGTCGGTGGCGACTCCCCTTTTTATTTTCGTTCTCAACACCAAGTCATTTCCCGTTTTCAAAAAAATGGTTTCGACAGTGATGATTGGTATGCAGTTAAATATATTAGAGCGTTAAATAGTTGGCATTATTGTTATATGCTATTACCAGGTTTTTGGTTTGAATTTCTTTACTTCGTTTAAGATTGTTTCTTTCTACATGTGATTGCAGCTTGTGTCAGTCCGGCTGATACCAATGCTAAAGAAACCCTAAACACTTTGAAGTATGCCAATCATGCTCGAAACATTCAGAATAAGGCAGTTGTAAGTACTAGTGTTTACGTGCTTTCCAGAAGAAAACCTCTTTTATTGGTTTTATAAGTCTCATTCTGACTATCTCATCACTTTACTTGATCAGATAAACCGTGATCCAATGGCAGCTCAGTTGCAAAGAATGCAGAGCCAAATTGAGCAATTGCAAGCTGAGCTTTTGTTTTATCGTGGTGATGGCCAAGCACCATTTGATGAACTTCATGTTATATCATATAGAAATTGAAAATATTTCTATTGACTTTCTTAACCTAGTTGCTTAAAGTAAGTTTCTTGGTTTCTAGATTCTCAAGCACAAGGTATCTTTACTTGAAGCTAGCAATTCAGAGCTACAACGAGAGCTTCAAGAACGTAGGCTCACTAGTGAACAAAGCGTGCACTTGATGCTCAGGTGTCTTTCTATTTTCTTTTTTGTTTTCAAATGTATACTGGTCAAATGCACTATTAAATATTATGCATATTTAATATTTCAGGTTGAGAAAGACAAACCAGTAATGCCAATTGAATTTGTTCGTAATGGTAAATCATGGGAGGAGGTTGACTCTAATCAGAATCAGGTAACGTCTTTGCCTAGCTATTAAATCTAGCAGTTGAGGAACATAATCTTGGTTGACATGTGTATTTGCATTATTGCAGGATCTTAATTTAGTGAAAACTTATGTGTTGAAAATTCAAGAGTTAGAAGGAGAATTGATACGCTTGAAAAGCGTAAATAGCTCAAAGCGTAGCCAGTTTTCTGACTGTGTCGATTCCGATGATGATGGAACCTCAAAAAATTCATTATTTTTTTCTGAAAATGGTTATTTATCTTCAGGTATATTAGCAAAGTAGCGACCTTGCTGCTAACTATTCATTATTTCTGTTGATGCTCACTTCATTTGTTTGTTAAAAATTTTCTTCCTGTTCATTACAAGATGTTCCAAGTGTTATTACATTTTTGAAAAGCAAATAAATAGTATAGTCCCCCTCCAAAGTTTTTCTTTCTTCCTTGTCATTTTCTTTTCTCACGTCTAAATCTCATATAACTGTAATTTTGATTTTTCAGAATTTTTTTTTATCTCATAAACAAAAGCCAAATATAAAAAAGGTAACAAACAACGGAATATTAAATGATTAATTATGGATTTGAGATGCCAACCTTAGGTGTAAGCAAGTGATTATATTTCTTTTTTTTTTGGTGTAGGAATCTTAGGGATGAGGCAGATTCAGTTTTTTGGAGTCCTTGGAATTTCAATCTTGGAATTAAAGTTGTAGTTTCAAAATATATTAGCTTTTATGTAGTACAACATCATTATCAATGTCCATCATCTTAGGTAGTTTTTTATTTGTTTACTTTTGTACATTGAGTTGAATGTTAGTAGTATACATTTCAGCTAAATGTTAGTGTATTTAATTGTTGGATCGATTTTTGTAGTGAATATTCAATATTTATTTTAATTTTAATTTTATATTTTTTAGTTGTATTTAAAGCACAATTCCTATCATTATTCACTGTAAATATTTATAAAAATATATTAATATTGAAATAATAATAAAAAATTACATTATACGTGTCTATCCTAACTTTTTTAAGGTTACTTTAGACGGGTTTATCTAACCTTTTTTAAAGGTTGTCTTAGACAAAATTTATCCCAATCCTTTTAAAGTTGTTTTAAACTGGTTTATCCCAACCTTTTTTAAAGGTTGCTTTAGACAAGGTCTATCCCAACTTTTTTAAGGTTGCCTTAGACGGGTTTATCCCAATCTTTTTTAAACGTTGTCTTAGACATGTTCTATCCCAACTTGTTTAAGGTTGCCTTAGATAGGTCTATCCCAACCTTTTCTATAGGTTGTTTTAGACAATGTCTATCCCAACCTTTTTAAGGTTGCCTTAGATTGCTTTATCCCAACCGTTTTTAAAAGTTGCCTTAGACAAGGTCTATCCTAACTTTTTTAAAGTTGCCTTAGACAGCTCTATCCCAACCGTTTTTAAAAGTTGCCTTAGACAAGAACTATACCAACCTTTTTAAGGTTGCCTTAAACATGTCTATAACAACCTTTTTCAAAGATTGGCCTTAACTAGGTCTTTCCCAACCTTTTTTAAAGGTCGGCATTGACCAAGCTTTTCACAACCCTTCAATAAGGGTCGGCTTATGTTGACTTATGGCGACGCTTTTGAAAAAGCGTCGCCATGCATATGCCAACTGTACTATACACGACCATTTTGAAAGCGTCGGACAAAGCGTCGCGAAACCTATGCCAACCTTTTTTGCGTCGTCTTAGGTCAAAAAAAGTGTCGCGGTAGGGTTGTTTTGTTGTAGTGTTAGTGGTGAAAAAGTGAAAGCAATGTGGAATAAGAGATTGACAGAAATATTTTGTGATATTTGTATTAAAGAGATATTGAAAGGCAATAGGCCTGGTACTCATTTCACAAAAGATGGATGGTTGAAAATAATGACCAACTTTGAGAAAGAAACGGGCAAGGGTTTTTCACAAAGACAACTTAAAAATAGGTGGGACGCCCTAAAAAAAGAATGGAAAGCTTGGAAAAAACTTAAAGGCGAAGATACTGGTCTAAGGTGGGATCCTATAAAAAGAACCGTTGATGCATAGGATGATTGGTGGGAGAGTAGGCTAAAGGTACGTTAATAATTCTGAATATTTTTGTTTTTTTTTCTTTTCAATGAGGTTATTGATAATTACTGTTATTAAACTATCATTTTATGTGTAGGTTGTGCCTGAAGCTCAAAAATTTAAAACATCGGGCATTGATCCTGAATTTGAAGGGAAGTTGGACCAAATATTCATGGGGATAGTTGCAACAGGTGATAAATCATGGGCACCTTCTTCTGGTACACTCCGTACTGATTTTTTTGAGGATGTTAACAATGAAATACCTGAAGAGAATGAAGAAGAGAATGTGAGAAACGATGTTCGCATTTTAAATAATGTTCACATTTCAAATGATGTTCAAATTGATGGAAACGGGCAAAAAAAGAAAAAATTTTGAGATATCAAGTTCACATTTTAAACCTGGAAGAAAGAAATCCTCAAAGCAAATTGAAGGGGCTGCAAGATTGTCCAATCAAATAGAAAAATTATGCAATGCAGCTGACAATATGAGTCAAGCCACAGCTAGTTTGACTCTTGTTATGGATCCATATGGTATTCCAGAAGCAGTCAAAGTGCTCGACAGCATGTCGGAAGAAGTTCCAGAAGCTAGTCCGCTATACTTTTTCGCACTTAGATTATTGCTCAATAAGGAAAAGCGAATTATGTTTTTATCAATTAATCCCAAGATTAGAGCTTTGTGGCTTAAGACGGAAATGAAGGGTAGTTGAAAATTTTCTGATCTTCTAATGTTTAGAGATATCTATTATGTGACTAAAAAAAATGCTAAACTAGTTTTATCAATAGTTATTTATGTTTGGTTTTTGGATATTGAATTTATGTTTTATCAATGGCTGTTTATGTTTGGTTTTTGGATATTTAATTTATGTTCTACTTATTTATGTGTAATCTACTTTTATTAATAGTTGTCTATATTTGGTCTTTGGATATTGAATTTATGTTCTACTTATTTATACTAAATTAGTTTTATCAATAGTTGTTTATATATGATTTTGGATGTTCAATTTTTTTCACAGGTGATGAGTATAGTTGAGAATTACAGCGGTGATGAAAGTGATGATGAACGGGAAAAGAAACAGATTTTACAACGCGTGGAATGTTTTAACCGATTATTTTTTGTTGCATCTTCTTCCGTGCAATTATATCACGAGAAGTATATATTGAAGCAACCATGCATGAATTCAAAACAGTCAGGTGAGACATGGATCTGAGAGATCCTTGACGGTCATGAATCACGTTGTATGATTAATTTTAGGATGTCTGAAATGGTATTCACAAGTTTGTTGAGAGTTTTGGAGACAAGATACAACTTGCAAACTTCAAGAAACATATCTTCTACGGAAATGTTGGGAATTTTTTTATACATTTTGGGCACCGGTGCAAAAGTTTCCCAATGTCGAGAAAGATTTCAAAGGTCTGGATCAACAATAAGTCGATACTTTGCAATTGTGCTTGAGAAAGTTTCAAGGATGGCCACTGATCTAATTGCACCCGAAGATCCTTTTTTTTAACTCAATACCCGAACAAATACGTAATGATTCTAGATATATGCCGCATTTTAAGGTTAAAATTTAATTTTATCTTATTATATTTTTAATATTTTTGGTCGACTAAAAATATGCACGAGACTAATATGATTATTTGTTCAGGATTGCATAGGTGCAATTGATGGTACTCATATTGCCGCTATTCTTCCACCAAATGAACAAATTCCCTATATTGGAAGAAAAGGTATCCCTACTCAAAATGTTATGGCAGTATGTGATTTTAATATGTGTTTCACCTTTGTCATGGCTGGATGGGAAGGATCGGCACATGACACTAGAATATTTCTTGATGCAATTCGAGATCCAAAATACAAATTTTCGCACCCACCAAATGGTTAGATATTTTATTTATATGTGATTTTTTAAAAAATAAAGTATAAGCTCTTTAATTGATAATTTTTATTAAAAAAATTATTGAACTAATTGTTTGTTATATTATGACATGTAGGAAAATATTATCTTGTTGATTCTGGATATCCTCAAATGAAAGGTTATCTTGAACCATATAGAGGTCGGCGATATCATTTACCTGACTTTCGTAGAGGTAGACCAGTATCTGGTAAAGAAGAGATATACATTCATTCACATTCATCATTACGTAGTATGATTGAACGAACTTTTGGTGTTTTGAAAAAAAAAATGGGCCATTTTAAGGGATATGCCAAGTTATAGTTTTGAAAAGCAAACGATGATCGTTGTTGCTACAATGACGATACACAATTTTATCCGAAAATACGTCGGTCGAAATGGTGTAGATTTTATGGAATACTAAGATATTAACTGGCATATGAGAATACTATTGATTCAGAAAATGTGCATGGTCGAGAAAGTGATGATGATGACGACGACGACGACAACGACGATGGTGGTGATGATGACGGTGAATCAAGCAATTTAAGTGGTTCTGAAATGGAATTAACAAGAGATGCTATAGCTTCTAGTTTAATGAATTCACTTTAAATTGTAAATGCTATTGTAAATTTTTTTTGTATTTATATTTGGTATATTAATATTATCCCTTTTTGAAACTTTAATCCAAATATATGTAATATTTTAATTTAATACGTTTATGTTTTCTATGTTATGTTAATATTTAATATGAGTTTTACAAATGCGTTAAAAGCATTAAAAATAAAAAAATAATTTTTAAAATAATACAATTGTGTCAATATCTAATTACAAATATTTAATTATTATATTTAAATATTTAAATATAGTTTATATATTCTAATTAAATTTAATAAATAATTAATATTAATTACTTAGAAATATTTAAAATTAATATTATTTATTAAAATATTAACAATAAATTATAATAAATTATTTTTATATTTTTGCTAAAATATCATAATATTAACTAATTTGAACATTACTTAAATACATATTTGTTACTTTATAATATCATGTCTAAAATAGACATTTTACTTCTCAAAAACACTTTTTGACAGCAATGCCAAACACTTAAATTTTTCAAAAGCCTATTGCCTTTCAATATCTCTTTAATACAAATATCACAAAATATTTCTGGCAATCTCTTATCCCACATTGCTTTCAATTTTTCACCACTAACTTCAATCGCCGAAGTACTCATCTATTGTGTTTACAAACAGATTCGTTTCAGCCAAGCAATCAAGAAAATAAAATGTCACATAAAAACTTACATTTTAATCACGATACAAAAGTAGAACATCTTAATGTTTGTAACACCCCAAACCCGGCCCAAACACCACGACTGGATCTGGCATGTCACTAAGTAGATTTAGTAAAACATGTTGCATTTTTGGAAAAATATTTGTCGAGTTTAAACATTCACACCGGAAAACTTAATAATTTGGTAATTAATATAAGATATAAATTTTTGTAAGATGCCTTTATGAATTAAAACCGAAATTTAGTACATGCCTTAGTTTTAATTTTTCATCGAATAATTCAAGTGTCTGAAGGTAAAGCCCAGAAACCGGAAATATAAAACTAATGGCCCATGGCCTTATTACAACGAAATATAAAACCCATTAATTAAAAATGTTAAGAATAAATAACTAAGTAAAATCTTCTGCTGAATCGAAATAATCTCTTGCATGGCCACTGTAACACCCCTAACCCGTATCCGTCGTCAGATTAGGGTTACGGGCATTATTAAACCTAAAACCAAAATCAGAGCATTCAAATTGTACTACCACGTGTTAAACACATATCATTTGTATTATAGAAATTACACAAGCATATTTCATCTGATTACAAATCTCCCATGAATAAACTACACTCCACATGATCAATTCCAAGTAATAGCAGAATTGGTACATATGTAAAACATTCAACATTTAATTACTTATTCTTTAACCATACATCCAAGCATATACCTAAGGCCGAATATATATACATACAAGGTAATATGCATCCAATAATCTAAATCAATGAAAAATTTCGTTAACAACATACTTGGCTTCTCATGACTTCCATACAATTATTCATAGCTCGAGGTCACTTAAACACATACTAAGCAATTGACATAGGCTAGTTTCAATACATATGCACATAAGTCCCATTCAATATAAATAATTTACTTGTAACGAACCTTGTTATGGAACTTACTCTTTTGCCAAAGAAAAAAAATGAATTAACTTACAACTTTCAATAACTATACCAACCACATTAAAAATTTTTAGCCATGAACGAATGTGTATGCTAACTCTTCACAAATATAAAAACATTAAACTAACTCATTCATAATACTTTTCATTTAAAACTTGCTTAAGCCAAATATATATAATGCACACACATATATATACACACACACATATATATATATATATATATATATATATATATATATATCATATTAAGCAAAACAATTCAAATCAACCAAATCATATAAATTTTGCCATACCCGAATACCCACAAATAAGTGCACATATGATAGCTCTTTAAAGCATCACCTTTAGCTTAACATCTTTACTACTCAAATAGACCAAATTCAACCGTTTCACATAGTAACATGCCATTCATTGTCACACAAACATACCTGTTCAAATCAAGCAACATTTAATTGAAATTTCATATATATATATATATATATATATATATATATATATATATATACGAACTCAACATGCTCACTTAATTCATAGTAGAAGTAAAGCCATTTTCACAAGGCATTATATAACATCTAATGCAAAAGATAAGCCCAAAATATTAGATTAGCCTATACATGCCATGGACTTAAAATTTATTTCCAAAAAGTACCAAAGTAATCGATAGTGTGCTTGACTTTGACAAGGATCCCCGAGCACGAGCTTTGACTTTAAAGATCTATAAAACAAAGTAACAAACACCCCAGGTAAGCTTAAATAGCTTAGTAAGTTATAAGCAAAAGGTAAAGTGCACAACCACGCATTACACCATTTCTTTTTAATTTATTCGATCTAACTATTGAATAATTCGTAAAATTTAAAACACATATTGGATTAACATTCATCAATCTCATGCTCATTAGAACTCAAAACAAATGGACTAAGTATTCATATCCTTCATACCATATCAAAATAACTTAAATAAATTTGCACTAAGATGATAAACCATTATTCAATATGTACATACCTGACACTTTTGTTTACCTTTACTAAGTGTTTCTATCCTTGAGCAAAAACCGATAACCCGCACAAACAGTACCTTTCAACCGATCTCGCACACACAGTGCTCGGTGAATAAATTCGCTCACACAGTGCTCTTCAACCGATCTCGCACACACAGTGCTCGGTGAATAAATCCGCATACACAGTGCTCTTCAACCGATCTCGCACACCCAGTGCTCGGTGAATAAATCTGCATACACAGTGCTCTTCAACTGATCTCGCACACACAGTGCTCGGTGAATAAATCCGCACACACAGTGCCACTCAACCGATTTCGCACACACAGTGCTCGGTAAATAAATCCGCACACACAGTGCTCTTCAACCGATCTCGCACACACAGTGCTCGGTGAATAAATCTGCACACACAGTGCCACTCAACCGATTTCGCACACACAGTGCTCGGTGAATAAATCCGCACACACAGTGCTCTTCAACCGATCTCGCACACACAGTGCTCGGTGAATAAATCTGCACACACAGTGCCACTCAACTGATTTCGCACACACAGTGCTCGGTATTTTAGCTCGCACACATAGTGCCATTATTTTATCTTCTCCTCATTACTAAATATACTCATGATTTCATTTCATGCAAATAAATACACTTAAAATTAAAAAATTCAAAATCATCACACTTCTCCCATCACATAATATCACATTCGGCAACAACCATTATACATAATAAGATATATATATATATATATATATATCCTCATTTTTAATTTCCAGCATCAATCACATTCTATTTTCACGTGTAACTATATTTGATACATATACAAATATTCAATCCACCCAAATTAATTCAAGCTTACATATATAATATGCATTTTATTCTCACTTTCGAATATAATAGAATATTTCCATTCCACATTCGGCTTTATATAATTAAGTCTATTATTTCACTTTAGCATATACAATTCAACATTGAATAAAATTTGTATCAATCCAATTGCGTACAAACTTACCTTGAAAGTCGACAATTTAAGCTTCCCGGCTACTCGTTTAATTTGGCATTTCCCCGATCCAAATCCTTTCCCCTTTTTCCTTGATCTAAATAATTGCAAGAAGGAACTCATTCAAAAGAATTTCTTTCATTTTAGACCAAAAGACATAGTTGAATAATTTTTCAATTTATCCCTCGCATTATTCATTTTTGCAATTTAATCCAATTTTCACTAAGTACGAAATTTGCCAAATTTACCTATTTCTAGCTAAGGCCGAATGTGCCTTAAGCTAATTCAAGGCCTCATCTTTCCTTATTTCTAAAATCTAACCCCTCAATGTATATATATATATATTTTTAAATTTAATCCTAAATGCTCAACCTAATCAAAATCTCCAACACAAAATATAGCAATCTAGCACATGAAATTTTTTTGTTTATAACCATCAACCATCATAAAGCATGAATTTTCATCCATGGTCGAATCAACATACATGATCGATAAGAAAAATTATCACATGGGCTTGTTAGGCAAATGATCAACAATCACAAAAATGCAAAAATTATCAAAAAATCCAAGACTTAAGCTTACCAATTTTAGTTGATGAGTGCCGAACCTTAAGGAGGTTTTTCTCTTCTATTTCTTTTGCTACATTCTGCCAAGGGAGTTCAAAAAGATGGACATGCAATGGCTTCTTAATTCTTTTATGTTTTTATTCCATTATACATAATTAATAATAATATATTATTATCACATTCCACTAACTATAATATAATATCTTATTTACATCTATTCCATCACCTTGCCGTCCACTATAGTAGTAATAGGTATAATTGCAATGCAAATCCCCTTGATTAAAAGACACTTTATTATACTACCCCCAATCAAGCCAATGGCAATTTTACCACACATGTACTTTAATCCTTTTTCCTTAAATTAATCACCCAAACACAAATATTTATCTACAATATTTTAACACATGCTCATCTACATAACATAGATATCAAAATAAAAATAATAATAGAAAAAATATATATATTTTTCCATCCCGGATTCGTGGTCTCAAAACCACCATTTCGATTAGGGTCGGAAATGGGCTGTTACAACTCTCCCCCCTAAAGGGATTTTCGTCCCCGAAAATCTTACCAATGAATAAGTGTGGATAGCGTTCTTTCATTGATTCCTCAGTTTCCCAAGTTGCTTCCTCTATCCCGTGTTTGTGCCACATAACTTTAACTAATGATATCTTCTTATTTTGCAACTCTTTTACTTCACGAGCTAAGATGCGAATCGGCTCTTCCGCATAAGTTTAATCGGGCTGAATTTCAATCTCTGATGAACTGATCACATAAGAAGGATCGGATCTGTAACGTCGAAGCATCGACACATGAAAAACATTATGAATCTTGTCTAAGTCAAATGGCAACCTCAATCTGTACGCAACCGGCCCGATTCGCTTGATATACGGCCCAATAAATCTCGGACTCAGTTTTCCCTTTCGACCAAATCTAAGTATCTTTTTCCACGGTGATACTTTTAAGAATACTCGATCACCCACTTGAAACTTTATATCTTTTCGTTTCAAATCCGCGTACGACTTCTGACGATCTGATGCGGCTTTTAAACTTTTTCTAATTACTTTAACTTTCTGCTCCGTCTCTCTGATTAAATCAACCCCGTGTATCTTGCTTTCACTTAGCTCGGTCCAATATAAGGGTGTACGACATTTTTGACCGTACAGTGCTTCATAGGGTGCCATTTTGATACTCGATTAAAAGCTGTTATTATAAGCAAATTCAATCAAAGGTAAGTATCGTTCCCACGTACCTTCAAACTCAAGAATGCAACACCTTAACATATCTTCGAGTATTTGGATAACACGTTCGGATTGACCATCCGACTGAGGGTGGAAAGCTGTACTAAAGTGTAACTTGGTACCCAAAGCATCTTGCAGTTTTTTTTTCTAATACCGCGATGTGAACCTCGAATCTCTATCCAAAACAATAGAGACAGGCACTCCGTGCAATTGTACCATCTGCGATATATACAACCCAGCTAGCTTATCAAGTGAGAAATCCGTACGTACTGAGATAAAATGAGACGATTTCGTCAATCTATCAACGATAACCCAGATTGAATCTTTCTTACTTGGCGTCAAAGGCAAACCTAATACGAAATCCATAGTGACTCGATCCCACTTTCACTCAGGTATCAAAATCGGCTGAAGTAGTCCCGATGGAACTTGATGGTCGGCTTTTACTTGTTGACACACTAAGCACCTTGATACATAATCGGTGATGTCTCGTTTCATACCATGCCACCAATAATACTGTTTCAGATCGTTATACATTTTCGTGCTACCCGGATGAATCGACAATCTATTACTATGGGCTTCATCACAAATCATTCGAATCAATTCAGGTTTCTTCGGTACACAGATTCCATTCTTGAACCATAAACATCCTTCCACATTTATCTGAAAGTCTGAATCCACACACGAGCCACAATGGCTTTTCTTTGTTTTTAAATCATCATCAACCTCTTGGGCTTCTCGAATCTGCTGCTCAAACAATGGTCTCATTTTCAACTCAGCAATGATTGCAACATCCTCAGTCATAGCTATATCCGCATTCATTGCGCGTAGAGCAAAAAATGACTTTCGACTAAGTGCATCTGCAACTACATTAGCCTTCCCCGGGTGATAATCAATCACTAGCTCGTAGTCTTTCAACAATTCTAACCATCGTCGCTATCTCAAATTTAGATCCTTTTGAGTTATTAGATATTTTAGACTCTTATGATCGGAATAGATGTGGCATTTCTCACCAAATAGATAGTGACGCCATATCTTCAGAGCAAAGACTATAGCGGCCAACTCGAGGTCGTGCTTCGGATAATTTCTCTCATGTGGTTTCAACTGTCTCGAGGCATAGGCTACTACTTTATCCTCCTCCATCAATACACAACCAAGTCCATTTAAAGATGCATCACTAAAAATAACGAACTCTTTACCCGACTCTGGCTGATCGAGCACTGGAGCTTTCGTTAACAATGTCTTCAGTTGATCAAAACTTTTCTGACACCTTTCAGACCACTCATATTTCACATCCTTCTGTAATAGTTTTGTCATCGGGGTTGCTATCATCAAGAATCCTTTCACGAAACATCTGTAATATCCCGCAAGCCCTAAAAAGCTACGTACCTCAGAAACATTCCGTGGAGGTTTCCAATCCAATATAGCCGAGATTTTACTCAGGTCAACTCGAATACCCGACGATGAAATAACATGCCCCAGAAAGCTGACTTCTTTCAACCAAAACTCACATTTACTGAATTTTGCGTACAATTGCTTATCACGCAAAATCTGTAACACTAACCTCAAATGCTCAACATGCTCAATTTCTTCTCGTGAATAGATCAATATGTCATCTATGAATACAACTACAAACCGATCTAGATACAGTCTGAATACCCGATTCATCAGATCCATAAAAATTGCAGGGGCATTAGTGAGCCAAACGGCATCACCAAGAACTTATAGTGACCATATCTCGTCCGAAAAGCAGTCTTTGGTACATCCGATTCCCTAACTCGCAACTGATAATATCCTAACCTCAGGTCAATTTTTGAAAATATCGAGGCTCCTTTCAGCTGATCAAATAAATCGTCGATAAGTGGCAACGAGTATTTGTTCTTTACGGTCACCTTATTGAGCTGTCGAAAATCAATGCACATTCTCAATGTTCGTCTTTCTTTTTCACAAATAGCACGGGCGCACCCCGGGGAGAGAATTCGGTCGGGCGAAACCTCTATCCGTCCATTCTTGCAACTGAGTCTTTAATTCTTTTAATTTAGTCGGTGCCATTCTATACGGTGCTATTGATATTGGAGTGGTCCCTGGCACTAGCTCAATTCCAAACTCTACCTCACAAACAGGTGGCAATCCCGGACGAAGTGATTTTGCGAACCACACTGATAAAAAGTACGATTGAAAGATTTTTCCCCAACACTTTCTAAAATGCCGTATGCCGCACTACTGACACTCAGGTTTACTCGATCGAGCATTGCTGACACTAGCCACCAATGTAGCTCGAGAACTCACTGGTGGCAGTTCTCGTATAGAAATCCCAGTGTTGGGTTTGGATCGGTTACCATCGTTCTTGAACTTCTTCATTTCCATCTGTAAAACTTTACCCGCAGATCTCTTCTGGAAATCTTTAGATTCAAGTTCAGCTTTTCGTTTTCCTTTCCCCAGCTCTTCAGCTTTACAAGTTCGTTCAACTAGTACAATGAACTCGTTAATTTCAAGAATGCCAGCCAAAAGCTTAATATCTTCATTTAAACCGTCGTCAAATCTCTGGCACATGGCATCCTCTGACGAAACACACTCACGAGCGTAGCGATTAAGTCGCACAAACTTGCGCTCGTATTTGGATACGGTCATACGACCCTGATTGAGCTCGAGAAATTCTTTACGCTTAGAGTCTATAAAGCGCTGGCTTATATACTTCTTACGGAATTCCATCTGAAAGAAGTCCCAAGTAACCCTCTCTTTCGGGACAACTGACACGAGTGTATTCCACCAATAGTAGGCAGAATCTCGTACTAATGATATGGCACACTTCAGACACTCATTAGGTGTGCAGGACAACTCGTCAAAAACACAAACAGTATTATCGAGCCAAAATTCAGCTCGCTCTGCATCATCATTATCCCCAGCTCTAAATTCTTGAGCTCCGTGTTTTCTTATGCGATTAACTGGGGGCTTATTTACTCTTTCGGGATTGACTATCGGGGGTACCACCGGTACTACAGGAGGAATGTTCAGATTCAGGGGTGGTTGAACACCCGGAATGGTTCGTATGTATTGACTGAACCAGTCATTCATCATACTATAGAAGGCATGTCCAGCCCCCTCATTAGGATTACTCGTAGCCGGTCGAGATTCCTCTGGCGCAGGATCAGGCGCCACACTCTCGACGTCATCAGCTACAACTCGCTCAGAATTGGGATCCATCACTATATGGAAGAATTAAACACATTTCACTGTCAAAAATCATCACACTATCGCATTATAAAACATGGCATGTATAGCTAGACTCACACGCGCTACGTTAGTCCGAGAACCGACTAAACCTGGTTTTGATACCAATAAAATGTAACACCCCTAACCCGTATCCGTCGTCAGATTAGGGTACGGGCATTATTAAACCTAAAACCAAAATCAGAGCATTCAAATTGTACTACCACGTGTTAAACACATATCATTTGTATTATAGAAATTACACAAGCATATTTCATCTGATTACAAATCTCCCATGAATAAACTACACTCCACATGATCAATTCCAAGTAATAGCCGAATTGGTACATATGTAAAACATTCAACATTTAATTACTTATTCTTTAACCATACATCCAAGCATATACCTAAGGCCGAATATATATACATACAAGGTAATATGCATCCAATAATCTAAATCAATGAAAAATTTCGTTAACAACATACTTGGCTTCTCATGACTTACATACAATTATTCATAGCTCGAGGTCACTTAAACACATACTAAGCAATTGACATAGGCTAGTTTCAATATATATGCACATAAGTCCCATTCAATATAAATAATTTACTTGTAACGAACCTTGTTATGGAACTTACTCTTTTGCCAAAGAAAAAAAATGAATTAACTTACAACTTTCAATAACTATACCAACCACATTAAAAATTTTTAGCCATGAACGAATGTGTATGCTAACTCTTCACAAATATAAAAACATTAAACTAACTCATTCATAATACTTTTCTTTTAAAACCTGCTTAAGCCAAATATATATAATGCACACATATATATATACACACACACACACACATATATATATATATATATATATATATATATATATCATATTAAGCAAAACAATTCAAATCAACCAAATCATATAAATTTTGCCATACCCGAATACCCACAAATAAGTGCACATATGATAGCTCTTTAAAGCATCACCTTTAGCTTAACATCTTTACTACTCAAATAGACCAAATTCAACCGTTTCACATAGTAACATGCCATTCATTGTCACACAAACATACCTGTTCAAAGCAAGCAACATTTAATTGAAATTTCATATATATATATATATATATATATACGAACTCAACATGCTCACTTAATTCATAGTAGAAGTAAAGCCATTTTCACAAGGCATTATATAACATCTAATGCAAAAGATAAGCCCAAAATATTAGATTAGCCTATACATGCCATGGACTTAAAATTTATTTCCAAAAAGTACCAAAGTAATCGATAGTGTGCTTGACTTTGACAAGGATCCCCGAGCACGAGCTTTGACTTTAAAGATCTATAAAACAAAGTAACAAACACCCCAGGTAAGCTTAAATAGCTTAGTAAGTTATAAGCAAAAGGTAAAGTGCACAACCACGCATTACACCATTTTCTTTTTAATTTATTCGATCTAACTATTGAATAATTCGTAAAATTTAAAACACATATTGGATTAACATTCATCAATCTCATGCTCATTAGAACTCAAAACAAATGGACTAAGTATTCATATCCTTCATACCATATCAAAATAACTTAAATAAATTTGCACCAAGATGATAAACCATTACTCAATATGTACATACCTGACACTTTTGTTTACCTTTACTAACTGTTTCTATCCTTGAGCAAAAACCGATAACCCGCACACACAGTGTCTTTCAACCGATCTCGCACACACAGTGCTCGGTGAATAAATTCGCTCACACAGTGCTCTTCAACCGATCTCACACACACAGTGCTCGGTGAATAAATCCGCATACACAGTGCTCTTCAACCGATCTCGCACACCCAGTGCTCGGTGAATAAATCCGCATACACAGTGCTCTTCAACTGATCTCGCACACACAGTGCTCGGTGAATAAATCCGCACACACAGTGCCACTCAACCGATTTCGCACACACAGTGCTCGGTGAATAAATCCGCACACACAGTGCTCTTCAACTGATCTCGCACACACAGTGCTCGGTGAATAAATCTGCACACACAGTGCCACTCAACCGATTTCGCACACACAGTGCTCGGTGAATAAATCCTCACACACAGTGCTCTTCAACCGATCTCGCACACACAGTGCTCGGTGAATAAATCTGCACACACAGTGCCACTCAACCGATTTCGCACACACAGTGCTCGGTATTTTAGCTCGCACACATAGTGCCATTATTTTATCTTCTCCTCATTACTAAATATACTCATGATTTCATTTCATCCAAATAAATACACTTAAAATTAAAAAATTCAAAATCATCACACTTCTCCCATCACATAATATCACATTCGGCAACAACCATTATACATAATAAGATATATATATATATATATATCCTCATTTTTAATTTCCAGCATCAATCACATTCTATTTTCACGTGTAACTATATTTGATACATATACAAATATTCAATCCACCCAAATTAATTCAAGCTCACATATATAATATGCATTTTATTCTCACTTTCGAATATAATAGAATATTTCCATACCACATTCGGCTTTATATAATTAAGTCTATTATTTCACTTTAGCATATACAATTCAACATTGAATAAAATTTGTATCAATCCAATTGCTTACAAACTTACCTTGAAAGTCGACAATTTAAGCTTCCCGGCTACTCGTTTAATTTGGCATTTCCCCGATCCAAATCCTTTCCCCTTTTTCCTTGATCTAAATAATTGCAAGAAGGAACTCATTCAAAAGAATTTCTTTCATTTTAAACCAAAACACATAGTTGAATAATTTTTCAATTTATCCCTCGCATTATTCATTTTTGCAATTTAATCCAATTTTCACTAAGTACGAAATTTGCCAAATTTACCTATTTCTAGCTAAGGCCGAATGTGCCTTAAGCTAATTCAAGGCCTCATCTTTCCTTATTTCTAAAATCTAACCCCTCAATATATATATATATATATATATATATTTTTAAATTTAATCCTAAATGCTCAACCTAATCAAAATCTCCAACACAACATATAGCAATCTAGCACATGAAATTTTTTTGTTTATAACCATCAACCATCATAAAGCATGAATTTTCATCCATGGTCGAATCAACATACATGATCAATAAGAAAAATTATCACATGGGCTTGTTAGGCAAATGATCAACAATCACAAAAATGCAAAAATTATCAAAAAATCCAAGACTTAAGCTTACCAATTTTAGTTGATGAGTGCCGAACCTTAAGGAGGTTTTTCTCTTCTATTTCTTTTGCTACATTCTGCCAAGGGAGTTCAAAAAGATCGACATGCAATGGCTTCTTAATTCTTTTATGTTTTTATTCCATTATACATAATTAATAATAATATATTATTATCACATTCCACTAACTATAATATAATATCTTATATTTACATCTATTCCATCACCTTGCCATCCACTATAGTAGTAATAGGTATAATAGCAATGCAAATCCCCTTGATTAAAAGACACTTTATTATACTACCCTCAATCAAGCCAATGGCAATTTTACCACACATGTACTTTAATCCTTTTTCCTTAAATTAATCACCCAAACACAAATATTTATCTACAATATTTTAACACATGCTCATCTACATAACATAGATATCAAAATAAAAATAATAATAGAAAAAATATATATATTTTTCCATCCCGGATTCGTGGTCTCAAAACCACCATTTCGATTAGGGTCGGAAATGGGCTATTACAGCCACCTTGCGCTCCTCTCCAGCCCGGTCCAATGCTTTAAGTGTCTCATGTAAAATGTTAAATAATAGGGTGAGTCACGAGACTCGGTGTGCAACCCTCATGCACCATTAGATTTGGGCCTTAACCCCACAGAACAGATACCAGAATATAATATATCAGAAAATATGCAAAGCCCAACCCAAATCCTAGGTTTCCATCCGCTACACGCCACCCTTACCTGCCAGTCACACCATTTGGGGATTTCTACAATCAACCCACACCGCTACACACCATTGATGGCAGACATGCTGCCCATCGTTAGATCATGGCCTTAGCCACTACAACGAATCATGGCAAAAGCCACTACAACAAGTCACGGCAGAAGCCGCTACAACAGGTCACGGCAGAAGCCGCTACAACAAAACACTTCCCCTTTCAATAAACCCAACCCCATGCAATTACAGAAAACAGCATACCTACCACATATGTCATCTTAACAAGAACATTCACTTAGGAATGACGGAGATCACTAACCTGGTGATTCGCTTTTACGCTCTTTGGGTTTCAAACATTATGCCGAGATTTCGGCATTTATCAGATTATAACAGATTAATAAACATATTTTAACAGGCAATCTAAATGGTGTGGAAGTGTTACACACCTGATATCGCGTAGTTTTACTCCCTTAGTTAAATCCTTACTATCTGGATCTACAACCCTTAGTCTAAAACCTTGCTCAAAAGCCGGAAGAATACGAAGATTTGGGCTCCCCTTGAAATCCCGAAAGTAACACGATTCGAGTGTTACTGAACTCTATCTTAGAGATCTATGCGAGTGATTCCCCTTTAGTTTTCTTCGAGATTCGGCACAAGCAGATACCCCAGAGAGAATTCGGCAAACACAGGAGATGAGATCTAAGGATTTCAGCTTTTATGGAAATCCCGAAAAAGATGAACTGATGCTTTTTCGGCTTTTAGAAGAAAGAAGAGAAAAGAATAATGGAGTTTTCGGCTTTTAGAAGAAAGAAGAGAAAAGAACAATGGAGTTTCGGCTTTTGAATCAAAGTGAAGATGAGGGAATAGGGTTAGGAATTTCGGCTTCTACTCAGAGGAGAAGAGAAAGAAAAGATGGAAACCCTAAATGCAGAAAAATAAAGAAGAGAACCCTCCCTATTTATATAAATTTCGGCACTTACCTATGAAAAACCGAAAGTGCCCTTCCTGATAACTAAAAATTAAGCAAATAAAAAGGGAAAATTCAGCACCTCTTTGCCATAAAGAAACCGATTTCTTCCCTCTTCTAGGTGATGGAATTTCGGCCAACACCTAGCCTTGTAGATAGCTCCTATCTTTTCTCTTTTTATCTTCCATATTATCAACTATAATATCTACATTATCCCATTCACATAAATCCTCCTATTTTTGAGCCTTGTTGCCATCCACTCCACCTAACCCTAATCACAAAAATTAGCTAACTTAAATTAAAATAATTGGGCTCCCTGAAACTTAAATTTGGGCCCCTTACTCCCTTGTGTGGCGTCACCTCCTAATATTGGGCCACAAGCCCACTTTGGTATTTTAAACACAGATACTACCTTTTAAACCCTATAATGCCCAAACAGATAATTTTAATCAAGGCCTCTACCTAAGCCTGAGCCCAATTTGGACCCCTAACACTTAGATTAACACATTAAACATATCCACCCATTAAACGCATAGGCCCAAAAATTCAGGATGTTACAATGTTAACTATGAAATCTTTTAATTGCAAGATAGGCCACATATGGCATGGACAGAAAATGCCTAGTACACCAAAAATAACGAGAACTGTATGATATTTATTGTAGATCAAAATAATGCAATTCTCAAGCAAAACTAAATAACCTTAACCAAATATTTCATCACAGGTGCAATCTAAAAATTATTGCATCAATAAGCTCAAGCTCGAGTAATAAAAGATATTTGATTTACATTTTCCAGACTTGAAAATCAATGTCTGCAACATTTATTTTGCTCTAAATATTTTCTGAAATCTGCCATTTATATCTTGAAAAGAAAACACAATAAAATAAAAAACTTGGTATCAATAAATTTCTTGTACTATATAGTCGGTTTTGCTGTTTTCTAATAAAAAAATATATTTATAAAGTTTGTTTATGATTTTCTAAATTATTTTTAAATTTTAAATTAGCTTAATTAATTTTTTAAATTTATTATTAATGCCTTTTTGACTTTTTAACCTTGTTAATTTTAAAATTTTCTAGTTTACTTTTAATAAAAGAGTAAGAGTCAAACTGAATAAATGTGTAAAGATTTATGGTTAAATTTGTTATTATACTTTGTATATAGACACCAAAATTTAATGGATGGATTGTTTTGCTCACTCATCAAATGTATAGAGATTAATTTACCTAATATTTCATTAAAGAGGCTAAAATATAATCCAAAATTATGAGAAGAATCTTCTAATTGCAGGATAGGCCACATATGGCATGGATAGAAAATGACTAGTACACCAAAAATAACGAGAACTGTATGATATTTATTGTAGACCAAAATAATGCAATTTTCAAGCAAAACTAAATAACCTTAACCAAATGGCCAAAAAACATATCATTGGCCAAATAACCTTAACCAATTCCATCAAAGACCATAGAGCAAACCAGTTTTTAATGCACATACAAACAGAACAAAGAAATTGTAGAAGTCTACATACTATGTAAGATGTTTGAAACAGAAAACAAGAAAGCACTAAACAGTTGAAAACTAAAAGGGAATGGGCAGAAGTAGTATCTTTTCTAGGCCGCAACAAAAGACAAACAAAGAAATCTGTGAGAGTGCTCATGCTCAAATTTATACATAAATCCAGCAGATACCCTGGTTTGCCTCCCTAGCATTCTATGTAGACAACTAAAATATAGTCATTTAATGAAAGGTGAAAACAATGATATGTCATCAATTTTGATAAAACAAACTGACCACAAATTGAACTCGATGAGGCAGCCACAGGATGTTTGGATACTTGAAACAAATAAAATGATTTATTGAAAATAAATTTATAAGTGCATCATCTATGACAAAAGTAATGCATAAATCATGTAGAAAGTTAGAAATCAAAGACTTGATGCATGCACCAGGTATCAAGAACAAGGACCAGAGAATAAATAACCGACAGTTAAATAGCCTTCTTCTTTAAATTCCTGACAAACTCCTAACAAGAGCGAGTCCAGCTTTTGAAGAGTTCTTCCTAGCCAAACCTGCATTAATACTTAAAATGGTGAAAAGGAAGCTTACTTCAAATTTTAATCCAAAATCAACTGTAAGAAAGTGATAAGAACGAAGAAATCGGAAGATTCAAACCCATGAAGAAGAAGAAAAAAAAACTTTGCCGAAACCTCAATTCCCCCAAATCAAAACAATAACCAACAGATAGAACAAAACCCAAATTAAAATAAACCGAAACATACCAGAAAATCGAAACAAGCACTCACCAGGAACAAAACCGATTGATCGAATCCAACACTGCTACTCTTTACAAAGAACCAGATCCAAAATCAGAGAAAAAGAGAAAAGGGGGAAAAAAGAGAAGTAACGTCTATTTGGAGAAGAAATAATAAAAGGATAAAAATGTAAAACACCAGCAAAAGTCCTTTTCTCTGAGAAAAAGCTAAAATTTTTGGCTTTTTCATCTGTAAAAAAATGCTTCTCTAACGTTAAAATAATTCTCCCACTGGCCCTTGTTCTTTATTCCTTTTTACTGAAAAGGACTTTTGGCCAAAAAAGACCATCAGAGATGGAGCAAAGAACGGGCCCTTAGTCCATAGCTTTTGCGTTTGGGTGGTAAAACTTTGCCACAACAGTTTTGACCCCAAAAGGCAGGCGTTATTCATTGCTTTTGCAGTACTTTTGGAACTCCAAGCGCAATAAAATTGAAAAGCAATTCTTTTGAGGAATGGAGTATGAATCCTTGTACTACTCATAACTCGTAAGAATTGAACCAGTGCTAATTAATTTTCAGTTTAATTGGTTGAGTCAACTGTTTAATTATAATAAAATAAAAAAATTGTAAAAAAGTTGTAACAAATTTTATTAAAAATAAAACTAAATAATAATAGAAATATAAACATTTATTTATAAATTATAATAAAAAATATTTAAACTAATTTCAACCAAATTTTAAATTTTTTTAAACTAATTTCACCGATTTTTATTGATCCACCTTTATTATATGATATAGGTAAAACTAAGGTAGTCAGTACTACACTGGTGGTCGTATCATTTTTTTACCAAAATTGTTACGTGCCGATAACAGTCTATTTTGGTATACCGTTCTGAAATTATCGATATTTATAAAAATATATATGTATATAAATTATTTACAAATATCATATAAATGATACTAAATAAATTTTAACTATAAAATATTTATCAATATATAATATACTTATAAATAAACTCCACAAATAAAAATTCATTATTCAATAAATCTAAAATTAACAATAAAAAGAAGTTGAAGGGAGAGTAGAGATTTTTTTTCTTTGATAAATGGGTGAGCGGATTTTTTATATTATATTTTAATTTATATATTTTAAATGGGAAAGTATGTCAACAAAAAAAACTTTAAATTTTAAATGTTAAACTTTACTAGCGGATTTAGTCTTTTTTTTAATTGATGAGTATATTTCAATTAAGTCTTTTATATAATAATAAATAATTACAAGTTTTTTAATTTTTAATATTATTTGTTCACCGGCGGATGCACCATGTTCCAATTAGAATTATCGGAATTAACCGAAACAAATTGATAAAATTGATATAAAAACCAAAGTTTTTATTGGTGCGAAAAAAAGGTATTATTCGTTACGCTTTAACATTAAAAATGTTTGCACCGAAATGGGAACCGACCACCATAGTGTAAAACCATTAAACTTATAAAATTTTAATCCAATCCACCCATCCAATCAATTTCTAACAATTATGCGAGGTAGAACCCAACTGAACTACCGGGCACAAGAGAGATGTTTTGCTAAAATGGAAAATGTGCAGAGAGACATGGAATGAAAGGCTGTCCTGTTTACTGCATTAGGTAATTATTTATCTCATACTCTCAATGAAAGAAGAACATAGGGTGGGTCCACACGGTGGTGGCTTCTCCCATTTCACACTGCCAACAATCATATTTAGATATCGAATCCTTCCAAAAGGAGAGGCTTTTTGCCTTTTCTGATATCAGATCAAACTCCTTGGCTAAATTATCACACACTTATTCTTCTCTTTTGCTAAACATATTTTGTCCTTATGTTTGCAGCCTCTAATTGTCGTGACATCCCATGTGGATTGACAGCGTAATTCAAATTTAATCGTGATGTACCCTTATCAAATCATCCAACAACTATGTTTGCAGGAAAAATATGGTGAAGGTCAACCTTGTAACCTCCCTGAAAGAATAGCTTTTAATTTGCCTTCAAGTCTTATCCCATCAAAGCACCATAACACATAAAAAGAGCTTGCCCGACCTCTAAAAATTATACACGGAAGAGTTATTGTTAACACCTATTAATTAGGGGCGAAGCCAGGACAACTTTTTAGGGAGGGCCGGATGAAATTTTAATTTTTTTATAGTTTATATCTTTCTAATTTGTAAAGGATGAAATCAAATTTTTATAATTTTAGAGGGGGCCAAAGTGTAATTTTACCTTTACTAATTTAAAATTTTTAGAAAATTTTAAGGGCCTAAATAGAAATTTTACCTTTTAAGGGGGCTGGCATGGCTCGCCACTGCTATTAATCCATCATTCAGAACAATAGAGTATCAATCATGTAGAGTCAATTGTACATATTTAAAGAAATAAATATATATATTTATTTTCATATTAGATTAATATATTGTTTGTGTATGCAATATATCAATCTAAAATGGTGCTAATTCGATAATGGTCAAGTCAGCATAATCATAGTTAACGAAAAAAAATTGTTAGTCATATGACTTAATTGATGCTTTTCAACATCTAAGGGCTTAATTGGGTGTTTTTTTGCGGAGAAACTTGATAAATTTTTTCGAGAAATTACACAAACTTTTTTTAACCTTAAGTCTAACTTTATAATGATTGATCACAATAAAATATCCGTAATAAATATATATGCATATATACACACACACAAGTGATAATGCTTTTTAAAATTTTGGTTTAAAATTTAAGTATTTAATATTGTTGTCAATATGTGTTTTTAATAAATAAAATTTTCGTTTTAGATATGATGTAATAAAGTAAAAAATTATTTAAATAATATTTAAATTTATTAATATTATGATATTTCGATAAAAATATAAAAATGATTTATCATTACTCATTATGAATATTTTGATATATGAAATATAAATTTTGAATATTTTTAAATATTTAATATTAATCATTTATAAAATTCAATTGAAATACATAATGTAATAACCATATTTTGCCCGGGCCCTTGACTAAAACCCAAACCCGGGCCTAATAAAAACAGTCCAAAAACAGAGATCCATTTACAAAGCAAATTTGGAGCCAGGTCACAAAGGCCAAATACCAAACCCAAATTTGAGCCCAATTCCAAACGGCCCAAATACTAAACCTAAACCCTAGATTTTCCCCTAACCCTAGCGCCGCAAGCCACCAGCACCATGCTCCTGCGCCGCAACCCCCCACTTGCCTCTGTCTGCCATCGCCGCTATCTCCACCTGCTCCACTACGCTCTCAGCACCTGAAAACACGCAAGAAATGGAAGCCAACGCAACAACAACAGAAAAGAAAGATATTGTATTTTATTTCTCAGCTCTATAAAAGACCGAATCTGAAACAATGTAGAGGGCTTTTTTTTTTCTTTTTACGAAATTTTCAGAAGTACCAGCAATCAAAAGCCAAAGAACATCGAAGGTTGTTTTTCGATTTGTGATTCGCTATTTACTGCTACTTTCAGTTATCATTTTTTTGGTTTTTTATTGTTTTAAGATTTTCACCAACAATAACAAAACAAAAAGAAAAAGAAAAAGGGCTCACCGGGGTTACCCCGCGACCGTGTCGTCGCCTCGTAGTCCACCGTCGGAGGCTTCTCTCCGTGGTCGGAATCGGGTGCGAAGGGGAGGGCGAAAGTGACCCTTTTGTTTTCAGTTTGCGAGCTTTAAGAGTCCTGCCTTCGGACTCATTCGGAAAGGGGTCGCAAAACCCCTTGATCCGCAAGGTCGGCCACCGTTTGTGGCGAGCGGACGGACGGATGACGCCCCTTTGGCCGGAGGAAGGGTGGAGAGGAGAGAAGGAAAGCTGAGGGCTGCTATTTTTTTTTTATTTTTAGGGTAGAAACTTATTTTTTTTTTCAGCAAATTTGGGTATAAATACCCTTAGAAACGGCGTCGTTTTATGGGTTCCCCACCAGGCACCAAAACGGTGCCGTTTTGGGGGGATCCGCGTTTCAGCTTGGTCCTCATCCTTCCTTTTATTGCAAATTTGCCCCACGATTCTGTTGTTGATCCGATTTAGTCCCTTTTTGTTTATTTTGCTATTTTACCATTAAATTAATTATTTTTAATGCTTCTATTACCTTTTATATATTATTATTATTATTATTATTATTATTATTATTATTATTATTATTATATTAGTATATTATATATATTCCGTATTACTATCATTGTTATTTTATTTTCATTATTATACTATTATTATTATTACTACTACTACTATTATTATTATATTTTGCTATACTATTATTATTATTGCTATTATTCTTATTATATCTATTATTATCTCTATCGTTACTAACATCTTTTTGTTTTTATTTATTATTATTGTTTTAATGTTATCTTTTTATTTTTGTTTTTATTATTGCATATTTTATTATCACGTGTTGTTCATTTCTCATTTTCGTCATTTCATGTAGATCAACAATTTTGAAATCGCAATTCAACATTTTACTTTGTTTATTTTTTTAATTCATAAAAAAAGGGGTTTCACAAAGGTAATATTCATGCGTTTGGAAATTCAAAGAAATTGTGCCCAATCGCGCTGGGTACGATCTTCTTGTTTGACCAAATAAATGGATATCCTATCAAATTTTGCTCATATTTTTAAATAAGGTGATATTCGTGAGTTTGGAAATTCGAAGAGATCGTGCCCAATCGTGCTGGGTGTGATTTTGTGTTTGACCAAATGAACGAATATCCTTTCAGATTTTCAATACAGGTGCTTGGAGAATTTTGGAGGTGATCTTGAATTCGGGGACTCAGATTGTCATATCCAATCGTGCTGGATGTGAGACTCTATTCCTTCGAAACAAGGGAAACTCAATATTCAATCAAGTTGTTTAAAAACAATAAAAAGAACAAAATTTCAAAATCATTTCAAACTTTTCGACATTAGGACATTGATTAATCAATTTGGTACCAATTTTGGGCGTTGCGAGGGTGCTAATCTTTCCTTGTACGTAACCGACTCCCGAACCCATTTTCTCGAATATTCGTGGACCAAAAACACTGTTTTAGTAAATCAAAAGGTTTTATTAAAACAAAGGTGATCCGATCACACCTAATAAAAGATCGGTGGCGACTTCCGTTTTATTTTTATTTTCAAAACCAAGTCGATTCCCGTTTTGTCAAAAAATGGTTTCGACAGCTTGGCGACTCCATTGGGGACTCTTCGAGAGTCAGGCCATAAAATTGATTATTCTTCGTCCTTTTATCGAAAATTCGAAAATTGTTTTGAAAAATCATGTTTCTTTTGATGCATTTATTGGTGCTATGATCGCAATAATGATGTGTCACATAGGATATCTCTGCATTCATATTTGCATGACCGTTATGGTCACACCTTTAAGTGGGAGCGAGAAACTATGCCTCCGTGAGGTTTTCACCTCCGCATGGGCTAGGGGACTGCTTCCGGGATACATCCGTACCTATGGTTCCGTGAGGTTTTCACCTCCGCATGGCCATAGGGAAATGTATTCCCTTGAACTGAACTCGATCCGTATGAGCCTATAATGGGTGAGGATCGAGGAATCTGCTGGTTCGGGTACCCTTCTTTTAGAACTAAGTCACATATAGTGAACCTTAAGGGCCCACCCTAAGTAAAGCTATGCTAAACCTTAGTGGTTACCCATATAGTGGTTTGACGTCCTTTTACTCGTCTCGGTTGTTATTATTCAATACTAACTTGTTTATTTTGGCCATGTTTGCATGTCATTTCACATTAAAAGGTGTCGATCTCTGTTTGATTACTAAGATAGAAGCTTGTTATGGGGGACAAATTCCTTGATAAAGTAGAGGATAACGCGGCCGTGCGTATATGGTCAGAGAAGATACAACTTGAGAAAGGGGATAGTCTAGCCGAGGAATATACATCGGAGTTAAGGGACTTCCCTCGCATCAGTATAACACAGAATGAGCTCCAAGAATTAAGAGACATATGGGCTCGTTGGGATGAGGGGACTAAGCAGCTTTTTCTACCTTAATTATGGCGATCTACCCTATTTGCTTGACATCAGAGTGGACAAACACTTGTTTCGGGCCATAACTCAATATTGGAATCCCGCATACAGCTGTTTCACATTCGGGGAAGTAGACTTGGTACCATCCATAGAAGAATACATGGCTTTACTTCGTAATCAAAGGGCTCGGGCTGATAAAGTTTACTTCAAGGCCGGCAATGCACCAACTTTTGTAAAGAAACTGATGAGCATCACTGGAATGAGAGAACAGTGGGTCATGGTACATATTCAGCAAAAAGGCGAAGGTAAACGCATTCTGTGGGTGAGCTTAAGGGACTTGATGGTGGCACATCCAGATGCTAAGAGGAAGGTTGACATTTTCGCCTTAAGTATCTATGGCCTGGTAATTTTCCCAAGGGCTTTGAGACATGTAGATGAAGCAGTCGTTGACTTATTTGATCGTCTTGACAAAGGAGTCACGCCAATACCAGCAATTCTTGCCGAAACGTTTAGATTTTTGAATGCGTGCTGGAGAGCAGGTGAGGGTAGATTCATAGGATGTGCACAACTATTGCTAGTTTGGTTCCATAGCCATTTTTGGAAGATAGATAGAGCTTCTTGTTGAGTTCACTATGAAAATTATTCCCCATTAAAGGAGTTGGTAGATATGCCCAAGAGAGATGACATATCAGAAGAAAATTGGGTCGCACTCTTTCAAAATCTCCAAGAAAAAGACATTGAATGGAGAGCTCCTTGGTTTATTCTTGATGAAATTCTCTACCGGTGTGGGAGCTATGATTGGGCTCCCCTGCTAGAAATTTGGGGAGCCATTGGGTACGCTCCTTTGCTTGTGCTAAGGCAATACAAATCAAGACAGTTTATACCTATGACTTACGGCCTAGCTCAGTTCAAATTTTCGTACAAAGGGAATAATTCTAAGAAGAAGGTTCGGGAGATTGCTGATGCTTGGAAACAAATTTACCGAATGAAAAGAATTACTATAGGTCCGATTGTAACCCTCGAGTATAATGCCTGGCGGAGTAGGAGAATAAACGATAATGTCCCTAAACCGACACAAGATAGTACTCAACCAATAGAGAAATACTTACAAGTAGTCCCTTCCGAGGTGGAGATTATGAAGCAAGACTTTGAAAGTAAAAATTCAGAGTTGGAAAAGAGGATAGAACGACTAGAAGAGGAAAAGATGCATTTGATGTTGGATATTGATGTCCAAAACTCAGAGGCTGGGAAATTGAAGAAAGGAAAAAGGAAGGTCGAAGAATATTTGGAGAGCTTGAAGACCGATTATAGAAAGCTGCGTCTATCAATGAGGACTGCCGGGTTGGGTAAAACTTCAAAACAATGGCATCAAGAAATTCAAGAAGAGAAAGCTAAGGTTGATCAGTGGAGGAAAAAGTTCCAAGAGGTTCAAACACAAAAGGATGCTCTGAGGAAGACTGCAAATGAGAGCCAAAGAGAGAACGAGATGCTGGAAGCTCGAATAACAGAACAAGAGAAGACATTTGGCCAGAGACGCGACTCTACGATGAAGCTAGAATCAAGCCTAAACCAGATTGAAGAGTTAAAAGGGAAGATGGTAGAGCTCGAAATGACACCGTAAAATAGTTAGTTCCGGTTTCAATAATCTCAGAATCAGGTCAGAGAAAGGGATTATGTCATGGGCGAAGCTGTAACACAGATACGAGAAGTTGCTGAACATCTACAATCCTTAGCGGTCCAAGCTGATGCATTAAGTGTAGTGTATGAATCAAAGTCAGACCGGGGTCGAGAGTTAGCCTCGCTTCTCGTGAAAGTTAAAACTCTGGGCATAAGGGTTAGGTCGCATATGTGACTCTATTTTATGTAAAGGATTTTGTTTTTTAAATAAGCTTTCTATAAGAAATTGAACAAGAATCGACGCCTTTTTACATTCATACCATGCATTTGCATTGCATTGCATGCAGTAGCATCATATCACTCGAATCATTCACTGAGGCTAAAATCGTATAATCCACAGTTGCGACACTACGAACTTGGAATCACGTCATCTTTATAGGACACGTCTAAGGGCTAGAGCTATGGATGCCGAACTCAATGAAAGAATCGAAAGAATGGAAAGAATCCAGAGAGAGGTGCAAGAGCAGTTGACCAAGTCGCAGCAAGAAGCAAGGGATTTGATGGTAAGATCCCGAGAGGAATCGCTCAAGCAAAAGGATCAAATGGCCAAAATGATGGAGATGATGGCAGCTCTGGTCAAAGGAAAAGGACCCGTGCAGAATCCTGATATTACAGAACCCCATTCGAGGGTTAATCAGAGTCCATTCCATCCCCCAAGATTCACTCCACCTCACGCCCATGCAATGTACGAAGGTTGGCCTCAAAAGAAATCTACGGGCCTAGAACAACGACTTACACCACCTGCCTATCTCGGGAAAGGTATATTCACATCGAACCCCGGAGCTAATCCTACCGACCCGATTGTTCCAGATTTGGATGATCCAGCAGAAATGGCCAGGCTGAGAATGAACGATCAGAGTGCCCAGGATAAGTACATGAGCTTGGAAGAAAGGCTCAAGGCAATAGAAGGTACTTAAGTCTTCTCTGCACTTGATGCCAAAAAGCTTAGTTTGGTGCCCGATCTGGTTCTGCCTCCAAAGTTTAAAGCGCCAGACTTTGAGAAATATGATGGACGAGATGTCTAAAGGCACATCTTATCATGTTTTGTCGGAAGATGGCGGGTTATGTGAATGAAGATAACTGCTAATACACTGTTTCCAAGATAGCTTGGTCGGGTCCGCCCTTCGATGGTATAATCAACTTAGTAGAGAAAGGATCTGATCATGGATGGACCTAGCATCAGCCTTCCGTGAACAGTACAAGCATGTCTCCGACATGGTGCTTGATCGACTAACTCTGCAAATGATGGAGAAGAAGCCGACGGAGACCTTTAGACAATATGCGCAAAGATGGAGAGATATCTCAGTCCAAGTAGATCCCCCATTAACTAAGACTGAGATAACGGTCCTCTTTATCAACACTCTGAAAGCGCCATTTTATGATAGGTTGGTAGGAAATGTCACAAAGGACTTCGCCGACATCGTATTATCTGGGGAGATTAGAGAAAATGCCATCAAGAGCGGAAGGATGGAAGGTCCCGAAAGTTCGAAAAGGGCAGTGCCTAATAGGAAAAAAGAGGCAGAAACCCATATGGTGGGGACTGAGAGCCACTATGCCTCTAATCCGTACCCAACCCAATCACGACCCCGATATCGCCCACCTCCAAATTTCTTCTTTCCTCCCCAAAACCCTTATTACCAAGCACCTCCTTCTTACCCCACCTACGCCACCAATAACCAAAAACCACCAATAACCAAAAACCATTCACCATGTTCCCACCAAATACCATGCCTGCTCCAAGCCAACCTAAGAACGAACAAAGACCGATAGGACCCAATCCTGAAAAACCTCAATTCACCCCTATTCCCATGTCGTACGGAGAACTGTGCCTGAAATTATTGGAAAAACAATTAATATCCCCATATTATATGGCACCATTGAAGCCTCTATACCCAAATGGTACGATCCCAATGCTAGTTGCATGTATCATGCTGGAAACCAGGGGCATTCTACAGAAAATTGTATAGCCTTCAAAAGGAGGGTTCAGGGTCTTATTGATGCAAGGATTTTACGATTTGACGGTACTGGTAACGTGGCTGGAAATCTGCACCCAAACCATGTTGAAGGGAACGTGAGTGCAGTGACGAAGGAAGACTTGCGGCAAGCTAAAAGTTCCGTGTCTGAAATAAAACACCTTGCGAAAAGTTTGAAAGGAAATGATTGAAAATGGGTCGTTTTGTCATCCCAACAAGACTTTCAAAGAGGAAATACAAAAAGTCGGTGTTTTTGTGATTTTCATGGCGTCGAAGGACATGACATCCAGTCTTGTAAAGAATTCAGAAAATTACTCCAAGACATGATGAACAACAAGGAGATCAAGATCTTTGACAAAACGGACGAGGCCGAGGAAAGGGAAATATGCGCCTCCGATAATCAGCTGCCAGCCATCCCTTATAGTGCCGGTCGACCTCTGGTGATTTACTATGAGGCCAAGAAGAAGGAAGTCAAACCAACACTGGTGATTAAAGTGCCATCTCCTTTCCCTTACAAGGACAATAAGACAGTACCATGGAAATATGGTGCTAACATTGTTGTACCCGAGAGTGAAAAGCCAAAGGCTGTGATTGGAGATATTAGCAGAGTAGGACACTTTGCCCGCAGCGGGAGGTGTTATTCTCCTGAAATGGTTGAACCAAAGAAGAAAGCCGTTGACTCGAGTCAGAAAGGAAAGGCACCAATGCATGAGGCCGAGGTTGATGTTGAAATACAGTCTGAGCAGAAATTAAAAGACCTGTGAATGAGGATGAGGCACATGAATTCTTGAAGTTCATCAAGCACAGTGAATATAACATCGTGGAACAGTTGAACAAGCAGCCAGCGAGAATCTCGGTTTATCTTTACTGTTGAACTTGGAGCCACATCGGAATGCCTTGCTAAAAGTGTTAAATCAAGCTTACGTGGAAAGCAATGTATCTATAGAAAAGCTTGATAGGTGGGTAAACAACTTGAATGCGGATAATTTCATCTCTTTCAGTGATGATGCAATACCACCAAATGGTAGGGGCTCCGTGAAAGCATTGCATATTACGACCAATTGCAAGGGTTACATAGTGCCGAATGTACTCATCGACAACGATCCGCACTCAATGTCATGCCTCTGGCCACACTTTCCAGGATGCCAGTTGATATGTCTTATCTAAGGCCTTGTCATTCCACAGTAAGAGCATTTGATGGGACACGACGAGAGGTCATGGGAAAGATTGAAATTCCTCTAGATGTGGGCCCATGTACATATGACATAGAATTCCAGGTCATGGATATCTCGCCTTCGTATAATTGCCTCTTAGGGAGGCCTTGGATCCATTCCGCTGGGGCAGTTCCCTCATCTCTCCACCAAAAAGTAAAGTTTGTCATGGATAACCGCTTGATCACGGTCGCTGGTGAAAAGACATTGTTGCCTCTATCTCTACTGACGCGTCCCTACATTGATGTAAATAAAGATGCAGTGGAATGTTCCTTCCGTTCCTTCGAGTTTATCAATGCTACATTTGTTGTTGAAGGAAACAAGATTCTCACACCCAAACTGTCAAGGAATACCAAGATGGGGATCAAGCTGACTGTGGGAAAAGGAGCCCGAAGCAGAGAAAGGTTTGGGAAAATATCAGCAAGGAATAGTTAGAGCACTAAAGCCAGTACACTCCAAGGCTCGATATGGTTTAGGGTTCAAGCCGGATGGGCGACAAAGAAGAAAACAATGGCAGAAAGATCAAGAAAGGAGGATTGCAAGAGTCTCAGGTCGGGAAGTGGAATGGGAGCCCATAGTGTATCCTCCGTTGTCGAAAACATTTACATCTGCAGGGATGATGTACCCGAGGAGAGATAGTTTGCCAAGCATGTTGTTATCGATTGAAAGGGGTCTTCAGAACTTCGGTATAAATGTCATGGACAAAGGAGATGATGCAATTGAAGATGTTTCAATGATACGCCCTTGTCCTCCTGGATTCACTTTGAACAATTGGACTGCTGTGGATCTTCTTGTAGTTTCTAAGTCCTCTCCAAAGTAATGCTCAATGTTAACTCTTTTTATGCCCCTAAGTTATGAGGGGAATCTGTTATGAGTGATCATGTTTGTTATTTATTAAATAAAAATTAATGGAGATGCATTTTGTCATGGTCCTTGCATTCTCATTGGCTTCATATTTATTCTCTTCTCATAGCCTGTCCTTACATATATCTCGTGTCATAATATTATGTTTGTGGGTTCCAATACCTTGATGCTCCTCTATAGTTTTCTTTTCCATTCACTTTCAGGTGCTCGGATATCAGCGACGTGAACTATCCCGTTACAAGTCCTAAAATCGATTTCGAGAAAGCTATTTGTTTAGGAGAATTCGAAGCTGAGGAGAATGTTAAGATTATGTCTCGTCCCCTGACCTACTAAGGATGATAGAACAAGAAGATAAACGTATTCTACCCCATCAAGAATCTGTTGAGACAGTGAACTTGGGAAATGAAAAAAAGAGGCAAGAAGCGAAGATTGGGACTTCCATTTCAGAGAACACCAAACATGATTTGATCGCCTTGCTTCGTGAGTACAAAGATGTATTTGCATGGTCGTACCAAGACATGCCAGGGTTGAACGAAGATGTAGTGGTCCATAGACTCCCGCTGAAACCAGAATGCAAACCCATTCAACAAAGCTAAGACGAATGAGACCTGAAATGCTGTTAAAGATAAAAGAAGTAAAAAAAAATAATTTGATGCTGGCTTCTTACAAGTCTCTAAATATCCAGAATGGGTAGCTAATATAGTCCCAGTACCGAAGAAAGACAGCAAGGTGCGAATGTGCATAGATTATCGCGATCTGAATCGAGCAAGCCCTAAAGATAACTTTCCCTTACCACACATCGATACATTGGTAGATAACACAGCAAAACATTCATTATTTTCTTTCATGGATGGATTTTTGGGTTATAATCAGATAAAGATGGCCCCCCAGGATATGGAGAAAACTACCTTCGTAATAATGTGGGGAACGTTCTGCTATAAGGTAATGCCATTCGGATTGAAGAATGTTGGGGCAACATATCAGAGGGCAATGGTGATGTTGTTCTACGACATGATGCACAAAGAAATAGAAGTTTATGTCGATGATATTATTGCCAAATCTCGGGGGAGAGAGAGAGCATGTTGGAACCTCAGAAATTGTTCGAAAGACTAAGGAAAGTTCCAGCTGAAGCTTAATCCAGCCAAGTGCACATTTGGGGCTACCTCGGGAAAATTACTAGGCTTCATTGTCAGTGAGAAAGGTATTGAGGTTGATCCAGATAAGATAAAAGCCATACAAGAATTAACACCTCCACGGACACAAAAAGAAGTCAGAGGATTTTTAGGGAGGCTGAACTACATCGCTCGATTTATTGCTCAGCTACCAACCAATGTGACCCAATTTTTCGACTCTTCGAAAACGCAATCCTGGAGAATGGAACAAGGAGTGTCAAGTGGCTTTTGACAAGATAAAACAGTATTTGTCTAACCCCCCGGTGCTAGTACCGCCAACGCCCAGGAGACCGCTAATATTGTATCTGACTGTGTTCGAAAACTCAATGGGTTGCGTACTGGGGCAACATGATGAGTCAGGGAAAAGAGAAAGGGCGATTTACTACCTCAGTAAGAAGTTTACAGAGTATGAGACAAAGTACCCGTCAATTGAGAAATTCGGTTGTGCTTTAGTCTGGGTAATCCGAAGGCTCAGACAATATATGTTGTATCACACGACATGGTTAATTTCAAAGCTGGACCCAATAAAGTACATGATGGAATCACCTGCACTCTCAAGAAGAATGGCACGATGGCAGATCCTACTATCGGAGTACGATATCATCTATGTGAATCAAAAGTCGATAAAAGGGAGTGCAATAGCTGACTTTTTAGCAACTCGGACAACAGAGGAATACGAACCGTTGAGATTTGACTTCCCAGATGAAGACCTGATGTGCATTACGGAAAAAGAATGCGAGTCGCCAAAAGAGAAATCATGGAAGATGAGCTTTGATGGTGCATCAAATGCATTGGGGCATGGGATTGGAGCAGTCTTAGTGTCACCAGAGGGGAATCATTACCCATTCACTGCCAGATTAAATTTCTTCTGTACCAATAACGTAGCGGAATATGAGGCTTGCGTTATGGGACTTCGTGCAGCTATTGAACGAGACATCAAAATCTTAGAGGTGTACGGAGACTCAGCGCTGGTGATTTACCAAATTCATGGAGATTGGGAAGTGAGAGATTCGAAGTTGGTCAAATATCACGATCTCGTGGCAGAGCTGATCAAAGAATTCAAAGAAGTAACTTTTAATTACTTCCCACGAGAAGAAAACCAATTGGCTGATGCCATAGCTACTTTGGCTTCAATGTTCAAAGCAAACCGAGAAACAGAAATAGTGCCTCTTCAAATGAGCATATATGAGGTCCCTGCACATTGTTTTAGCATTGAAAAAGAAGCAGATGGACAGCCATGGTTCCATGATATCTTAGAATATGTCAAGAATCAAAGGTATCCCGAACAAGCCAACGAGAACGACAAAAGAACAATCAGAAGAATGGCGGTAGGATTTGTCCTTTATGGGGATATCCTATACAAAAGAGGAAAAGATCAAGTGCTCTTGAGATGCGTGGATGCTGTTGAAGCCAGAAAAATACTTGAAGATGTCCATGAAGGAATCTGTGGAACGCATGCCAATGGTTTCACTATGGCTAGGCAGATTATAAGACTCGGTTATTACTGGCTAACGATGGAAAGCGACTGCATTAGTTACGCACGAAAGTGCCACAAATGTCAAGTTTACGGTGACAAAATTCATGCAGCACCTTCGCCCTTCATATCATGACTTCGCCGTGGCCTTTTTCTATGTGGGGCATGGATGTTATAGGGCCAATTTCCCCAAAAACTTCTAATGGACATCGATTCATCTTTGTGGTCATAGATTACTTCACAAAATGGGTAGAAGCCGCTTCGTTTGCTAATGTGACGAAGGCTGCAGTTTGCAGGTTTTTAAAAAAGGGAGATCATATATCGATACGGTTTGCCTGAGAGAATTATTTCAGATAATGCTTTAAATCTAAACAACAAGATGATGAAGGAAGTGTGCAAGCAATTTCAAATAAAGCATCATAATTCCTCACCCTATAGTCCAAAGATGAACGGAGCGGTAGAAGCTGCTAACAAGAATATTAAGAGGATTATTGGAAAAATGACTGAGACATATAAAGACTGGCACGAGAAGCTACCATTTGCTCTATATGCATATCGCACATGTGTGCGGACCTCTACGGGGGCAACTCCCTTCTCTCTGGTCTATGGAATGGAAGCTGTGCTGCCCATTGAAGTTGAGATCCCCTCTTTACGGGTCTTAATGGAGTCAAAACTAGAAGAATCAGAATGGGTTCAAGCTCGATATGACCAACTAAATCTGATCGAAGAAAAACGCTTGAAAGCAATCTGTCATGGACAGATGTACCAGAAGAGAATGATCATAGCTCATGACAAGAAGGTGCGACCAAGATAATTTCGCGAATGAGAACTCGTGCTGAGAAAGATTCTCCCAATACAAAAAGACTTTCGAGGAAAATGGGCGCCAAATTGGGAAGGACCATATGTCGTAAAGAAGGCCTTCTCAGGTGGAGCTTTGATTCTCACTGAGATGGATGGAAAAGAAGTACCAAATCCAGTGAACTCAGATGCCGTGAAGAAGTACTATGCTTAAAAAAAGGGGGGGTCAAGATGAAAACCTGAAAAGGGTGTCTTGGTGGACAAAAAGGTTTAGGATGAAGAACTCGAAAGGGCGTCCTAAGGAAGCAGATTTGGGTTTGAAGAGTAAGGGCGATTTGAACAGGAAGTCAAATGGCGAGATATTAATATTCGAAGCAGACTCGGAGGCTCAAAATCTTCTATACAAGAAGCTGTGCTCAAAAGGATCCAGGATCAAGAAACGTGGAGAAGTTCATGCGCTGAATACTTAGAGCATTTGTGACAATTGAATCTACTGCCCTTTCTTTATAATGTTTTCTTTATTGAACTATTCCTTGTCAATTTTCTTTGATTGCTGCTTTTGAAATAGATATGGATGCGAGGTATTTCTTTCGTACCTACTTTCCCATTTTCTTGCATATCATGTTTGGTTCATTTAAATGATGAATAGTGAATTTACACACTCTAAACAAAAGGAATGTTGAGCATTACCTGGATGGAAAATTAGTAAGTACTAAAGCCTCAAAACAAGAACCAAGTTCCACAGGGGGCAAAAGGGTGATATACAAGAAACACAGATTACTCGTAAAGCTTGAGGACAGGTACAAAACCTGAAAGGAAAGTCAAGAATCAAAGCAATGAATACAGGTCATCATGAAAGTCGTGACCAAAAAGAGATACATGACAAACAAACCCAGGGCGCATGGCATAATCATGTAGGCATAAAAGCATTTAAGACAAACACGTGCATATCATGATAACATCACGCATGACACATACAGGTACGCCAGTAAAGCAAGAAGTTTTGACGATAACTGTACCGAACCAAGGAGAAAGAAGACATTCGAGTTCCACCAGATGATACTTTTTCAATTTCTATTTGCGAAAGTCAACTCCTCAGGTCGCACGCTGAGGTATTTTCAATTTCTATTTTTCAATCAACTCCTCAGGTCGCACGCTGAGGTATTTTCAATTTCTGTTTTTCAATCAACTCCTCAGGTCGCACGCTGAGGTATTTTTCAATTTTTGTTTTTCAATTTCTGTTTGCAAGAAAATCAAGTCCTCAGGTCGCACGCTGAGGTATTTTCAATTTCTGTTTGCAAAAAAAATCAATTCCTCAGGTTGCACGCTGGGGTATTTTCAATTTCTGTTTTTTCAATTTCTGTTTGCAAAAATCAACTCCTCGGGTCGCACGCTGAGGTATTTTTTTAATTTCTGTTTTTCAATTCCTGTTTGCAAAAATCAACCCCTCAGGTCACACGCTGAGGTATTTTCAATTTCTGTTTGCAAAAATCAATTCCTCAGGTCGCACGCTGAGGTATATTTTTTTTCCTGTTTGTTCAAAAAAATCAACTCAGGTGAGTTGAGCCCCAGGTCACACGCTGAGGTATTTTCAATTTCTAATTTTCAATTTCTGTTGGTTCAAAAAAATCAACTCAGGTGAGTTGAGCCTCAAGTCGCACGCTGAGGTATTTTCAATTTCTACTTTTCAATTTCTGTTGGTTCAAAAAAAATCAACTCATATTACGAGAGGGGGGTTGAGCCTCGGGTCACACGCGGAGGTACTTACGGACGGAAGACTGAAGTCGCCTTGAGCAAATTGGGAATCTCAGATTCATTGCCTTGAAGTTCCAGTGGACAAAGAAGATTGAGCAAGAGCAAATTGAAGCTACAGGTCATATCTTTCGGAAGTAGCAGTGGAGTAGACTGAAGATCGAAGCCTCCCCGAAGATAGTAAGGAAGCGGTTTGAAAAGTTCAAATTTATTTCCTCGAAGTCCCGGTGGAGTAGATCAAAGCTACGAATCTCTTCTCCCTGAAATCACATCGAAGTCGATCGAGGCGCTAGTTACTATGCCTTTGAAGAAGCAGTGGAATAGGAAATATTATCTCCCTGAAGATATAACGAAACAGTGAAGCGGATCAAAGCAACAAGTTACAGTGGAATTTGAAGCTGTTTGAAGAGGACGAAGACCAATAAGTCAAAACCCGCCAAGACCGGGCAAAATTGGTTCTTCTATTGTCTTTGCTCTATTCTCGTTTCACGACAATGAGCAAAGAGGGGCAGCTGTAATAACCATATTTTGCCCGGGCCCTTGACTAAAACCCAAACCCGGGCCTAATAAAAACAGTCCAAAAACAGAGATCCATTTACAAAGCAAATTTGGAGCCAGGTCACAAAGGCCAAATACCAAGCCCAAATTTGAGCCCAATTCCAAACGGCCCAAATACTAAACCTAAACCCTAGCTTTTCCCCTAACCCTAGAGCCGCAAGCCACCAGCACCATGCTCCTGCGCCGCAACCCCCCACTTGCCTCTATCTGCCATCGCCGCTATCTCCACCTGCTCCACTACGCTCTCAGCACCTGAAAACACGCAAGAAATGGAAGCCAACGCAACAACAACAGAAAAGAAAGGTATTGTATTTTATTTCTCAGCTCTATAAAAGACCGAATCTGAAACAATGTAGGGGGCTTTTTTTTTCTTTTTACGAAATTTTCAAAAGTACCAGCAATCAAAAGCCAAAGAACATCGAAGGTTGTTTTTCGAATTGTGATTCGCTATTTACTGCTACTTTCAGTTATCCTTTTTTTGGTTTTTTATTGTTTTAAGATTTTCATCAACAATAACAAAACAAAAAGAAAAAGAAAAAGGGCTCACCGGGGTTACCCCGCGACTGTGTCGTCGCCTCGTAGTCCATAGTCGGAGGCTTCTCTCCGTGGTCGGAATCGGGTGCGAAGGGGAGGGCGAAAGTGACCCTTTTGTTTTCAGTTTGCGGGCTTTAAGAGTCCTGCCTTCGGACTCATTCGGAAAGGGGTCACGAAACCCCTTGATCCGCAAGGTCGGCCACCGTTTGTGGTGAGCGGACGGACGGATGACGCCCCTTTTGGCCGGAGGAATGGTGGAGAGGAGAGAAGGAAAGCTGAGGGCTGCTGTTTTTTTTAGATTTTTAGGGTAGAAACTTATTTTTTTCAGCAAATTTGGGTATAAATACCCTTAGAAACGGCGTCGTTTTATGGGTTCCCCACTAGGCACCAAAACGGTGCCATTTTGGGGGGATCCGTGAGACCTGACCCATGAAGTAGGGGATCCGCTTTTTTTTTTGGACGATGGGCTATTGGCACGATGAGTCCCTCCCTCTTGCGGCGCCGCTCAATTGAGTCCCCTATGCCTTTCTCGCCTTTTTTTTTAATTTAGCCCCATTATTTTACTCCATTTTCAATTTAGTCCATACCTGGTTATTTGAAACGTCACACAATTAGGGGCTGGGTTATTTACTCACTTAGCCCCCGCATGTTCGTGCGCGTTGCAGCTTGGTCCTCATCCTTCCTTTTATTGCAAATTTGCCCCACGATTCTGTTGTTGATCCGATTTAGTCCCTTTTTGTTTATTTTGCTATTTTACCATTAAATTAATTATTTTTAATGCTTTTATTACTTTTATATATTATTATTATTATTATTATTATATATTAGTATATTATATATATTCCGTATTGCTATCATTGTTATTTTATTTTCATTATTATACTATTATTATTACTACTATTATTATTATTATTATTATTATTATATTTTCTATACTATTATTATTGCTATTATTCTTATTATATCTATTATTATCTCTATCGTTACTAACATCTTTTTGTTTTTATTTATTATTATTGTTTTAATGTTATCTTTTTATTTTTGTTTTTATTATTGCATCTTTTATTATCACGTGTTGTTAATTTCTTATTTTCGTCATTTCATGTAGATCAACAATTTTGAAATCGCAATTCAACATTTTACTTTGTTTATTTTTTAATTCATAAAAAAGGGGTTTCACAAAGGTAATATTCATGCGTTTGGAAATTCAAAGAAATTGTGCCCAATTGCGCTGGGAACGATCTTCTTGTTTGACCAAATAAAGGGATATCCTATCAAATTTTGCTCATATTTTTAAATAAGGTGATATTCGTGAGTTTGGAAATTCGAAGAGATCGTGCCCAATCGTGCTGGGTGTGATTTTGTGTTTGACCAAATGAACGAATATCCTTTCAAAATTTCAATACAGGTGCTTGGAAAATTTTGGAGGTGATCTTGAATTCGAGGACTCAGATTGTCATATCCAATCGTGCTGGATGTGAAACTCTATTCCTTCGAAACAAGGGAAACTCAATATTCAATCAAGTTGTTTAAAAACAATAAAAAGAACAAAATTTCAAAGGCATTTCAAACTTTTCGACATTAGGACATTGATTAATCAATTTGGTACCAATTTTGGGCGTTGCAAGGGTGTTAATCTTTCCTTGCACGTAACCGACTCCCGAACCCATTTTCTCGAATATTTGTGGACCAAAAACACTGTTTTAGTAAATCAAAAGGTTTTATTAAAACAAAGGTGATCTGATCACACCTAATAAAAGATCGGTGGTGACTCCCGTTTTATTTTTATTTTCAAAACCAGGTCGATTCCCGTTTTGTCAAAAAAATGGTTTCGACACTTACCTCGGTGCAAAATGTGTTAATTGACGGTTTAGTCCGTAACCTTGCCTTTTCCTCGATCAAGGTTGTTTCTGTGCTCTTCTTGATCTATAATAATAAAATTTACTCATTCAATCACTACATAACTCATGATACATCAAAATTTCTACTTAGGCCAAAATGACCATTTTGCCCTTATATTTTGGCAAAATCACGATTTTGCCCCTAGGCTCGTAAATCATTTTTCATCATATTTTCTCTTCACACAAGACTAGCTGAACATTTATTTCTCTTATAACAATTCATAAAACCAATTATTTCATGCATTTATTGTTCAATTACATCCTTTACAAATAAGTCCCATTTAGGTGTTTTCATGGTAACACCTTTCACAAAAGTTATTCCTTAACCCACTAACATTCATTTTCTTCCATAAAAACTCAGCAAACAACATAAGCACTCTCATAGAAAATCCCTAAACTTTCAACCA